>CM035443.1:53070477-53107977 GCA_020310875.1 Ceratopteris richardii
GTACATGGACATGCATGTACCTTATTTCAATACACTCATTGGAAAACTACTTACTCAAGAGGCAAAGCTTATCCCGGACATGAGGCAGAATCATCACATCATGGCCTAAGAAGGTCTATGAGGGAAAAGAAAAAACCAGAAAGGTATGGGTTTGACACCTCATTAGTAACTAAACATTCTATCTACATAGCACAGGACATAAACCAAGAGGAGCCATCATCCTTTGAAGAGGCCAAAGCAAAATCAGAATGGAAGCATGCAATGAAGGAAGAGATTGAAGCACTTGAGGAAAACAACACTTGGGATTTGGTGCCCTAGACTTCATCCATGAAGGTAATGGGCTCAAGATGGGTCTATAAAATCAAGAAGAATTCTGATGGTTCCATTAACAGGTATAAGGCAAGGCTTGTAGCAAAAGGCTTTGCACAAACTCAGGGAATTGATTATGAGGAGACCTTCTCTCCTGTGGCAAAGATGCCTACTATTAGGGTTTTGCTTAGTATTGCCTCTTCCAAGAATTGGAAGATACTTCAACTAGATGTAAAGAATGCATTCTTGAATGGTTGGATAACAAAAGAGGTATATATGGCACAACCACCTGGTTTTGAGAATCAAGTTTATCCAAATTATGTGTGTAAACTTAACAAAGCATTGTATCGTCTCAAGCAAGCTCCAAGAGCTTGGAATTTCAGGCTTGTTTCATTCTTGCAGGACAAAGGCTTTCAACCAAGCAAGGCAGATCCTTCACTCTTTATTAAAAAGAGTAATTCTGAGATCATCTACCTATGTGTATATGTAGATGATATTATATTGACAGGAAATGATGCAGATGGTATGAAGAAGAT
This sequence comes from Ceratopteris richardii, assembly GCA_020310875.1. Lineage (NCBI taxonomy): Eukaryota > Viridiplantae > Streptophyta > Polypodiopsida > Polypodiales > Pteridaceae > Ceratopteris > Ceratopteris richardii. The sequence goes on from CM035443.1 coordinate 53,071,323, forward strand.
CAAAGATCAGATGAGAGAAGAGTTCAAGTTAAGTGATTTGGGTTCACTTAACTACTTCCTAGGCTTGGAAGTTGTCTACAAAGATCATGGTTTGTTTCTCCCTCAAAGAAAGTACATTAAGGACATGTTGGAAAAAATCAAGATGCAAGATTGTACGATTACAAGTACTCCAATGGAGGTCAATCACAAATTGAGCTCACATGAAGGTGAACTCATAGAGGACATCACATCATATCAAAGTCTAGTGGGTAGTCTCAACTATGCCACATTGACAAGAGTAGATATATGTTACAGTGTGAGTGTGCTAAGTCAATTTATACACACACCAAGGAAACCACATATGGATGCTGCAAAAAGGATTCTCAAGTATCTCAAAGGAACCATAAATGAAGGACTTTATTATCCTTATGTATCTGATTTAGGTTTGAAGCTATTTTTTTATGCAGATTGGGCTGGCTCCAAGGAAGATAGAAGGAGCACTTCAGGTTATCTTACCTTTGCAGGTTCAAAGCTTATTTCATGGTCATCCAAGAAGTAACCCATAGTTGCTCTCTCTTCTACTGAAGCTGAATATAGAGGTCTTGCCATAGCTACACAAGAAGCTATGTGGATGAAGACATTATTCAAAGATCTTGGGATTGGAGTTTGGAGCTCCAACTATTTTTTGTGACAATATGTGTTCTATTCATTTGGCTGCTAATCCTATTTTTCATGCAAGGACTAAACATATTGAAGTTCATTATCACTATGTACGAGAGAAGGTTCTAAGCAAAGAGATTCAAATATCATATGTGTCCACACATCAACAATGTGCAGATATTCTAACCAAAGCATTGGATGGTACAAAGCTTTGCAAATTCAAGGCTATGATTGGTTTGCAGGTAATCTTGGAAGATTGAAGATCTCAAGCATACTTGGCTTGCGGGGGAGTTGTTGGAGCAAATCTATGACAAGCCTAAGTATTGGCTTGAGTCCCACAAAGTCATAGAAGAAGCTTTAAAATGAAGACTATGTAAAGTTCACTTGTGAACTACCTCTTGTAACGTTTGAAGACTTTACTTAATGTAAAAGTGAAAGAATCTTAAGTGGTTGAGTCCACTTGATCAAAAAGGGAAAGAGGAGCCACGAATTCATGATTTATGGTAGATAGAGAATCAAATCAATCACTAATTGATTGGAGAGTGATTGAGGGAAGTTAGCCTCCCAAGATCAACTATAAATATGCTTATCAGATATTAAGGTCCAAGTTGGTGGCTGCACCAATTCTTATCACTTTGGATTGATCAAAACTTCTTCATGTACATGTACATGCGAATGCATATGTAGTGGGTGCAGTTTTGACTCAAGACAATTGTTGGTGCAAACATACAAGCCTTCACATTTGGCTTAGCTTGGAGGATTATATGTGGAACCATGTGATGATTCATATGAACCATAGCTTGTAACACTTGGTCATTTACCATTTGTAAAAGTTAAATCATTGAGAGAATCCTTCAAGAGCCTAAATCTCGTGGAGTTAGGAAGAACAAAGACTACAAATCTCATTTGATGGAATAACTCCTAATTTGGAGGAATCGCTTTTAGGTGAAACCAAGTTTGAATTCAAATTCAAACTTGGAGGAAAACTTCTTATTAAAAGGCTTGTAAAAAACTTGCAGTGTGTGGCCTCACAGAGAGCTCTTCCATTGATCATTAGCAGGGTTTGAGTAGCTCACTCCATAGCTTACTCATTCCACTATCATTGGGCATCATTACAATGCCAATGATCTTGTATAATCATCTCATATAATACATATATCTTATTGATCATCTCTGTCTACTTCTCTGATATGACTACTCAGAATAGTGAACTTTGTTTGGTCATATCTCAGTGATTTCACAACCATTTTCCATGATCTATAGCTTGTTGGAACCAACTTGAAGTCTACTTTATGCTACCAAAGTTTCAAAGTATTTAGTTCAGCCATCTAGGAGAAATCACCATCGAATTTCTCATTGGTCATCTACTGCTTAGTCCCTAAAAAGTTACGGGTAAGTCTTGAACTGCTAAATTCATTGCTCAGAGTATAGTTCATCATTTTAGATGATTCCACTTTTAATCATTAGTTATTTAAGCTAATTGAATTCCTTCAAAAGGAATTTTATCAATTTTTACTGTACTGTGAGCACTGAGCAAAAGAACTAGCAGGTGTCTAGACCAAAATAACAAGTTTTGTGGCACTTGCAACTCATGAAGTAGTCTGTTTTGATTCAATTGTTTCAAGCATCCACTCTAGAGTACATAGGTACTTTTTTGGTGTAATTTGCAAGCTAAAAGGGCCTACTATCAAAATCTGAAGTTATTTAGGGCAGGTACAAAGGAGGTTTTAGCAGTACCACCTCACTTCCTTGAGGTATCTATCCATGTCTTCCAATAGTGGTATCAGAGCAAGTTAAGGTAAAATGGGAGATGGTTTCCCTTCTTTCATTGATACATTGGACAAGAATAATTATCCAACATGGTCATTGAGGATGAAGACCTATCTACAAGGAAGGCGTCTCTATGGATACACATCAGGAGATGAGGAGATGCCCATATTCAGAAGCAAAGGTCAACCTACAAGAGAGGAGCTAGAAAGACTCATTAGGAATTGTAAAACTTCCCAAGAGACTTGGGATACATTATCTTCATATTTTTTCTTCCAATATAAGAGCTAGAAAAAATCAATTGTGGATTGAGTTTACTACTCAAAGGAAGCAACATAAGCAGAATGTTTCAAAGTATGTGACCAAAGTGAAGGATGTGGCTGATCAATTGGCAAGCATAGGAGAGGAGATTGAAGAAGAGCAAATAGTGAGACAAATAATCAATGGCATCAAGGCAGATGATAAGTGGGAAGCTTTCACAACTATTATGGACCTTTACATGGACATGCAAATCCCAGATCTTACCACTCTCATGGGACAACTCTTTAATCATGAAGCCAAGCTCAACAAAAATGGTGAACCATCAAGAGGTAACAATTGTTCTGCCCTCTACACAGATAAAGGAAAGTCTAAAGATAAAGGAAAGAGAAAAAAGGCTAAAGATGAAGGTACTACTTCTCAAGATAATTATGCAGGGAGAGGTAGCAACTCAAGAGGAAGGGGTAGAGGAGGTAAGCAAGGTAGGGGGAGACCTTTCAACTCTTCCCCCCTGCAATATCTGTGGATTGTCTAATCACACAACAGATGAGAGCTATAGGAACTTCAAGAACCAGAGAGGAAGAGGATTTCAAAGAGGTGGCTACTCACAATCAAGAGGAAGATTCAACCATAATCAAGGCTACAACCATGGCTACAACAACAATTACAAAAACAATTATCAAGGAGGATACAAATCAAGAAAAGTCTTCAACAATTATACGGAGGATCAAGAGGATTCTCTTCTCATTATGACCATGACTTCAAAACAAGGTATTAACAATCAGAACCTTTTTTATATTGACTTAGGTTGTTCAAACCATGTACCAAGAAATGTATCTCTCCTTTCTGATCTTAAGGAGCCCAAGGGAAAGAACCAAGTATAGAGAGGTGATGACACCAAGCATTCAGTGGTCAAGGTAGGAAATGTCAAAACTTCTGATGGGAATAGGAATCTATTGAGCAGAGTTCTTTATGTGCCTACTATCACAAAGAATTTGATGAGTGTTAGATAGATAGTGGAAAAGGGTTTGCAAGTTAGGTTCAATAAATATGGAGCTTTTGTGGAGGACCCCGAACAAGGATTCAGAAGGATTGCAAAGGGAGAGAAAACAGGTAGATTATTTACATTTGACAGCTTGAGGACACTAGACACATTGCACTTAATAATTATAAGGATCAAACTTTGTCTAAATTAGAGATATGGCACAAAATATTGGGGCATATTGGTGAGAGAACTTTAAAGCAAAAAATGTAGAGATCAATGTGTGCTTGGGATACCCAATGTATCCAAGCAACATATGATCTATAAATGTGGTGCATGTCAGTTTGGTAAATCACACAGGTTACCCTTTACAAAGAAAGGCTATATGCATGAGGATTATTTGGAACTTCTCCACATAGATGTGTGGGGATCAAGCAAGGATCCTTCAATTTCAGGCTCAAGGTATTATGTGTCATTCATTGATGATTTTAGTAGATGGACTATCTTGTATTTCATGAAACATAAAGATGAAGCATTCAGTTGTTTCAAGAAGTATCTTGCACTTGTGGAAAATCAAACAGAAAAAATTCTTAAGAGGATAAGTTCAGATGGAGGAGGTGAGTACTTCTCCAATGAATTTGATGCATTTTTGTAGGACAGAGGTATCAAAAGGGAGATTACTACCAGATACACTCCTAAGAAAAATGGAGTAGCAGAGAGGAGGAACAGATTAATTGTGGAAGTAGCTAGATCAATGCTTAATGAAAAGAAATTGCCTAATTACTTGTGGGCAGAGAGTGTTTCTACTGCCACTTATCTTATTAATAGGTTATCCTCTAAATCCCTTGATGGGATGACCCCCTATGAGGCATGACATGGTAGGATACCATCACGTGAACACTGTAGAATATTTGGTTGTGTTGCTTATGTGCATGTTCCATCTCAAATCAGAGGTGAGTTAGACCCTAAGGCAGAGAAATGCATCTTCATATGATATGATTTAAACCAAAAAGGATACAAGTTTTATAATCCATCCAACGAAGGCTTTATGGTCAGTAGAGATGTTGTGTTTGATGAGAATGATTCTTGGTTTGAAAGTGAATGCAGGAAGGTAAATTGCCATATGACTTGGAAGAAGAACTTCCAAGCCTAGGAGGATCCAAGCATAATTGAAGACATCAAATCAAATGATGAGGACACCATCAACTTGGAAGAGTTCAAAGCATGGAAATCAAAAGGAAAGCCAAGGTGAAGAGGCTGGATGACATAGCTGAATCATCCAACCAAGCCTTAAGGAGATCACAAAGAGAGAGTAAGAAGCCAATTAGATATGGGTATGATACTTCATTAGTTACTAAGCATTCTATTTATCTTGCTAAGGATTCATCACTTGAAGAACCTTCTTCATATGAAGAAGCAATCACCAAAGCAAAATGGAAAGAAGCTATGGATGAAGAAATAGAAGCACTCCAAGAGAATGACACTTGGGAGCTAGTACCCAAGAAAGCATCAATGAATGTAATTGGTTCTAGATGGAATTACAAAATCAAAAGAAACTCAGATGGATCCATAAACAGATATAAAGCTAGACTTGTAGCTACGGGTTTTGCACAAACTCAAGGAGTATATTATGAAGAAACTTTTTCACTTGTGGCTAAGATGCCAACCATCAGGGTATTGGTAAGTGTAGCTACATCTAGAAATTGGAATATGTATCAACTAGATATGAAAAATGCCTTTCTCAATGACTGGATTTTAGAGGAGTTTTACATGGCTCAACCTCCTAGATATGAAGACCCAAGCAAGGCAAATCATGTATGCAAATTGAACATAGCTCTTTATGGTTTGAACCAGGCACCTAGGGCATTGAAACATAGGCTAACTACCTACCTTCAAGATCAAGGATTTGTTGGAGCAAGTCTATGACAAGCCTAAGTATTGGCTTGAGTCTCACAAAGTCTTAGAAGAAGCTTTAAAAAGAAGACTATGTAAAGTTTACTTGTGAACTACCTCTTGTAACTTTTGAAGAGTTTACTTAATGTAAAAGTAAGAGAATCTTAAGTGGTTGAGTCCACTTGATCAAGAATGGAAAGAGGAGCCACGAATTCATGATTTATGGTAGGTAGAGAATCAAATCAATCATTGATTGATTGGAGAGTGATTGAGGGAAGTTAGCCTCCCAAACTCAACTATAAATAGATGGCAGTTTTAGTCGTGGTTAGAGAGACCTATGTGAAGACCTCCAAGAGCTAAGATTTATGCCATATCAAGGTGTGATTACAAGGCACACATATGTATCAGTAAGTCCATTGTATTTTACAAGCAATATACTTTCATTTTCATTATCATTTGAGTTCATCTTTCCATGTTCTTGTGAAGTGTACTACTCACTGCCATTACTCTCAGTTTTTCTCAGTTAGCTTGCAGAGATGTTTTCTCTGAGCTTGGTGCATCATTTTCAGTGATGTAACTTGGTAAAGTTAGCTCTATAAGTCTACTATATGCTCACAAATTTTCATGTCATTTGAATGTTGCCATCTTCAGTTATGTTCATTTGAAGTCAACAGGGTCTGTGCACTTTCACTTCTCTGTCAGGTACCCGACTTTTTCACTCATCTTGTCAGAGGTTTCTCTCAGTGGTTAGTTATCCAAATTCAGTGATTTAAAGCTTGTTTGATTCAGCTTACTGTCTAGTATACCCATACAAAGTTTCATAATCATTGGATTTCTACATTTTGAGTTATGTTGATTTTTCTGCTCACTGGTCTATTTCTGTAGCAGCCCGTGAAAATCGGGATGATGTCATCACTTGTTAAAACTCATTCTCAGTGTGTGGTTCATTATTTTTTATGAGATTACTCTTGAAAGTTAGCTCTTTAAGTTGCCTAGACTTCCCCAAGAGGAATTGAGCTAATTGCTGCTGTGCTCAGAGAATTATGTAAAACACTGGACAAGTGTATGAACCAAGAATAGCAAGTTTTCACCTCTGAGCTAACTCCAACTTATCTGTTTTGATCTATCTTTTTGAGAGTGATCTTCCAAGGTACATAGGGTGTCTAATACATCCATTGGCAAGCTAAAAGGGGCCACCATATACTCCTAGAGTTCATTTGGCTGGTGTAGATCAAGGATCTTGCAACACCTCTTCATCTTCAAGCACATACCTATCCATCTCTTCACAGTGGTATCAGAGCAAGGTTGGACAACATGGCAGATGGATTTCCTTCATCAATTGACAAATTGGATAGAGGTAATTACTCAGCTTGGTCATTAAGAATGGAAGCTTATCTCCAAGGTAGAAGTTTATATGGTTATGTGGCTGGAGATGAAGTTATGCCAAGTTTCAGGAACAAAAGTCAACCAACACAAGAAGAGCAAGAGAGATTGAGCACATGGTGCTCCAAGGATGCACTTGCAAGGTCTTATCTCCTCAACTCTATCTCAGATTTTTTGTTGCCTCACATTAGGAGTTGTAAGACATCTCAGGAAGTGTGGGATGCACTTGAAGCTTTCTTTTCTTCAAGTACCAAAGCTAGGAAGCATCAACTATGGCTGGAGTTCACAACTCTCAAGAAGGCTCCCAGACAAAATGTGACTGATTTTGTCACAAAGCTCAAGGACATAGCAGATCAGTTGGGAAGCATTGGAGAGGTAATAGATGAAGAGAAAATTGTAAGGCAGGTCATCAATGGCTTGAAGGCAAATGACAAGTGGGAAGCATTCACCACAGCTATGGATTTGTACATGGACATGCATGTACCTGATTTCAACACACTCATTGGACAACTACTTACTCAAGAGGCAAAGCTTATCAAAAATGGAGAAAGCTCTAAAGGTAATCAATCTTCAGCTTTATACACGGATAAAAGCAAGTCTAAAGATAACAAAGGAAAGGCAAAGAAAGTGGATGATGAAGCAGGTACATATCAAGCTAACTATGCAGGTAGAGGAAGACATGGCAGAGGTAGAGGAAGAGGAGGTAGACAAGGCCGGGGGAGATCCCAAGACTCCAACTCATGTTCTATTTGTGGATTAACTAATCATACAACTGAAAATTGCTTTAGGAATTCCAGGAATCAAAGAGGAAGAGAATACAATAGAGGAAGTTATGGCTACTCAAGAGGAAGGTTCAACAACTACCATGGCAACTACAACAGCTACAATCATTCAAACTATCAAGGAGGCTACAAAGGAAGGAGAGACTACAATAACTACACAGAAGACTCAAACAAAGAGGATTCGTTATTGATCATGAACATGGCTATGCCACAAGGTAAATCTGATGAGCATGTTTTCTACATAGATTCAGGTTGTTCAAATCATGTGGCAGGAAATGTGGCACTCCTATCAGATTTAGAAGATCCAAGGAATAAGCATGAGGTACAAACAGGAGATGATACAAAACATCCTGTGGAGAAAATAGGCAATGTCAAAGCACCTGATGGAAACATCAACCTACTCAGTAAGGTACTCTATGTCCCTACCATTACAAAGAATTTGATAAGTGTTGGGCAGATAGTAGAGAAAGGGTTGCAAGTCAGGTTCACAAAAGCAGGAGCATTTGTTGAAGATCCAAGTCAAGGATTCAGAAGAATTGCAAAAGGTGAAAAGACAGGTAGATTGTTCACATTTGAATTACAGGACACTAGAAACATTGCTCTCTTTAATTATGGTAGTCAGACACTCACAAAATTGGAAGTATGGCACAAAAGGTTAGCACATATTGGTGAAAGGTCATTAAGGCAAATTTGCAGGGACCAAAGTGTACTTGGACTCCCTAACTTGTCAAAACAACATATGATTTATAAGTGTAGTGCATGTCAATTTGGAAAGTCTCACAGGTTACCATTCATGAAGAAAGGTTATATGCATGGAGATCTCTTGGAGTTGGTTCATACAGATGTATGGGGACCTAGCAAGGAAGCTTCAATATCTGGATCAAGGTATTATGTTTCCTTTATTGATGATTGCAGCAGATGGACTATCCTATTCTTTATGAAACACAAAGATGAAGTTTTTTCATGTTTCAAAAGATATTTGGCTCTTGTGGAGAATCAAACAGGTAAATCACTAGAAAGGCTAAGGTCAGATGGAGGGGGAGAATACTTCTCCCATGAGTTTGATTTTTTTCTTCAAGAAAGAGGAATCAAAAGAGAGGTAACTACAAGGTACACTCCTGAGCAAAATGGAATGGCAGAAAGGAGGAATAGGACAATTGTTGAAGTTGCAAGGTCTATGTTAAATGAAAAGCATTTACCTAATTAACTTATGGGCTGAGGCTGTATCTATAGCCACTTACTTGATTAACAGGTTGCCTTCAAAATCCCTTGATGGGATGACTCCATATGAGGCTTGGAATGGAAGAAGACCAAGCTTAGATCATTGTAAAATTTTTGGATGTATTGCTTTTGCTCATGTTCCTTCACAGGTTAGAGGCAAGATGGATCCAAAGGCAGAAAGGTGTGTATTTATTGGATATGACAACAATCAAAAGGGCTACAGGTTATACAACCCTACCAACAAAGGATTCTTGGTAAGCAGAGATGTAGTTTTTGATGAGAACAATTCATGGTATGAAGATTCATGCAGGAAGATCAATTTACCATATGATCTTGAAGAAGATTTTCCAAAGCTTGGTAGAGAACAATCAAAGATTGAAGAACAAGACACCTCAGAGGATGATGAAGAATCTCACATGGAAAAGATCAAAGCATGGAAGTCTAAAGGTAAAGCAAAATTGCAGGAACTTGGACATGAGGCAGAATCATCACATCATGGCCTAAGAAAATCTATGAGGGAAAAGAAAAAACCAGAAAGGTATGGGTTTGACACCTCATTAGTAACTAAACATTCTATCTACATAGCACAGGACATAAACCAAGAGGAGCCATCATCATTTGAAGAGGCCAAAGCAAAAACAGAATGGAAGCATGCAATGAAGGAAGAGATTGAAGCACTTGAGGAAAACAACACTTGGGATTTGGTGCCCAAGACTTCATCCATGAAGGTAATAGGCTCAAGATGGGTCTATAAACTCAAGAAGAATTTTGATGGTTCCATTAACAGGTATAAGGCAAGGCTTGTAGCAAAAGGCTTTGCACAAACTCAGGGAATTGATTATGAGGAGACCTTCTCTCCTGTGGCAAAGATGCCTACTATTAGGGTTTTGCTTAGTATTGCCTCTTCCAAGAATTGGAAGATACTTCAACTAGATGTAAAGAATGCATTTTTGAATGGTTGGATAACAGAAGAGGTATATATGGCACAACCACCTGGTTTTGAGAATCAAGTTTATCGTGATTATGTGTGTAAACTTAACAAAGCATTGTATGGTCTCAAGCAAGCTCCAAGAACTTGGAATTTCAGGCTTGTTTCATTCTTGCAGGACAAAGGCTTTCAACCAAGCAAGGCAGATCTCCTTCACTCTTTATTAAAAAGATTAATTCTGAGGTCATCTACCTATGTGTATATGTAGATGATATTATATTGACAGGAAATGATGCAGATGGTATGAAGAAGATCAAAGATCAGATGAGAGAAGAGTTCAAGATAAGTGATTTGGGTTCACTTACCTACTTCCTAGGTTTGGAAGTTGTCTACAAAGATCATGGTTTGTTTCTCACTCAAAGAAAGTACATTAAGGAAATGTTGGCAAAATTCAAGATGCAAGATTGTAAGATTGCAGGTACTCCAATGGAGGTCAATCACAAATTGAGCTCACATGAAGGTGAACTCATAGAGGACATCACATCATATTAAAGTCTAGTGGGTAGTCTCAACTATGCCACATTGACAAGAGTAGATATATGTTACAGTGTGAGTGTGCTAAGTCAATTTATACACACACCAAGGAAACCACATATGGATGCTGCAAAAAGGATTCTCAAGTATCTCAAAGGAACCATAAATGAAGGGCTTTATTATCCTTATGTATCTGATTTAGGTTTGAAGCTATTTTCTGATGCAGATTGGGCTGGCTCCAAGGAAGATAGAAGGAGCACTTCAGGTTATCTTACCTTTGTAGGTTCAAAGCTTATTTCATGGTCATCCAAGAAGCAACCCAAAGTTGCTCTCTCTTCTACTGAAGCTGAATATAGAGGTCTTGCCATAGCTACACAAGAAGCTATGTGGATGAAGACATTATTCAAAGATCTTGGATTGGAGTTTGGAACTCCAACTATTTTTGGTGACAATATGAGTTCTATTCATTTGGCTGTTAATCCTATTTTTCATGCAAGGACTAAACATATTGAAGTTCATTATCACTATGTACGAGAGAAGGTTCTAAGCAAAGAGATTCAAATATCATATGTGTCCACTCATCAACAATGTGCAGATATTCTAACCAAAGCATTGGATGGTACAAAGCTTTGCAAATTCAAGGCTATGATTGGTTTGCAGGTAATCTTGGAAGATTGAAGACCTCAAGCATACTTGGCTTGAGGGGGAGCTGTTGGAGCAAGTCTATGACAAGCCTAAGTATTGGCTTGAGTCTCACAAAGTCTTAGAAGAAGCTTTAAAAAGAAGACTATGTAAAGTTCACTTGTGAACTACCTCTTGTAACTTTTGAAGAGTTTACTTAATGTAAAAGTAAGAGAATCTTAAGTGGTTGAGTCCACTTGATCAAGAATGGAAAGAGGAGCCACGAATTCGTGATTTGTGGTAGGTAGAGAATCAAATCAATCATTGATTGACTGGAGAGTGATTGAGGGAAGTTAGCCTCCCAAACTCAACTATAAATAGATGGCAGTTTTAGTCGTGGTTAGAGAGACCTATGTGAAGACCTCCAAGAGCTGAGATTTATGCCATATCAAGGTGTGATTACAAGGCACACATATGTATCAGTAAGTCCATTGTATTTTACAAGCAATATACTTTCATTTTCATTATCATTTGAGTTCATCTTTCCATGTTCTTGTGAAGTGTACTACTCACTACCATTACTCTCAGTTTTTCTCAGTCATCTTGCAGAGATGTTTTCTCTGAGCTTGGTGCATCATTTTCAGTGATTTAACTTGGTAAAGTTAGCTCTATAAGTCTACTATATGCTCACAAATTTTCATGTCATTTGAATGTTGCCATCTTCAGTTATGTTCATTTGAAGTCAACAGGGTCTGTGCATTTTCACTTCTCTGTCAGGTACCGGACTTTTTCACTCATCTTGTCAGAGGTGTTTCTCAGTGGTTACTTATCCAAATTCAGTGATTTAAAGCTTGTTTGATTCAGCTTACTGTCTAGTATAACCATACAAAGTTTAATAATCATAGGATTTCTTCATTTTGAGTTATGTTGATTTTTCTGCTCACTGGCCTATTTCTGTAGCAGCCCGTGAAAATCGGGATGATGTCATCACTTGTTAAAACTCATTCTCAGTGTGTGGTTCATTATTTTTTATGAGATTACTCTTGAAAGTTAGCTCTTTAAGTTGCCTAGACTTCCCCAAGAGGAATTGAGCTAATTGCTGCTGTGCTCAGAGAATTATGTAAAACACTGGACAGGTGTATGAACCAAGAATAGCAAGTTTTCACCTCTGAGCTAACTCCAACTTATCTGTTTTGATCTATCTTTTTGAGAGTGATCTTCCAAGGTACATAGGGTGTCTAATATAGCCATTGGCAAGCTAAAAGGGCCCACCATATACTCCTGGAGTTCATTTGGCTGGTGTAGATCAAGGATCTTGCAACACCTCTTCATCTTCAAGCACATACCTATCCATATCTTCACAGGATTCATGATGAGCAAGGCATATTCTTCTCTGTTTGTCAAGAGGAGTGATTCAAAAATGATATATTTATGTGTGTATGTTGACGACATCATTCTTACAGGTAGTGATGCCAATGGTATCAAAAAAATTAAAATTCAGATGATGCAAGAGTTCAAAATCACTGACCTAGGGTTTTTGAAGTATTTTGTTGGACTTGAGTTAGTATACACTAACTCTCGAATTTATATCACTCAAAGGAAATATGTGCAGGACATGTTGAAGGAGTTGCACTTGGAAAATGCAAAGATAGCTAGCACCCCGATGGAGGTAAATCATAAATTGAGTGCTCATGAAGTTGATTTGCTTGAAGACATTGCAGGTTATCAAAGCATAGTTGGAAGTCTAAACTATGCAACATTGACAAGGATTGACATATGTTATGGAGTAAGTGTTTTGAGTCAATTCATGCATAAACCTAGAGCACCTCACTTGGAAGCTGCTAAAAGGATTTTGAAGTATCTCAAAGGTACTCAAAACGAAGGTCTTTACTTCCCATACACATCAGATTTGGACATTAAGTTATACTCAGATGCAGATTGGGCAGGATGTAAGGATGACAGAAGGAGTACTTTTGGATATCTATCTTTTGTAGGTGATAAGCCCATCTCATGGTCTTCTAAGAAGCAACCAACTGTTGCTCTATCCTCAACAGAGGCTGAATACAAGGGATTAGAAAATGCTACACAAGAAGCTATTTGGATTAGATTCCTCTACTCAAATTTGGGACTTCACACTCATTCACCTATGATCTTTGGTGATAACACAAGTTCTTTGCATCTTGCAGCCAATCCCATTTGTCATGCAAGAACGAAGCATATAGAAGTGCAGTATCACTATGTTAGAGAGAAGCTATTGAGCAAAGAGATTCAACTTGCATATGTATCCACAAACATGCAATGTGCTGATTTGTTAACCAAAGCACTTGATCGTACTAAGCTTTGCAGGTTTAAAACCATGATTGGATTGCACGATATTCAAGAGGATTACTGAAGCTATACAAGCCAAGATGTTTGGCTTGAGGGGGAGTTGTTGGCGCAAACATACAAGCCTTCACATTTGTCTTAGCTTGGAGGATTATATGTGGAACCATGTGATGATTCATATGAACCATAGCTTGTAACACTTGGTCATTTACCATTTGTAAAAGTTAAATCATTGAGAAGAATCCTTCAAGAGCCTAAATCTTGTGGCGTTAGGAAGAACAAAGACTACAAATCTCATTTGATGGAATAACTCCTAATTTGGAGGAATCACTTTTAAGTGAAACCAAGTCTGAATTCAAATTCAAACTTGGAGGAAAACTTCTTATAAAAAGGCTTGTAAAAAAATCAGAGTGTGTGGCCTCATAGAGAGCTCTTCCATTGATCATTAGCAAGGTTTGAGTAGCTCACTCCATATCTTACTCATTCCACTATCATTAGGCATCATTACAATGCCAATGATCTTGTATAATCATGTCATATAATACATATATCTTATTGATCATCTTTGTCTACTTCTCTACTATGCCTACTCAGAACAGTGAACTTTGTCTAGTCATATCTCAGTGATTTCTCAACCATTTTGCATGATCTATAGCTTGTCGGAACCAGATTGAAGTCTACTTTATGCTATCAAAGTTAAAAGTATTTGGTTCAACCATCCGGGAGAAATCACCATCACATTGCTCACTAGTCATCTACTGCTCAATCCCTAAAAAGTCGGGGGTAAGTCTTGGATTGCTAAATTCATTGCTCAGAGTATAGTTCATGATTCCACTTTTAATAATTAGGTATCTAAGCTAATTTAATTCCCTCAAAAGGAATTTTATCGATTGTTAATGTATTGTGAGCACTGAGCAAAAGAATCAGCAAGTATCTAGACCAAAATAGCAAGTTTTGTGGCACTTGTAACTCATTAAGTAGTCTGTTTTGATTCAATTGTTTCAAGCATCCACTCCAAAGTACATAGGTACTTTCTTGGTGTCATTTGCAAGTAAAAGGACCTACTATCAAATTCTGAAGTGATTTAGGGCAGGTACAAAGCATGTTTTAGCAGTACCATCTTACTTCCTTCAGGTATCCATCCATCTCTTCCAATAATAGTGAGGAATACAAACTTGACAGACCTATTCAGTATGCTAGTCGAATTTTGACAAAGGCAGAAAAAAATTATAGCACCACAAAAAGAGAGGCCCTAGCAATGGTTTTCACGGTACAAAGTTTCATCATTACTTTCTAGGAGTGAAATTTGTTATCATAACTGATCACCAACTAACTGAATAAGCCACAACTAACTGGTAGGGTATGGAGGTGGCTAATTTTGCTCCTAGAATTTGATTTTTCTGTAGTCCATAGACCAGGTAGAGAAAATATCATGGCAGACCACCTATCTAGGATTAACTCTATGGATCAAGAAATTGGAGTAAATGATGATTTTCCATATGCTAATTTGTTCGTTGTACGAGCACAAAGTTGGTATGATGACATCAAGAATTTTCTTAAAAGTGGATTGTATCCAGAGAAGGCAAGCGATGTGCAAAGAAAAAGGTTGCTAATCAAAAACAAACCTTTTACCTTCATTGAGGGAAAATTATATAGACAGGGCAAGGACAACAAGTTTAGAAAGTGCATGGAAGGAGCAGGTGGTGGGCACCTTGCAGGACACATTATGAGCCAGACAATCCTTGATGCTAGCTTATGGTGGCCTATATTATTCAGAGATGCAAAGGAATGGGAAAAAGCATCTGATGTCTGTCAGAGGTGTGGACTCAAGCCAACAAAGCAAAGGCACAACCCCTTGATTATTTCCACCTCTTGGCAACCTTTGAGAAGTGGGGACTAGATTTCATAGGGCCCATTTACCCTACGTGGGTTACAAAGAGAGAAAAGTATCTATTGATCGCTATTGCCTCCTAATTGCACAGCACAAACAGTGGCTGATTTTCTTTATAGTAACATCATTTGTAGATTTGGATGTCCTCTTGAAATTTGTACAGAACAAGGTACTTATTTTGTGATCAAGGTCCTACACAAAATTTTTAACTAAGTACAAAATTCCACATAGGACCTCTTGTGCCTATTATCCAAGAGCTAATGGATAGGCAGAATCCACCAATAAGGTATTAATTTCCATTTTAAGGAAGGAATGTATGTTACAGCCCACTTCTTGGGGCATAGATTATCAAGGTATCCTATGCACGTATAGATTAGCTTACAAAGAAGCTACAGGATACTCTCCATTCCAATTGATTTATGGGATATTTCCCATTGAACTTCTTGACTCAAATGAAGAGAACGGAGCGCATGATAGGAATCTGTGGAACAATAACTTACAAACAAGCATGTTAATTCTTCTCCATAAACCTCAAATCCACACACAAGTAAGGGGAAAATGGCTTCCACACTGGGAAGGACCTTATAGAGTTAAGATGATGCTGAATTGAGGTGCAATGGAGTTAGAGACTCTAAAAGGAGCGATACTACCACTGGTCAATATATCCAATCTCAAGGCCTATCATCAATGCAAGTGAAGATTTATGGATCACCTGGAACTTGCAAAACCTGTCCAGGTTGTACATAGCCTTCTTATACCATATTTTTTGCTTAAATTTTAGTATTTTTTAACCATTTTCATGCTTGTTCCTTGAGTTTTTATGCAACTTAGAAGCCATTTCATAGCCCTTTGCATAAATAAATTTTGAGGAAATTTTTGGGAATTTTTAAAGCATTTTTAGAATTTTTTTATCTTTTTTTAATGTCATTTTCCTTGATAAAATGGAGGAAAAAAGGAAGCTCTCTATGGTTATGAGTGAGATAAGTGGCCTAGAAATGAATTTTTTGAGAAAGTTTCTAGTTTCTTTTTTATTTTTTTGGATTTTCTTTGTATTCTTTATCTATTTTTCCTATTTCCAAAAAAGAAACTCTCCCCCCTCTCTCTAACACACACATCCTTCCTCTTCTTTTTATATTTTTTATTTTTATTTTATTCATTTAATTACTTTATTTTTGTTTTAATTTTTCTTTTTTTATTTTGGCTCCCCTCTTTTTTTTTCTTTATTTTATTTTTTCTTTTTTCTTTTTTTTTACCCCTCCTCTTTTCCTTTTTTTTTATTTTTTATTTTTATTTTATTTATTTATTTTTACTTTATTTTATTTTTAATTCTTTTCTTTTTTTTTTTTGCCCAACCTCCATGGATGGCTCAAAAAAAAAAACAACAATGTATATATTTTTTTTTTATTTTTCTTGGTCCAATGCTTTTAGCTCTAGATTGTACCTCGGATGGCCATTTTTTTCAAAATTGGGGTCATTTTCATGTCTTTTGGCACCTTGGAACTCATTTTTTGGTTTAGTTTTTCCAAAGTCTCAACTTTTCTCTGACTTTTGGTCAAAACGCACATGTTTTGAGCACATATATCACATGTTTTTCATTATGCACATGGTCCACATGGTCTGTTCTCACTTTATTTTACCATTTGTTTCATATTTTTCATTATGCAACCTCACTAGCATTCTTGTTTTATCATTTTGGCCCTCTCCAAGCCTCTAATCCTACTCCATGCCCCTCCCTTTATCAGTCTAACTCGCCCCACCCCTTACCCCTCCTTACCCTCTCCCTCTCAGCCTTCCCTATACTTTCCTCCTACCCTCCATTCTCAATCATTTGCTCTTCAATGCAAAGTTCTTTTGGTTCTTCCCTGGTGCTTGTTCTTTCCTGTTCCTGGTGGACTTGGTAGCTGCTCAAATGTCCCTTTGAAGATTTTGCAACACAGCAATCATCGTGAAAGCTCTGCTCAGAGTTTTGATTGTTAGCTCTCTGGGACGGAGAGCCCATTAGGTGGTGGGCAACTGTTGAGCCCATCAAAGTCATATTGGTCAGAGTCAACCTGATCAAAAAAAAGTGATTAAAGTCAACATGATCAAGGTCAAAGTCAAGATGGTCAAGGTCAAAGCATTCAAAGTTCAATTGTCAAGGTGCACAGGTAGTGCACAATCAATTTCTTCATACAGGTTATGTTTCGCTGAAAGTGGATGCAGCAAATTATCTTTTTGTAATTTCTCTAAGGTTCAAAAGTGTTTTTAAAGTGTTTGGAAGGTTCAGGTGAACCCCCCCTTAGGTACATATTTGAAGAATTGAAGGGAAAAATGTGAATCATGTGAAGAGGAAGCGTACGCAAAAGTGAAAGTATAGCCCCCCATTTAAATTTTTTGTTTTAGTCTAAAGTCACTACAGGACAAAACAGGGATTCGTTGGCTGCTCACATTTGGAGACAATCTTGAGACATCAAAGTAAGCACCAAGATATGCTATCAATTAGGAGTGTACGTGAACCGACACTCAACTCAAGGCAATGCCTTATTCTTGGTTAGACTAAGCACGGTGAGCATAGTCTACACTAGGAGAGAGAAGAGCAAGAGACATACAGTGAGTGTGCGACGGAAAGAAGGAAGTGCATAGTGTGCAAGGAGTGTGACTTAGGTGTGAGCAAAGGAGTACTAAGGAATGCAATCAAAGGTCACAAGGTCCCATTCAAGTTGTGTGCATGTCGACAGAAGGTGTCCATCCCTCCTCCTATTGGAAGCTTGAGTGCAAGGTGTGCACAAGTACAAGCTCTTGGAGAAGGTGGAGGTTTGGTGCAGAGATGATCGGCGACAGCAAGAACCTTGGGTATTTTGTAGCTTTGTTGATTATGCACTCTTTGGAATTTTGCACAAAGAGTATTTGGATTGTTTTGTACATCATTATTGTACTTCTCTCTCTTTATATCAATCTATAGAAGTTTTCGATGTTTGTATCCTTCGTCTTACCCTTCTTCTTCTCCTACAAACACTCAAGTCCCTTTCTTCACAAAAATCCCCCAACAAAATGTTTAAAGGGGGAATCATCTTGAATAATTAAGCATCCAAGTGACAAAGAACATGGGTTTGGAGGGTCAAAAGTCACTTGGGAAACCCTTGGATTTTATTAAGAGACCCTTGGGAAAATCTCTTCAAGACTATGGTTTGAACCCTTGACCTATTTGGATTTATTTACTCCCAATTGAAGGGTTTTGACCCTAATTGATTTACTATTTTGAAGTGAAAAATATTGCATGGATACTTGTGCTAGGAACATATTTGTTACGCACTCATCGGATAGAGTGTGTGGGCTTAGAGGGTGTTTTGAAATGCATTCTTCGCCATATGAAGCAACATCTTGAGAGGCAAGTACGAATGGCAAAACTAAGAAAGACGACAAACTCCCCTCATCCTAGAGGGATGGAAAAATGCACCATTGTCAATGAATATCGATTCCTTGGGGAGAGGGAAGGGGGGATCCTCATGTATGTGCATCAATGAGGATGTGCAAGTAGATGAATTGAGGGGTCTATGAGTTCAATTGGATTCATAGGATTTGAATTGCATTTGCATACTAGTTGCATGAAATAATTCAATATTAATTGATGATTTCAAAAGCTTCATACATATTCTTATAATATGTATGAAACTTTCAAAATCATCAATTAATGATGCATTATTCGTAGGCTCAAATTTTCTATAGGCTTGAATGATCCACACTCCAAGATCCTAAAGTGTGGCAATGGCAACAAATTAGGAGACTTCCCAAGGATCAATAGAAAAGCATAATTTCATTTGTTATCTCAATAAAAATGGTGGACCTCCTCATCGTGGATAAGGTGGGAATTCAAATTCCAAGATATCAAGCACCTATTGTTAGAGTGGAAGAAAATGGTCCTGTGGAAAATTCTCCATCATGGGATGTGGTCTAATGAAAGGCTCAATAAAATCTACAGAGTCCCTCCATGGTGTAAAAGCTTCTGCAGTGGGAGGGAACACACTAGAAACCTCTTCTATTACTATCCAAATAGTGCTTGCATTCGGATGGGAATCCAAAGGATTTTCAAGCTAGAGTGGTCAATCACTTGGAAACAAGCATTGATTGGAGAATCCATTAGTTTTCTTCATCCCTCTAAAACATGATCAAAGGTGAAACCCTACGGAAACTTTGGAAGGAAAGATATATGATCAATTTTGGAAGGTCTTTGAAAGAATGGTCCATAGAGAAGTCGCTAGACGCCCTTGGAAGATGAATCTGCACTCTAAAAGTAATCCTCCCTTCAAACATCAAAGGTTGTTTGTCTTTCAGAACAAGAAGCTTAAAATCAAATGGATCCCACATGAATGGGACAAAAGGGTGATTAGCCTCCTTTGTATCTCTCTTTGATTCTCTTATGTTCTTCATCCTTTTGATTTAAAATAAAGCATTCGAAGGAAAAATAGCTTGATACATATAGTCCTTTGTGCGATTGACACAACCAATGTCCAATTTAATAATAGGTAAATCTCTAATAATGCTAATTAGTTTCAAAAACAAATGTCTCATAATTTTTTTTTAATGCACGATCCCACATATAGCTAGAATAACTGCAACCCACAAACCACTCATAACTACCCAGAAAATGTGTGTGCATGCATCTAATATACACACATTCTATATATATATATATATATATATATATATATATATATATATATATATATATATATATATATATATATATATATATATATATATATATATATATATATATATATATATATATATATATATATATATATATATATATATATATATATATATATATATATATATATAGAGAGAGAGAGAGAGAGAGAGATGTATGTGTGTGTGTGTGTGCATACATACATACACACACACCATTGCCTGCTACCAATATCTTCTTGAACTCTTATTGAATCATGTTTGTGAAAAGGGAAGAATTGTATTCCACATAACATGTCACAAATATTTTTTGTGTGTTCACAATGGACAAAAAGATAGCATCTCATAAAACCAAGAACATACCGGTATAGTACAAAAAATTAATTTGTATCCCACGAATCTCATGAATATTAAATCAATGCACATGTTTGTTGTTTTGTATTTTTCCGATAGCCAAAGAATCCATGTATCATATATACCATGATCAAAATGATCTAGTGACAATTTCTACAAGAGAGATTCAAACATGTTTTGTATTTCTACGATACCCAAAGAATTCATGTATCATACCATGATCAAAATGATCTAGTGACAATTTTGATCACCTCGAGGGATTTTAACCCACTTAAAATCGACATAGAAAACAGCCAAGCTACGTCAAAAGTAGCCTACAAAAGAGTACAAGCATGCATACATACACACACATTCATCCGTACATAGACATATATACATGCATGTATGCATACAAAATTGTTTGTAACAAACACGCATGCAAGCATGTACATTACATACATAATGAAGGCACCCAATAATAAACACAATAGAAAAGTTATATGAACATGTATGCGTTTGCTATGCTCGCGAAGCTAATCCTAACTTTCTTCAACTAGATTAGTAGTAAAATAAACATAACGAACAATTGAAAGTAAACACCACTGCCATATTGATCGGCCCAAGGCCCATAAAAGTGCATTTATGGGAGTAATCTGCTCGGGTTTATAGATGAATCACACATCTTAGACATTCCCCGTCAATTAAAAGCTTGAACGCATCATTAATCTCAGAAAGGGGCAGTTCATGCGTGATGAAGTCCTCCAAAGCGAACTCCTGTACACCAAGTATCCTCGCATTAGAGAAATTAATAATAAGCACGAGACTTCTAATTCACCACTTCACTCAAATCTCATTTACGAGCAAGCAAAAGATATGTAAGTTATCTTCCAACTACAGAGCGTCTTAGCTCTGCTCTTCCTTTACTTAATAATCTGCACTGATTTTGAATGAGGCACAATAATTTATAGTAAATCAAATAGATGCATATTTAAAAATGTATAAAAATGAATGTGCGTCCGCTGGGGGCAGGGAGGCTTGTAGCCCATAAAATTAGATCTAGGGGGTAGTGTACGTGGGCATGCTTTAGATGTTTTTTTTTTAATGGAGGTTCGGCCGAGGCCTACCCCTCCAAGCTTTAATTTTGAAATTGCAACTATACAAGGAAGGGCATAGTACGCATGGGACAACCCTTATCCACAAGTTGTGCATGATATATGATATAGCTTATCCCACAAGTTGTGCATGATATATGATATAGGTGTTAAGTTCAAGGCGAAGCAGCTGTATGCAACTGAAATTTTGGAAAATAGCGGCATTTCTCGATTACTAGACTAACCATAAAATCAGGGAGCTAAATCGATCCATAATCCAAAGCCTATTCATCATAATGCTTCTATAATCAAGGATGTTTTTGTCACCATCCTTTAAGGTAATTGCGATTCAAGAAGGTATGCTACTTCGCATAAAGACACCCTATTTCTTAACTTGCAATTCCGGATATATGCTACATGGTCTCATTGCATCATCCACATTCGGGGCAAATAAATTCGTTTTCAGCTGGGCTATGCTTTTTCAACTGCATCATGTTTGCATTCTACCCATGGTCACTCTTGGCCACGGCTCAAAAAAGCATGGACTTGCCACAAAGACTACTCTTTCTTGCCTTCTGAATTTTCCATCTTACATTATATGTGTTACTGTAACTGATGTTTTACTTTAGCACGTATTATGTCCGTTTAATAGAACAGCCCCACCATTGTTCGTCACAGTCCAATCCTCCCTATTCAAGCTCAATGTGTTTATTGGATAATCCAAATCAACAAAGCATCGTGTAGAGTAAGCCACTGCTTTCTCTGGAAAGCCCTGAATATCTAAACGATACGAGCTTATAGAGAATTGTCGCCACACTCACACGAACCATAACATTTGCCTACGTCTTTTAGACCTTTGCTAAAGCAGTGTCTACCAGCTTACCCTAGATAAACAGCAGTTGACATTCGAAATTTGGAGTTCAGTATGGACATTCACATAATAGAGTCTTCCCAGTTACTCTGCCCAGTATTCCATATCAAAAAGGAACATAAGACATTTTCGCTATTCAAATAAGAGTTTGGTGGTTCTAAAATATTATTTTATTGAAGATTCTGATGTTGAATGTTATGTGTATAACCTTCACAAGAAGGTTCGACCAGTGTTACTTCTGTTGATTAACCAGCGGTCTGTTTGACCAGTCAACTAGTTTTGACTAGGTTTGACCACTTTATCAATCAAAGACTTTGACAACGATAGCTATATTGAAAAAACCTTCATTCAAAACCAATTGCAGCAGTGACAGCTTGACCACCTTTGACCTCCAATTCAGTTCATCATTTTGAACCTCGAAATTTAGGGTTTACTCATGATCAGATTTTTTTTGCTTTATTGTAGTTAAACCAGTGTCGGAGAGAAGTTCTCTCCTAATTTTTATGGAGAAAGAAGAAAAAACCATATTAATGAGCTTCAAACCTCTTCACCATATGATAAGCTTCAATGCAAATTTTTTATCACTCCTGGTCAAGAAGAGCAGTGAGAATATTTTGAAAACAAAAAAGTTGAAAATTCCATTCCATGATCATAACATAAAAGCCCTTGTATATCCATGTGAACCTTGAGCCTAATATTTGTATTACAGTGTGAAATCATTTTTATGAAAGCACAAGAATTAAATTATTAAAATAACATAACAATATAAAAACAAAACGATTCAAATTAAACAAAACAAAAGCAATCAAAACAAACGTAATCAAAACTCCAAAACATAAAAACAAAAGCATCATATTTTTTTTGCGATAGTAAATTTTGGATCGTAGATTTATTTTGTGCATGCTATTTGAGAATTTTATCGTAGCTTTTCAATAAAGCTATTGCTTGGACCTTCTAAAGCTATATAATGGAGGTCTAGCCTCACTTCTATCACTCACTTTGAGATGATCATCGTTGAAGATTGGAGGAAGGAGTATTTATTACTGAAGATTTGGAGAATGGGACTACACACACACTATAAAGATGGAGATTTGAAGGACTTGGAGAGTTCAAAGATATGAAGGCTATTCTTTCTTCTTGGTGATGAAGGTGGAGCTTGCTCTTCTTACATCTTGATGATTCTACACACACATGCTTGGATCTATTAAGAACATTATAAATCAGTAACATGTATTTTTTTTCATTATTTTCAATTAGAACTCTATGAACACTTATTATGAATCAATTTCTCTTCTTTCCAATGTTCCCCTACCTCTTCTTTTTCAATTCTCTCTATACTTATTTCCATATCGCACTTAGCTTTTTTATTCTCTTTCATGATGATGAAGTGCATAAGTAATCTCACTTAGCTTTTTTATTCTCTTTCATGATGATGAAGTGCATAAGTAATCTGATCAATTTCCATTGAGTTTTTATATTCTCTTTTAGTCTCCATTCTATCGCCTAAGTTGCTTGAAGCACCTTGCATGTGCCGTCATTGGAACACCGGCAGTTTGCTTGATCCACCCAACTGAACCCCTTCAAGATATTTAAACCCGACGTGAAATACGTTCGTTCATCTCGACAAGTAAACCCGATGTGAAATACGTTCGTTTCGACACCGGAGAGAACACTCCTTGAAAATTAAGGCCCTTTTTTGGGCATATTCCTTAGCAACAAGCCTTGTCTTGTAGTTGGGTTTGCCATCCATAGTCTTGATTTTTGTATACACGCCCTCTTTTTGGGTATATTCCTTAGCAACAAGCCTTATCTTGTAGTTGGGCTCGCCATCCATAGTCTTGATTTTTGTATACCCACTTATTAGGAACATCATTTCTATCCCCAGTATCATTTACGTGCAAGGCTTTTATCTCTTCCGACATGGCTTATTCCCACTTCTTCTTGTGCTCACGTAGCTTTGCCTCTTTATTAATGAGAGGTTCACCCTCATTTGATAACATAATGTTATGTACAGAGGGGTTATATCTGTTCACAGGCCGCCTTACATGTGCAGATCTTTTTACCCAAATGATCAGCATTTTCTGGCAATGGGTCGACATCAAGAATGACAATATCATCATTTATGGGCTGTTGTACATCATGTTCAGCCCTATTTTCAGCATATACAGGTGGCTGCAGGAGCCTCAATCTACTGTCCAATATCATCTGGCTCATAAACCACTGGTTCATCTTCATTTCCAGCCATATTTGGCTCATTCTGAGGTGTAATTTCAGGCTTGATGGGTGGCTGTTCATGCTGAAATTTGACCCTTTCACGGTCATCTTTAGAGACACAATCATTTTTAAGCAACCTTCGCCCATTAAATACAATATTTCGGCTGCATATTACCTTCTTGAGTTGAAGTAATCGAATTTTGTAGCCCATTTCACATTCATCACCGTAACCCATGAAGATGCCTTTCGTGGACTTCGCATCTAACTTGCTTCTCAGCTCAGGCTTTATGTGCACAAAAGCATCACAGCTAAAGATACCTAGATGGTCATATGAAGTCTGTTTGCTAGATCGAACTTCTCCAGGGATGCCACCTTTTGAGGATGTGTAAGAGGATCAATTGCAAACATGAACTGCAATTTTTAGAGCCTCTCCCCAAAATCCATGAGGGAGATTAGCTGTGACAGCATGCATCTCACCCTCTCACATAAAGTCCTATTATATCTTTCAGCCACACCGTTAGAAGAGGAGCTGTATGGGACTATTAGCTTACTCTTAATGCCAATATTTTCACATAATCTATTATATTCAGCTTCCTATCTATTTGGGTAGTCACAAATACATGAATATTTCTTAAAAGCAGCAAAGGCTCCATCCTTAGATTTTACCAAATAAGTCCAAAGCTTCCTCAAGTATTCATCAACATTAAATACAACATCTCTGCTGTGTATTACCTTCTTGAACTGAAGTAACCACATTTTATAGCCCATTTGATCTTCATTACCATAACCCATGAAGATGTCTTTAATGGACTTTGTATCTAACTTGCTCCTCAACTCGGGCCTTATGTGCACAAATACTTCACAATCAATGATGCATAGGTGGTCATATGGAACTAGCTTGCTAGAACAAACCTCGTTGGAGACAGTGTTGCATCGCAACCTGTTGCGATGCGTTCGCAATGCAACATCGCAACGTTGTGACGCTCGCGACGCGTTGCGATAAAATTCAAATTTTTTTGCCTCAAATGAGGCCGTTCCGCTAAAACAGAATCATTGAGGCATTTTTTGAAAAGAAGCTGATAACAGATCACGAGCATTTCGACAATGCAAATGTGGAAAAGCTTAGAGTTGAAGTTTACACACACCCCTCAGACCTCCCAACTTCCAAGGCTAAAGCTATCCCCTCCAAGCTATCCGATTCCCTTCTTATCCCCTTCTATCACCATGCCCAAAGCAAAGCAAGTTTGTTGGCAATATGTCACAAGCCAAGGCAAGATGGGCTTGGGGGTATTGAGAGATGGACTTGCAAGCTTTGTGGCTATAGTGGAGCCGATGGAACAGATAGGATTAAGGCACACCTTGCAAAATTTAGTGGCATGTGGGTTGCATCTTGCAAAGAGCTAATGCCTATCGAAGGAAAAGCTATTGGAATGGGTAGCTCAAAAATCCCAAAGAAGAAAGAATACACATTAACAATCTCAAGCTAGATCACATGCAAGCGGTTCACATGGCTCATGTGATCCCCAAACTCAAGCATCTCAAGCTTTTGAGGCTCCCATCGGCATTGACATAGAGCATGAGCCGCCGAAAAGGAGTACAAGAGTAGAGAACGATTATCAAGAGCACTCATATGACCATCTTGATTATTGGTTAGGAGTGTGATGGGCTAACCACTTGCCCCAAAATCCATGGTTGAGGATTACTTCCTAATCCTCTCTCTTAGGGTGTGGTTCAACCGTCTTCTGCCCATCATTTCTTGAGTCTAACACTCTCTTCCCCTTGTGGAGATCATTGTCTTCAATGATCAATCCTTGATCTCCCCTTGAATTGATGTTCTCATCCTTGTGCAGTCTCTTGACCCTTCTCGGTTTCAATCTTGGTCTCTTGAACCTTGCCTTTCTGCTTCTTGGCCACTTGCTTACAGACTTGCCTTTCTCTCCACCTTGGTATCTTGAGCCTTGCCTTTCTACTTCTTGGCCACTTGCCTACGGACTTGCCATGCTCTGAACCTTGGTATCTTGAACCTTGACTTTCCGCTTGTTGACCACTAGCCTATGGACCTACCAAGCTGTGAACCTTGGTCTCTTGAACTTGGTTCTCAGCCATGCACGGTATCTTGAATCCTCAATCTAATGCTTCCATTGGAACGCTTGTTCTGAGAGCTTTCCAATGGTATCTTATATATCTAAATCTGACCTACGGATTGGGAGATACACTCTAATCTTTGAAAGCGACGCATGCGCCTTCCACTCACCTTGCCCAAGCCTACTTCCTAGGCATTGATACCAATTGTGGGATTTGAACTCATGAGCTACCGGCGAGGAGTGTGATGGGCTAACCACTTGCCCCAAAATCCATGGTTGAGGATTACTTCCTAATCCTCCCTCTTAGGGTGTGGTTCAACCATCTTTTGCCCATCATTTCTTGAGTCTAATGGTTTCTTTTGTTGATGACTACTTTAGGAAGCTTTGGGTATATTTGTTAAAATCTAAATCTGATATATTTCCAATGGTATCTTATACATCTAAATCTGACCTACGGATTGGGAGATACACTCTAATCTTTGAAAGCGACGCATGCGCCTTCCACTCACCTTGCCCAAGCCTACTTCCTAGGCATTGATACCAATTGTGGGATTTGAACTCATGAGCTACCGGCGAGGAGTGTGATGGGCTAACCACTTGCCCCAAAATCCATGGTTGAGGATTACTTCCTAATCCTCCCTCTTAGGGTGTGGTTCAACCATCTTTTGCCCGTCATTTCTTGAGTCTAATGGTTTCTTTTGTTGATGACTACTTTACGAAGCTTTGGATATATTTGTTAAAATCTAAAGATGAAGTCTTTGGTTCATTTAAGAAATTTCATTCATTTGTGACCACCCAAAGAGGTAGAAAGCTGAAATGCTTACGTATAGATAATGGGGGTGAGTTTAGAAGTGCAGAATTCAATAGATTTTGTGAAAACCTAGATATTAAGAGGGAGCTCACAGTCCATACAGCCCTTCTTCCAATGGTATGGCTGAAAGGTATAATAGGATTTTATGTGAGAGAGTGAGATCCATGTTGTCCATAGCTAATCTCCCTCATGGATTTTGGGGAGATGTTTCCAATCCTCTCATATGTCCTCTAAAGATGGCATTCCGAAAGAGGTTTGGTCTAGCAAACCAGCTTCATATGACCACCTACGCATCTTTGGTTGTGATGTGTTTGCGCATATGATGCCTTAGTTGAGAAGCAAATTAGATGCAAAGTCCATAAAAGAAATCTTTATGGGTTAGGGAGATGACGGTGAAATGGGCTACGGGATTTGGCTACTTCAAGTCAAGAAGGTAATACGCAGCTGGGATGTTGTATTTCATGAGGCAAGGCTGCTCAAAAATGATTGTCCCTCTAAAAGTGACCATAAAAAGGTCAAATTTCGTTATTGAGACAGATGATGTTGGACAGCAAAATGAGGCTCCTAATGGGCATATGCAGCCACCTATTCATGCTGAAAACAGGGCTAGAAATGATGTACAGGAGGCCATTAACAATGAAGAAGTTGATGTACCTTCTTATGTAGATCCATTGCCAGATAATGTGGATCATTGGGTAAGAAGGTCTACACGTCCTAGGAGGCTAGTGCACAGATATGACCCGTCTCTACATTACATTATGTTATTAGATGAGGGTGAACCTCTCACTTATAAAGAGGCAAAGCCATGTGAGCACAAGAAGTGGGAGTTAGCCATGTAGGAAGAGATAAAGACCTTGCTTGCAAATGATACTTGGGATTTGATTGAGTTGCCTAAAGGTAGGAGGGCCATTCCCAACAAATGGGTATACAAAATCAAAATTGTTGATGGCAAACCCAAGTATAAGGCAAAGCTGATTACTAAGGGATATGTCCAAAAAGAGGGCATTGATTTCCAAGAGGTGTTCTCTCCGGTGGTTAAAATGACCACATTACACGTGTTATTTGCTCTCACAACTGCCTTGGGGTTGGAGTTATTCCAAATGGATGTTAAAACAGCCTTTTTGCATGGTGATTTAGACGAAGAGCTGTACATGAAACAGCCAGAAGGATATGCCATTCCTAGAAAAGAGCATCTGGTATGCAAGCTGAAAAGGAGCTTATATGGGCTGAAACAGACGCCCAAACAATGGTATAAAAAGTTTGATGCATTCATGCTCAAACATGGGTTTAAAAGAAGCCATGCAGACCACTGTTTGTACACTAAACAGGATGAAGATGACAGCTCAATCATTCTTGTGCTGTATGTAGATGATATGGTGCTGGCTGGGAAGAAAAAGAGCACTCTAAATGCTCTAAAAAAGCACTCTAAATGCTCTAAAAGAGCACTCTAAATGCTCTAAAAGAGCACTCTAAATGCTCTAAAAGAGCACTCTAAATGCTCTAAAAGAGCACTCTAAATGCTCTAAAAGAGCACTCTAAATGCTCTAAAAGAGCAGCTGAACTCTGCATTCTCAATGAAAGACCTTGGGGAAGCTGAGCATATTCTTGGTATGCGAATAAAAAGGAATAGGCAGCAGCATACTTTGCATTCATTCCAAGAAAAGTACATTGAAAAAGTGCTGGACAGATTTAATGTGGCTGATGCTAAGCCTCTTCGAGTGCCATTGCAGCCACATGTTAAGCTTTCCAAGGATGACTGTCCCAAAGATGATGATGCAGCCAACTACATGACGAGTGTTCCATATGCATCAGCTTGTGGTTCACTTATGTATTATATGGTTGCCACTTGGCCAGACATTGCTCATGTAGTGGGAGTTGTTAGCAAGTTCATGGCTAATCCTTGCAAAGCCCATTGGGCGGCACTCGAATCTATCTTGAGATATTTGAAAGGGACCAAAGGTAAATGCCTATGTTATGGAAAGGGTCCATTGGAGTTAAAAGGATTCTATGATTCAAACATGACAGGTGATGTGGACACACGCAAGTCCTTAAGTGGCTATGTATATATCCTTGCAAGTGGAGCTATTTCATGGTGCTCTAGACTTCAGAGGATAGTTGCACTATCTACTACAAAGGTTGAATATATTTCAGCTATTTGGTTAGCATGCTAGTGCAATGAGTTTGGGATACCTGAAAAGGCACCTATTCTTGGATGTGATAACCAGAGTGCCATATGGTTGGCAAAGAATGCCATGTTCCATGCTCTCACAAAGCATATTGATGTGAGACACCACTTCATCAGAGAGGTGTTAGAGAATGGCCTGATCACTTTGATCAAGGTCAGTACTTCACTGAATCTTGCAGATGCTCAAGTGTCTACCCAAGGCACAACATCAGCTATGTATACAGATGGTGGGAGTTACTTAGCTTAAAGGAGCCTCTTTTGTCTTTTAAGTGGGAGGTTGTTGGGGATAAAGGCCCCAAGGACTCTCCTTCTGTATATTTTGACCCTTCCATGTGAAAGCTCTCTCCGAGAGTTTTCCATACATATTTTTGTTATATTTTTTGGACCCCAAATTGGGGAGTTATAGGCATTTACATTATTTTTATGACTTTTGGTCATTGGTCATGTGTGAACATGCTCAAATGATCTAAAAGTCACTTATCAATAAGACTTGGTCCCAAATCTCTTATAACTTGATTGGGACTTCTTCAACTTGAGCTTCTCCATCTTCTTCTCCAAATTTTGTGCAGATTTCTCTCTCCTCACACACCAGCCCACTCCCTTGGTGTTTGGAGCAACCGAGCACACCACCAAGTAGCTCTCCGCTGCCTCTTTCATACTCTCTCATAAAATGACAAGCCAAAATCCTCATGACAATACTTGTCCTTGAGATGGCCTGCTTAAAATTCTCATGATGCTACTTATCCTCACATAATCCAAAGCCTGACCCTATCTGCTAATATCCTACCGTACCTAGATAAATGTGAAAGGTGAGATATATATGGGACATATGCCTTTTATGTACCTCTCTTTTTTTTAATGACAAAAAAGCTCAGAATAAATCTTCATTGAAGTCCATCTTACATAGAGACACACATACACTAATATGTCCCTCGTTATATTGATATAAGAAATGATTCACCGAAATCCATCTTAAGGACAGTGCTTTTGGATGCTCTTTGGTTTACATATTTATATGAATATTTCTTATGAAATATGAAAGGTGGGCATCCTCTCAAACTTAGGCATACATTTCTGTTGATGTGATGCCATTGTGTGGTGTTAACAATTTTGCTTATGTGCTCATGATGCCCATCAACCTTCACGTAGTTTTTGGTGAGTAATTTCTTGCAACAGAGATTTCCGTATTTTCCTTCCAACCACTTTAAGACAGCAGAATACTTCAGGACATACTTCAAATTTCATTTTTTTGGATAGACAAGAGAAAAACTATGAGATCAATAAATTGATACCTTATTCATGTACATCTCCACGAATTTCGGCAACTCTGATTTTGGCTTCAGCCCACCAAATATTGTGCCAGTGATTGTTCTTCCAAGTAGCAGTACAGCAGGATGTGCTGTAAATGGTGTCTTTTCACCAGCTACACCACAGATGATTGTCATCCCCCAACCCTGAATTTCCAAAAGACACCCATTGGAAGATCAGACATGTTGATCTTGATTCAATGTCAAGACATGATAAATTTTTTTATTTTTTTTTAAAGAAGATTAATAATACATCATGACAGCTCAGCAAAGCTGACTCCACAACTTGAGCATTTCCAACGCACTCAAAGCTATAGTCTACACCACCTGAAATCATATCCTTTACAACCTGTAGAAAACGTAAAATGAATCAAAGTTAAATAGATGTTTGTAAATATAAAAATAGAACCTCTATGAAAAATTTAACTGCCATTCACCATGCATCAGCAAGCCATTTAGATATTTTTCATGCCACAAACAAACTTCAAAAAAATCAAGAACAGAAGCTAGAGTATTTTTTGGAGCATCTAAGGCCTAGGACCCAAACAAGAAGAACCACAGACAAAGATTAAAACATAAACTTAATAAAAGAAAAAGCTTGAATGCTTCAATTTGTTGCACGAGGAGAATAATGAAAGTTGCTCTTTGCTTTTATGTTTGCAGAGATAGATGTATCATTTGACAGCATGGTATATGAAGCATTTCGCATATTGAACCAGAAAATGACCATCTTGCAGAATCAGGTGGAGAAAAAAGAAACAAGGTTTCACATTTGAGAATCAACCTGTAATATCATTCTAAGACTAATTCAATATTCCAGTCCATTTCAGTTTCGTTTACGAAATTCGGACCATTCTACTACTGTTCAGACTTTTGAGAGAATTCAGTAGTCGACTTAGCAAAGTTCTTGCATACCGCAATATTAGAATGTACAAGAGAAATTGAAGTGGCACTCTTGGCCGAAAGTTTGAACCACAGATTGTAAAGGGTCTGAAACATCCAGGCATATGTGCTGTTTGTTCCTTGCACTTCAAAGTCATGAATGCATTATAGTTTGAGGCATGTGTATATTTTGATCCATCTTATAGAGTTGGTACATGTATGACACCAAAAATGCAAACCACAGAAACATATGCATTAACAATGTCATAGTGATTGTGCGACAATGGAGCAACACAACAAACCTCTTGAACAGGTCTATTTGTTTCCAAAGGATTTACACAATCAGTGACACCGAATTGCAATGCTGAAAATAAAAAAGCCATGAATGACAGACATTTTAGGTCAGAAAAGGCAGAAATTCAAGCTTAATGAGAAAGTTTGTAGCAACTGGAAACAACAGATTGAATAAAGTAATCTACCTCTTTCAAACTTCTTAGGATTTATGTCAACTCCTATTATCTTTCCGGCACCAACCTTTTTGGCTCCTGCAGCAACCTGCAAATAGCGGCAAACAAAGAACACAATATGTATACATAGAGAAAGGCCACCTATGCTCATTTGTACATCATCCTTGAATTTTGGCTGCACTTACAGCCAAGCCTACTGTTCCAAGTCCAAATATGGCAACTGTTGAGCCCTTTTGGACATTCGCAACTTTCCAAACAGATGATAGACCTGTTAATAAATTTTTTTAGTTGAATGCTTGCATTTTCCTTTGGAAAGTCTTAAAATATAAATAAAGAAATTATTTGAACATTACAAATGTCATTTTCATGGCACACCTGCCGCTACCCCACAGCTCAGAAGGCAGACTTTATCAAGAGGAGCACTAGGATCAAGCTTGACCACATTTTCCTGCTCCAAAACTGTGTATTGGCAAAATGTCGACCCTGAATAGTGATAAACCGGTTTTCCATTTACTCTAAACCGAGTTTTCTTATCACTCAACATTACACCCCGTGCTGAGCTGATCCTATATTTTTCACAAAGATTACTCTTTGTTGATTTGCAATGAATGCATTTCATGCACTCGCCAGTAAATAAAGGAAGAACATGATCACCCTCCACAAACTCTGTCACACCTTCACCTACGCTTTCAATAATCCTGACATTGCAAACCCAAAAATCCAACATTATACTTCTGCATGAATCAACAAGTGTACTAAATAGATGTCCTTAAACAAATATTGTATTGAAATCTAGATGAAGAAATTATTAAGACTGAATGTTTTGGATTATCTTAAGCACACAAATACCAGGTCTCTAAAAATCGAATAGATTGTCTATAAAATACCATAGTTTCAAACTCACGAAAACAAGGGTTCTCTCTCTCTCTATTTCATTTCTTTATTCTTTTCCTCTTTTTTCTTTTTTTTTGTTTTCTTCTTTTTTTTTCTTTTTCTTTGGGGGGGGAGGAGGGGAGGATGATGAAAGTATCTCCTCATTACTGCATCATGTACAGGACAACATTCCAGAGAATCAATGTACAGTTGCCTTTGTTACAGCTATTAAAGAATTAGGTTAGTAAGCTGGAGGATATGTTCACTTATGTCAGTACCAAAATGACTATAGTAGCTAATAATACATTATTTGAGAAGCTTTTGTGAAAGGGTTTCTGATAAAATCCTCGTTACAGCATATCAAAGTTTACCAAGGAACAAAACATCAGTTTGAAAAAGAAATGCATACCCTGAAGCTTCATGGCCAAAAATGCGAGGAAATAAACCAATTTTTGGCTGCAGATCAGAGAAAAATGTCAATGCCTTGCTTAACAATCATAAACTCTTAGCATGTATCCTTTTCTGCATCACTTTGAGAAAGACAGTCGATGATGATACAAGAAAGTCAATTGCAAGAGGAAATAAATGTGACCTTATCCTGCCAAAATGTGACATCACTCCGACATAATGATGAAAACAGAATCTGTATACGAACTTCTCCAAATTGAGGTGGATCAACCTCAACTTCCTCAATAACAAGTGGCTCTCCAGGTCCCCAGCAGACAGCTCCTGCAAAACATGCAGCAGGGAGGATATTGCTTAACGATTTACTTCCAAAAGGATGACCTCATTTCAGCATTTACATATATCTTTGCAAATTTAGGCAAACCCAAATTGACAAGCAAAGAGAAAACTACATGAGAGAAGGAAAGGAAGAAGATATCATCCGACAGGTACTTCTGTTTTCTCTCATATTCTGCTGTCTTAACATGTAGTGTACAAATGAAATTTGGAACCAGACTCAGCAGCAAGATGGAACTCTTCTTTATTTAGAAATTGTTAAAATTCCACAGAGGAACACATGAAAGCCCTGCCCCTTCGGAGACACAAATGCCCAGCCTTTCCTCCAAACAATTTCTACCTGCCAGAGGGTTACAGACAGACAATTTATGGGACATGCCTTACGTCCAATGTGGTTAAATCTAGTCAACTAGAACGTACAACCATAGACGGATTAAAGACTCTTTGGTTCAGAACATTCAAAGAGCATTGGTGTCAGATTTCCTTCTTTCCTCAATTTCTCAACCAGACATGAGCATAGTTGCACTCATCCGACGTACGAGTGGATGCATACGATGTGTCCTGTCCAGTCCAGTGCAGTCCGATCCCGTACGATACGTACGATGAAGTATGTGGAAAATTTTCACGTCCATTATAAATGTACAAGAATGTTTAATTTTCACTTGTTTTATTCTTGGACACTTAGCAGCCCTAGTCACTTGTGATTATCCCTCTCTTTGCCAACAATTGAGTGAATCCATTGAGGGTAAAAGCAAGCTCTTCCATTTTCTAAACCCTCCACCTTCTCAACTCTAAAAAGAGGCACCCAGCTCAACTCTAGCCTGTAATAACCACCCTTTCAAAAATGCATTTGTGCATTCTCTAATACCGATCTTTGATTCTAGAATGCATTATGATGCTATCATCTATGTATGTGTATGTATATATGTATGCATGCATGTAACATGTATTCACTATGTATGTACATAGGTAAGTAATAAGTACGCATCTATTACTAAGTACATATATGAATTAGAAGGAATCTAAAAGGGAAGCAAATGCAGATCTGTCTTCAATAGGCATAGCATCAACATCAAGCCTCAATCTGATTTTGCATAAGCTCCATGCAAAGTTTGGAACAGAGGATTTATTATGAAATAACTTTTTGTTTCTAAGCGTCTAGATATTCCAGAGGAGTAAGAAAATACATCTCTTTCTCACACAATCCAGGACTTTGTCACCTGAATTGAGCAGCAAAAAAATATTGTTAAACTTAGAGGGCTCAGCCTCCCAAATAGGAAATAAGAATAGATTGCTCCACCATTTTTGAATGCATGGGCAAGCTCAGAACGCATGACTCATAGTCTCCGCATAAGAGGCACAATGTGGACATCGCACTCCTTCCAACCCATGCTTGGAAAGAAAAACCCCCAAAGTGAAATGTCCTACCAAAATCCTCCACATAAAAATCTTCATTTTGAAGGTGAAAGAGGATTCCCAAATAGCAAAAAACCTGGCATGCCACCAGAATGGGGTTTTCTTGAGTTTCCAATGCATGTTACACTGAAGAGCCATATCATCTGAATCAATAAGTGCACAATAGTAGGCACTGGCTTTTCCAGTCCACCATCAAGAAGCCAGTCACGCCAAGGATCTGAAGCATCAATGGAAAGCGGAACTTGATGATGCTGTAAAAAGAGAACTATTTGAATCCACTTGGACCGATAAGCCGGTCCTATCGGATAAGTTCTCCAAATAATTGGGAAAGGTAAAAGCTCCCATTTAGAGTCATAGCACTTTGCAATGGAATCAATCCCCTTATTGTTAAAATATCGAGACGCCGCCCCTAAAGAATATGCCAACGGTGGATTAGTTAGGAAGGACCAGTACGGAGGCAACGACGCAAAGGAGTTTCCCACATAATGTTGCCTTCCATTCCATTTCAATCGCGATGCAGCATGCTTGAAGCTTTAGAGTAAAAGATGTAGTGTAAACAAAGTAGTTTGCAGTGGAGCGTGAGGGAAGAATTTGTTCCAAACATCCAATTTCCATCATGCCTTGTAATACACGATTGCATTTTCTATAAACTCCCAAAAAATGTGAGTCCAAAGGGGTGTAAAAGAGGAAGTGATATGCATTATAAAAGCTTCTCATCTCACCATTATATGAGAGTGAAGATGCAGAATACCAAGGCCACCTTTATACTTAGGTTGACATACATAACCCCATGCTGAATTCACCAATGAATGTTTATGCTTCTTGTCCCACAAGAAACTCTTTACCAAGCAATCAAAGATACGAAGATGACACTTCTTCCAATCCAGAAGCAATAGATAATACATAACATACGGCTACAAAAATGCTTGCACTATTCTTATCCTTGCATGCAACGGCCACTGTGAAGAATGCCATAATTCCATTTACATTTGATTTTACCAAATACCCAGTGCAATGTATCCTTGGTGGACACATTTACTCCCAACTGATACCCCAAATGCCAAAAAACAGTACCTTTGTCAATTTTAGGTCCCAGCCAAGAAAGGAATTGAAAATGATGCATAGAAACATTAATAAGCGCCAATTCACCTATATTAACACGCAAGCCATGTTGGAAATCAATGTCACATCAGTCCAAAATTCTATTAGGGCCAAAACCCTAATTTTGGTACTTAGTCATTTTTGGCACAAAATATGGGTAAAATTTGTATGATCCTATATTGAAGAGCTTGATGAGAGCTTTCTAATGGTATAGGACATTCAGTCATCAGAGATCAGGTATGAGAGAAAACCTTGAGCAAAATTGACAACTAAAAGCTTGTCAAAAGCAAAAGCTATGATTAAAATTTAAAAATCTGCGATAGATTTTTAAATAAGTACAATCAGCTTTATTTTAGCGATCCAATTTTAACGTAGCAGCTTTATCAG
>CM035443.1:53112977-53117977 GCA_020310875.1 Ceratopteris richardii
ATAACGGGATGAATCGGTGGCCAGGTTCAGGCGGATTTACTTGCTTCCCTCACGGGGGAGGTGAGAGCACAGTCGACTACATTTTGGGTACTGCCTCTGGAGCTTCACTCATCCCTTCACTTAGTATTGGACAACGCCCACTCGGTGCTGACCACACATTTATTACATTCACACTCTCATCTC
This sequence comes from Ceratopteris richardii, assembly GCA_020310875.1. Taxonomy (NCBI): domain Eukaryota; kingdom Viridiplantae; phylum Streptophyta; class Polypodiopsida; order Polypodiales; family Pteridaceae; genus Ceratopteris; species Ceratopteris richardii. Next base: position 53,113,161 of record CM035443.1, read on the forward strand.
TGATTCCATTAGACCCTCCCTCACCCACTGAGATACATACCACGATACACTTCACACACGAGCTCTCACACGTTTATGCACACCATTTACACACCCGCCTACTCTCCCTCGATCCATTCTCACCTTTGGACACACTTACATCACATATCACCTCCATCCTACAGGACTCAGCTCTCCGCAGCTTCCCACACCCCACACATATGCACCCTCCACGCACAGGATCCATGCCCCAGAACCGTTGGTATGATGCAGATTGTCGTGAGCTGCGGAAGCACCTACGGATTTTAGAGCATAGAGGAGATATTACACACACACAAGCACAGCGTCGCATGCAGAGCCTTACTCGCCGCAAACGGCGAGATTGGGAGGAGAGACAGTATTGGGATATTTACCGTTTGCTCATGAGTCGAGACAGTGTAGTGGCATGGCGACATTTGAGAGAGAGGAGACAGCAGACACCTATCCGAGACCCGAGCACTTGGCATAGCTATGCACGGAGCCTATACGAGATCCCAAACCAGCCTCCCATTCCCAGACCGCGAGCCCACGTCCTACTACCTCTGACTTCTTCACACCCACTATGGTGGGACGCGCTATTACCCGGCTGCAGCATGGCAGGGCCCATGATCATTTCGGTTTACAGGCAGAGCACCTCATCTATGGAGGCACGACTCTCGCACCGCTCATTGCCCATCTCTCCGTGCATTGGTTGAAGGGTTCCCAGACTCATGGATTGAGCACACCATAGTGCCCATTCATAAGTCAGGTGATACTATGGATCCAGCTACATACCAGACGATCATGATTGGCCCTATATTGGCCAAATTATATGGGATGGTACTAGAGACAGAGTTGAGTACTCTCGCTGAGAGGAAGGGCATCAGGGCTCCAGGACAGGCAGGTTTCAGATGAGATTACTCTACCATTGACCACATCTTCACTCTGAGATGCCTGATCGACCAGGCCAGGGTGAGGAAGAGGAGATTATATTGTTGCTTTGTGGACTTCCGCAAAGCATTTGACACTGTTCCCAGGGATCGACTCTTCAGACGACTACTTGACATCAGAGCTCCGGAGGAGATGATATGGGGGATCTACGCCTTATACGAGAGAGTATCTGGTAGAGTCAGATGTCCAGGGGGCTTATCTGATCCACTTGCTAGCACTATCGTGGTGAAGCAAGGATGCCCTCTCTCACCCACCCTCTTTGGTCTCTACATTGATGAGATAGTGGACTTCATACAGCAGCAGGGGGGAGATGGCATTGAGGTACACGGGTCCACTGTCCATATTCTTTTATATGCTGATGATATTGTATTGGTTTCAGAGTCTGCAAAAGGTCTACAGCATCATCTACACGGCCTAGATGACTTTTGCAGACACAGAGGGTTATCTCTGAACCTTGGTAAAACCAAGGTCTTGATCTTTCATACATCAGCACAGGTACGCAGACATAGTTTGTTCACAGCAGCAGGTGGACCGATCGAGGTGGTCGGATCATATGTTTACTTGGGGGTGACATTTACAGCAGCATCAGGGGTCTTCTCTATGGCTCAGGCAGCCCGTGACCGCATCACACGTGGGTACGCAGCACTAGCTTTGATGGAGAGACAATGCCACCAAGCATATTTTCAGGAGCCCCGCACAAAGGGGTGGCTCTTTGACACTTTGGTTACGCCAGCGCTCATGTATGGGGCAGCCATATGGGGACCAGGATTAGCTACATCAGTATGGACAGCATTAGAGAGGCCACAGATCCTCATGATTGCCAGACTTATCCGCAGCAAGCCTTCAGTACCACATGATATCATTAGAGCAGAGCTCGCTGCACCACCGATGCTAGTTGAGGCACTATTCCAGACAGTATGCCTATTACACAGACTTCGGAGCATGGATACAGAGCGCATTGCTTATCGTGCTTTCGAGGCATCACGTGATATGGCATTAGCAGGCGACACCTCCTCATGGTATGCACAGACACGAGACTGACTTGCCCACCATGGCTTTGACATAGACAGGCTACCACCACTACAGTACGACTCTCATGCACCCACCTACTCACTCTCTCATCAAGAGAGGAATAGGATCATTCGTCAGGAGATATGGCATACATACATACAAAGGACATGGGTGAGCCCTAGGGGTACATTGCCACCGAAAATGCTCTACTACTGCGAGCATTTTCTACATATATCGGGCACGGGCTTCATCGAGATTCCGAGATACATGCAGACCTACATTCCCCACCACCTACGAGTCGTCATTGGGCAGCTCCGGGTTTCATCACATCAGCTCGAGATTGAGAGGGGTCGGTCCAGGGGAGTCCCCCGTGAGGATAGGTGGTGCCCAGTATGCCAGACAGAGGTAGAGAGTGAGGAGCATTTGTTATCAGATGTCCAGCATACTTAGACCTACGAGCACAGTTCCAGATCGAGGAGTCATTCCAGCTGTGCATGACTATGGGAGACCAGAGACGCTTGGGACGCTTTCTCGCAGCAGCATACGAGAGGCGAGAGCGGTCACTACAGCCCATACATCAGCCACGGGTGAGTACCCAGCAGACCATTACGCAGTTCTTTCAGCGAGTTGAGCTACATCAGAGAGGTCCATCTATAGGGCTCACGCTACACCAAGCAGCAGCACAGAGAGCACGGCGCCGACCACGCATGGGCGGATATCGTCGACCACGACTATATCAGGAGGATATCTCACGCATCAGGATTGCCTACGACCACATGATGGAGCATAGGCGTACCACCACCACCCCCTGGGTTGTCTTCCTTCAAGAGGCACTCAGACCACCACCGATGTACCACATACTACACCCACCTCCACCCATCACCAGTAGCTAGGGCGTTTTAGTCACATTTTGGATCCCCCCATGTATTAGGTGGCCACTATCTGCAAAGTCAGAGCCACGTCTCCCCAGCCTTTTCCAACCCTATATAGCTTTGTGTAGCGATATACTTTTTATTTCATTTTATCTTCTACACAGGGTTACTACACTTGTACATGGTTTTTGTCTCATAGGCCAAGTTTGGCCTCCAGAAGACGTTAATATGACTTTCTTTCTTCTCTCTCTCTCTCTCTCTCTCTCTCTCTCTCTCTCTCTCTCTCTCTCTCTCTCTCTCTCTCTCTCTCTCTCTCTCTCTCTCTCTCTCTCTCTCTCTCTCTCTCTCTCTCTCTCTCTCTCTCTCTCTCTCTCTCTCTCTCTCTCTCTCTCTCTCTCTCTCTCTCTCTCTCTCTCTCTCTCTCTCTCTCTCTCTCTCTCTCTCTCTCTCTCTCTCTCTCTCTCTCTCTCTCTCTCTCTCTCTCTCTCTCTATATATATATATATATATATATATATATATATATATATATATATATATATATATATATATATATATATATATATATATATATATATATATATATATTTTTATTTTTTTTTTTTTTTTTCTTTTTTTTTTATTTTTTTTTTTTTTTTTTTTTAAATTATATATCAAGGTGGTTAGGTTCGTAAGGTTCGGTACGGGAACCGAATCTTACCTCCAGAGTAAGGTTCGTAAGGTACATTAGGGTATTATATATATATATATATATATATATATATATATATATATATATATATATATATATATATATATATATATATATATATATATATATATATATATATATATATATATATATATATATATATAGAGAGAGAGAGAGAGAGAGAGAGAGATACATACATAATACATACATACAATGTACATAGATATTACATACAATATTGAATGTACATATTCACAAGTCACCTCACCATTAACGACTCACGAGTCATATGAATGATATCACAATTCATCTAGCACTCGGGAGCATCAATGTAATTTGAAACTCAAACCAAACAATGTACATTGATCTTCTTGAGTGCCCATACTCTCATCAAATGTAGTAGGTGACACCTGCAATGGAAACATGAAATGGAGAGCTCAGAGAAGAATCAAGAATCAAGATTCAACTTTAAAATTTTAAGTGACAAGAATTGGATGTTAAAATTATAAATTAATTTACCTGCTTCGGGCCATCCAACTTCTTAAAGTCTTGTACAAGGCGTAGATTCGCCTTGCAAAAGACAACACGCTCTAATTGTGCGACACTCAAACGATTTCGTAGTTTGGTGTGCACAAGGGAATATGAGCTCCAATTACGCTCACATGCACTCGAAGAAGCATCCTACGTAGTATGATCATGATTCAATAATAAATATAGCATGATGCATCAAAATTTAGCAAAAAAAATAGAAATTGAATATTATTACAATCTTTTACCTCTAAGAGAACTCGCAACGCAATAGGTGCAATGGTAGGATGACCATAACCATAATGCTTCCACCACTCAAGAGGTCGCATAGTCACCTCCTTACGAAGTGAGGTAGTCCTCCCATAAGCAATACCAACGGTGCTCATGTAGCCAGTAAACTCACTATCAAATGTGAGTTGCTCATATGGTGTCAAGGTGTGCTCCATGTACTGATCCTTCATCATCCGAAGACTTGTCTTAGCCCATAATGTAGGTCCCTTGAAAAAGGGATTCAAGAGGGATGAAAATCCATGGATAGGACGAGATAGTGTCCTCCAACGTGCATCCACTAAGTCTATGATATCCTTCTTCCTACAAAATTGAAACATTCAAATTTATCATTTAATGTACTAAAGAAAGTGCGAAGTTCAATGAAACATATAAAACATACCTGTCAAGTGACAATGTCGTCGATGAAAAAAAAACCTCTCGCATCTTTGTGTACATGTGGTATACAAGTCCGAGAGTAGATCCTTCTTTGTCCACAAT
>CM035443.1:53127977-53512977 GCA_020310875.1 Ceratopteris richardii
TCTACAGGCTGAATCATCTCTATGGTGCTATGAGAACGGAATACGGATAATGCCAAATGATTTTTACGTATAAAAACTCACAATCCGTTTGGCATCATTCACAATGGGCTCTATCCGTGGTAATTTCTCGATGTCCTCTAATAGGAGATCTACACAGTGTGGAGCACAAGGTGTCCAAACTATTTTGAAGAACTCATGTTCAATCATTTCGCTCATTCTCTTACAATTAGATGCATTATCTTGGATAACTTGTACCACATTTTCAGCTCCAACCTCAAGAATGGCATATTTGATATGCTGAAATATGAAGTCACCCGTAATGCAAACCCCTGCTCTACTAGCATCCATGGCAGCGGGGAAATAGGTACCTAGGCAAGATGATACCAAGATGTTTATAATATGGTGTCGACGTGTGTCACTCCATCCATCAGATATGATGGAACATCCATACATCACCCCGCCTCTTTTAATAGTCTCTAACTGTACCTCAATACGATCCTTTTCCTCATCTAACATGGTAGTATGCAATCGCTTGTAGTCAATTCCATACCAATCATCGCATGGACCAACCTGAGCAAAAGCTTTCATCATGCGTCTCCATACCTTAGTACATACCACATTGAATGCAAGATTGCATTCAATAACACACCATGCAATTTGTATCTTTGTGGCCTTTTGTCTTTGTTTTTGTATTGCCAAGGATATAAATGAGACACTAAGTCCCTCTGTAGGACGTTGTGTAGGAGGGGTGAAGGAGTCCTCTTCCATATCACCAGTTCTTTGTGATGAAGTCCGACTCCGAGTAGCACTAGTTGCAGGTTGCATCATCTCTGAAGAAGGAACTATGTCCTCCATCATCTCGATATCGGCCGAAGCCAAATCATGACGACATGCAACACGAGCTTCTTGTGCCAAAGAATGCTCACTTATTACAATTTGAGCAACCTCTTGCCCATTCCTCCTAAACCAGATATATGATGTATAAGTCGTGTAGTCATGGTAGAGAAAGACTTCGTGCAATATTTGCATGTCCACTTACAAGTGCCAGAACCCGAAGTACTTTGAGCATTAGCCAATGAGTGGCTATGGTATGGGCATCCCACATGGCATTCATGCTTAGAGGCATATCGAATATTTGCAAGATATGGATTCAAGTTTATTATGATGCAAGGTGATATATGGACTAAAAATGTAAGGTTGAGGTCCAAGATGCTAAGTAATAAGAGCTTTAAATTTTAGAGCTAAATGGGCATTGAAACTTGAGCTTCCTTGGGCAAGTATGTATGTACTATGCCTTGAGAGACTCAATGCTTAGTGCTCACAGCTCAAAAAGGAACTATTGTCAACTAGGTTCGCAAGGCTGAAGCAAAGGGGATGAAGCAAGGCTGAAGCAAGGGGGTGAAGGAAGGTTGAAAGGCTAAAGTTGAAGCAAGGTTCAATTCGCGAATGGATGGTTGATGAACACACACGTGCAAAAAATGAGAAGTTAGAGAACTTAGGGCTTTGTTTTCGAAAAAACTACCATCTAAAAAAAAATCGTTATTTCTAACAGGCACGAACCTTATGTTTTCGGTTCGAACCGAATCGTATGCACCGAATGGAGAACCGTATGTAAATGGTTCGCGAGCCGAATCTAGCTTGATGTTGTTGTACCAAGTTTTTCTTGCCATATACTTCAAGTTGAGAAGTACTTATAGCTGCCTACATCAAAGAAGAAGTTATTTCAAATTTTGTAGCAGAATTTTCACGCTTACATGTAGCACATAGGCTCGATATTCCTTGTCTAGCTTATTTATCATCACTTTCCAGCACACACATTATTCCTACAACCTTAGCAATTCTCTCACATTATGTTTCTAAAACCATTTAATTATCCGCCTCTACATTATTTTTGTACATACACACATTGTATAGTCATTCCATCATAATTCCAAGTTATCTTGGAGTAGAACTTGCTTCTCTTTTACATCTCTCTTTCTCTATTCTCTATCTTGTCTCATCTATTTATTTGGCTCAAGTTGTGTATGTGTACAAGGTTTCTAGTGTTTGGAAGATCTTGTGATGTGTGAAAGGTCTATCTCACTTCCACCCATTATTTCTTTTTTAACCTCTGAGAAAAACTCAGATTTTTAGCTTTTCAACACTCAAAAAAATCATATCTTTATGTTTTTGGGTGCTTTTGGACATGCTTGTTGGTTTTTAAAGCCCACAATCATTATAGACACGAGACAAAAATGAAATAAAGACATCCGAGAGAATAGACAAAACAATAGAGAGAAGGAGCAAAGCTCCACATGTATGTCATACATTGCAAAATATGAAGTACATGAATGTTACAAAGGATCATAATGTTTGCATATAAACAGAAATCTATAACATACCCTCATAACTTCACGATCTCCATAAAGTGAAGATGATCTCCTCCAAGTATAGATAAGCTCCAAGCTCATGTCCTCTTTGATGTAGAAAAAGAATCACAAACTCTAGCTGCTGCCCTCCTTGTTGAAGGAAAAAGACACCCTAATCATCTCCTCCAAGGTGAACAAGATCTCTCCATAGCCAAGCTCTAAGCTTGAGCTCTTCACAAAGTCATGAATTGAGTACATTACACCTCCTATTTATATAGTTTTTGTTTCTCCATGAAAAGCAAAGTTAAAAAGCATTAAAAACTCAAAAAGTAGGATTCCATATTTTTCAGAAAACCTAATTCCAAAAATTACGAAAAAACCCCAACTTTGGCCTTTTTTAATTATTTTTTTATATTTTTTGAGTTAGAATTATATGATATATTGCTTTTTTCTTTTAAAAACTGGTTTTTACGTATAAAAGCTCTTTTTCATACAAATTTCAAAAATTTGGGATGACTTTTGAGTGCCCAAATTCAATTGCTATGTGTTATATATAATTAAATAGCTAGAACTTGACTTGTACTTTCCAAATATGTGATAGAAAATTTCTTCATATTTTGACCATTTTTTACTTTGGTTTGACCATGGTTGACTTTGTCTAAAACTGATCAAAGCTAATAATATGTGCAATGCCTCTTGTGGAAGGTTGCATTTTCAAAAATCCCCTCCTAACTGACACAAGGGGAACATGCTAGGAAAGGTATATTTCATTGGAAGAAAAAACTGTAAAATGATGTTGCTAGCTAAAAAGATGATGATGTTGTAGATTAGGTACCTATAAAGATCACGCCAATGTCCATAAAAATAACTAAGACTTTTGACATGAAGCACACTCGATACTATAGAAAAGGAGAACTCATACCATTTTCCCATATACTCCTCTCATCCAAATATTTGTATGGAAGGTTAGAGATAGGGAAAGCAAAAGATATAATTACAAACTCAAACATACTTACTCAACTCTCAAGGTTGGCCAAGCCTATCAGATTTCAGTCATATGCTCTAATCTATACTTATCCACAAAAAATGTATACAAGAAGTTGAAAAAGTGTCCACCATAAGGTTCTAAATGTAGATCTAGATCGGTTTCCTCTCCTTGTTCAAATAAATATATGTAATGATAATCTTGCGCATCTTCAAAAAGTCTGACACAATAACTAAATATGAACTTGTTAGAATATTTACAAAATGTGTATGATTGCTTGTGCAATCAAAAGGATTGATGTGACCCCTCCTCGAGCTCACTTCCTTTGGTTCTATATCTAGCAAGCTTCTCATAACTCTCTATTTTATGGACATGTTGTCACCTTCCAAATAATGAATTAAACATGACTTATATCTTCCCTATTGCTCTTATCTTTCTATATAGTGCACTATTCTCAACATGCTTTATGTGCACTATTTCCACATGCTCTGATACCAATTGTTGGTTTTTAAGGCCCACAATCAATATAGAGACAAAAATGAAATAGAGACATGCAAGAGAATAGACAATACAATAGAGAGATGAAGCAAAGCTCCCCAGATATGCGATACATTGCAAAATATGAAGTACATGAATGTTCCAAAGAATCATAATGTTTGCATATAAATGCACAAATGAGCTTCATATCTTCATGACTTCACAATCTTCATAAAGTGAAGAGGATCTCCTCCAAGTATAGATAAGCTCCAAGCTCATATCCTCCTTGATGTAGAAGAAGAATCACAAACCCTAGTTGTTGCCCTCCTTGTTAAAGTCTAAAGAAGAAAGAAACCCTAATCATCTCCTCCAAGGTGAAGAAGATCTCTCCATAATGAAGCTCTAAACTTGAGCTCTTCAAGAAGTGATGAATTGAGTGCAATAGACCTCCTGTTATATAGTTTTTCTTTCTCCATGAGAAGCAAAGTTAAAAAGAATTAAAAAACTCAAAAAGAAGGGTTCAATAATTTTTGAAAACCCTAATTCTGAAAATTTACGAAAACCCTGATTTTAGGAATTTTTTAATTATTTTTTATATTTTTTGGCTAGAATTATATGATATATTGCTTTTTGCTTTTCAAAAAACTGGCTTTTGCGCATAAAACTACTTTTCACACAAATTTCAGAAGGAGGGCTTGACTTTTGATTGCTCAAATGTGGTCCTTTGGTATGTGTCGTATATAACATATAGCTCTTGACTTGTAGCTTCCAAATATGTGATAAAAAATTTCTGCATACTTTGACCAATTTTCACCATATTTGACCTTGGTTTGTCCATGGTTGACTTTATCTAAAAGTGACCAAAAAAACTGATAATATGTGCAATCCCTCTTGTGGAAGGTTGTATTTTCAACAATGCTCTCAAGCATATAAACATGTAGCATGGGTTCCCAAATCCCCAATGAATATAACTTTTATTCAACTCATAATGGAGCAAAATGAGTTTGAGAATTCATGTGGAGCTCCTTCTTTAACCTAAGTTCGAAATTTTGTATCTACATTATTCGAACTCTAGTAAACAATTTTTGTTGTAATCTATGCCAATTTTTCATAATTGATATCTAGTCCATTGGAATTAGTGTTAAGGTACCATATTCTCAGTAAAAATCTATTTGTTATTGAGTCAATTTGATATTTATTTGCTGAATTCCACATTGGACTTCAATTTGGTATTAGTGTAGTTGAAGAAATTACGTAGACCAACTTCCTGCATCCTACACCAATTCTATCGTCACAAATTTGTTGAACAACACTTTTTTATGCAACAAGATCCCTAGAAATAAGATTCAGCTACTGTATTCTTTGAAAATTTTGCCAAATTTGCCGCTAATACCTGTATAGCTACAATATATCTACAAATTCTTTAAATTTAGCAAATGCTTACCAATTTTAATTAAATCCTACAGCTACCTACTTTGTTTAGCTTCTTGTAAGTCAATCAATCTTGCATAAGTCTGGCCAACCTAGTTAACAAAATCAAAACCCTAACAATGGCTGGTCAAACAAGTATTTAGATGAAGATAAAAGTAAAGCAATCAATTTTTACCCATATTTGAGTCTAAAATTCAGACTTGTTAACACTTCCTATCTCTTCTATCTTCTTCCTTCCTTTGAAACCCTCTATTCACTTTGATTGGCAAGTTAAGTCCTATTAAGCTTACCTAATCATGACTCCTCATACTAATATTTTGGGTGTGCTCTCTAATGATGATAAATTAGAAGGACCATCCAATCACTCACACTAGAGATACTCTGTCCAAAATTTGTTGGTTGCGAAAGATTTGTGGAACAATGTTTCAATTGACTCATCTCTTCCTTGTGGTCCAGATCAAAACAAAAGAGGCTTCTCCTCTACTTCTACTTGTTCTTCCAACTTCTCCTCTACTTCTACTCCTACTTCAAAAACAATTGCAACTCCACAAAGAAAAGGTCAATTACAAGTTCAAGTTGGTACAAGTTCAAGTTGGTACAAGTTCAAGTTGGTCGAGTCATTGTAGAGCAAAAAGATGGGATACCAAAGATTCTCAAGCATGTGTGATAATCTCTCTTAATTGAAAGGCCAATAATTCCTCATATTTGTCCTTCTAAGACTTTAAAGGGAGTATGCGATAGGCTCGAAAAACTCTTCCAACCACTTAATGTGATCAAGAAGCAACTCCTTAGAAGACCATTGAATAATCTTCATATGAAAGAAGGTCGAAGCATGCAAGAACATACAACAAAAATTCAAGTCTTCAAGAAGCAACTCAATAGAACACCATTGAATAATCTTCATATGAAAGAAGGTCGAAGCATGCACGAACGTACAACAAAAATTCAAGATCTTCATGAACAGTTAACTAATAGTCAATGATCAAGAGCTTGTGAACATAACATTTTATTCCATCTTGTTTCTTATATATCTTTCCTTATTGCATTTTCTCTAATTAATAGAGAGGATATTTTTGTACATCAGCAAGAATTATTGTTACAAGTATAAACTAGAATTAACTTGACGCCAACATCTAATTGTGATGTTGCCATGGTCGCAAAAGACAAAGATGAAGCTAAACCCAAAGGCAAAGGCAAACAGGGCAAGAAATTTGACTCTAGCTCTAAATCTAAGCAATCATCATATTGAAAAGGCTCAAAGAGTACTAGTAATCTAATTCAAGTAGTATTTCACCTGAGAAAGCGAGTTCATGATATTTTATAAGAAAACTTGCCACTACATTTGTGAATGCTAGAAAAGAATTGCCGAAGAAAACAAACACTCAAGTGATATGGTTGATGAAGATGATAAAAGTGATGATGAAAATAAATGTCAGGATGTAAACATGATAAGGGAAGATGAAGATTGTCTTTCTTTCACTCAAAGAGATAAAAGAAAATGAACCAAGATAGAAGAAAATGGTCAAGTAGTATATAAGACTACTAGTCCACCGACTACTTCTCCATCTATTGTTTGATTGTTTGATAGTCGTGCTTCAAAGCACATTACACCTCACAAACATTTAATTTTTACAATATCTCCATCAAAAAGAAATGAGACAATTATTTGTGCTAGTAATCAAACTCTCAAAGGAAAAAGCTTAAGAGTAGTACCTATCACTACCAAAATGTGGTGAAACATACACATTTTTTGATGTACTTTATGTGCCTAATATTGCTGAAAATTTGATTTGTGCCTAAAGGTTAGTCGAGGATAAGAGACATCAGCATGTTAATTCATAAGCAAGAAATACTCACACACAAAGTTTTTGTCAAAAATTGTAAAGAATCGAATTAATAAAGAGTTACAAGATAAAACAATACTCCAAAATACAAAACATATACTCACTACTCAGACACTACTACTCATGAGGACCTTCAATATGTGAAGTATGGGTAGGGTTTGAAGAGGATAAGCAAAAGGAATCACCAAATTGAAGATGAAAACCTACTGAAATATTTGCTAAATTCTCTCATGAACTGGCTTGAGTGTGTGGCGGCACCCTCCTTTTTATGAGAGCTAGGCGTGGAGCTCTCCTAGAATTGAATGCACGTGAGGGCAATAAGACCTTTATAAAGACCTGCTGAGCTCCAAAAACACTAGCAAATAAGCTCTAAGGCTAACAGTTTGCTTTCCCATAAAAAGCAGGTTTATAAAAATCACTAAGGTTAACGGTTTGCTTTCCCAAATGAAGCAGATTTTTGGGGCACAAGCTGCTTTTTCGTGGCTAGATCTTCAATCTTCTTTTTAATTATATACGTGGGCAGCTTTTCATAAGTAAATAATGCTTTTGTCATTTGACCTTATGGCTGCCAAGTGTAGAAACTTTAACCATCGACCTTTAAAATAAAAAGCTTTCACATTTTTTCTATTTTGATGCTTTAATGTGTGCCAACAAAGGTATTTCAAAACATTTGATATGGAACATTTGATATGGAACATTTGGTATGGAACATCTGATATGGGACATTTGATATGGAACATTTGGTACAGAATGTCTTTTACATATGGCACTGAATATTTGGTAAGGAATATTTGCCACAAGATGTTTGGCAGAACATGCTATCATACCAAATGCCAAGGTTTGGAATGTTATTATATATGTGTAAATGTATATGTACATGTACACATCTCTCTCTCTCTCTCTCTCTCTCTCTCTCTCTCTCTCTCTCTCTCTCTCTCTCTCTCTCTCTCTCTCTCTCTCTCTCTCTCTCTCTCTCTCTCTCTCTCTCTCTCTCTCTCTCTCTCTCTCTCTCTCTCTCTCTCTCTCTCACGCATCAGGACAGCCTACGACCACATGATGGAGCATAGGCGTTCCACCACCCCCTGGGTTGTCTTCCTTCAGGAGGCACTCAGACCACCTCCGATGTACCACATACTACACCAACCTCCCCCCATCACCAGTAGCTAGGGTGTTTTGCTCACTCATATTATGGATCCCCCTGTATTAGGTGGCCACTATCTGCTGAGTCAGAGCCACTTCTCCCCAGCCTTTTACCAGCCCTTGATAGCTTTGTGTTTATTTCATTTCATTTTCTACACATGGTTACTACACTCGTACATGGCTTTTGTCTCATAGGCCAAGTTTGGCCTCCAGAAGACGTTAATATGACTCTCTCTCTCTCTCTCTCTCTCTCTCTCTCTCTCTCTCTCTCTCTCTCTCTCTCTCTCTCTCTCTCTCTCTCTCTCTCTCTCTCTCTCTCTCTATATATATATATATATATATATATATATATATATATATATATATATGTATGTATGTTGGGAGAAATGGATGGATGATCCAAGAGATTGAGTAGGTACTGCTAAAACCTGCTTTGTACCAGCCCTCTTTAGCTTCAGACTTGATTAGTAGACTTCCTTAGCTTCCCAATGACACCAAGAAATAGCCTATGTCCTTTGGAAATGATGTGTGCAATGATTGAATCAAAACAGATAACTTTGGAAGTCACAAAGTCAAGAAAACCTTCTATTTTGGTCTTGACACCTGCTCAATGTTTTGCTCAGTGTGACCAGCACAGTAGCAAATGATAAAATTCCTTCTAGGGGTATTCATTTAGCTTAGTAAGCTAACATTTGCAAGTGGAATGATGTAAAATGACAAACTATACTCAGAGAAATTGATTTAGCAAAATTAGCTATACCCCCGACTTTTTAGGACTGTAGCAGAGATAGACCAGTGAGCACCTCGACGACGATTTCTCTGAATTGGCTGAATAAAATCACTTCAAACTTTGTCAGCATGTAGATGACTTTGAGCTGAATCCAACAAGCTTTCAATCACTGAATTTGAAGTAGTATTGACCGAGATATGCCCTTGACAAGTTAACACACTTTGGAGTAGACAAGCAGTGAATACAGAGATGAATGATGTAAATGTATCTATTGATTAACAATTGTGTACAATCCCATTGGCATGTCTAGCATTGCCAAATGGTGTAGAGAGGTGTAGGCTATGGTATAGTCCTTACACACACTCAAGCTCAACAGAATGAGCCTCGGGAATGGAGTGATCTACCCGTGACTTTTTCACATCCAATTTTATAGCAAATGACTTAGGATTTGAATTCAAATTCAAATCTTTGGCTTCCTATGATCAAGCATCTAAAAGTTTGGAGATATTCTCTCAATCAAGTGATCTAATTTTCCACGAATCACTTAGGTAGGTGATTACAAAAGATTCTAAGTCAAATTAGACTTTTACAATGAGGTAAAGTGGTAATAAACCACTAGCATATGTTCCTATGGTTCTTCATGCATGTGGAGTCTTCATGATGTCTTCCAAGCCAAATGTGTAGGCTTGTGATTTACACCAACAGCTCCCCCTCAAGCCAAACATTTTGGCTTAAGTCTTCATCTTCAATCTTCAAGTACATCCTGCAATCCAATCATAGATTTGAACCTGCAAAGTTTGGTCCCATCCAAAGCTTTAGTCAGCAAATCTGCACATTGCATGTTGGTTGACACATAGGTCAGTTGAATGTCCTTGCTTAGCAACTTCTCTCTCACATAATGATAATGAAGTTCTATGTGTTTGGTCCTGGCATGATAGATAGGATTAGCTGCAAGGTGAAGAGAACTTGTATTATCTCCAAAGATAATTGGAGGTCTAGTATATAAGCCCAATTCTGAATACAAAAGCTTAATCCAAATTGCTTCTTGAGTGGCATTAGCTGGCCCTCTATACTCTGCTTCTGTAGAAAACAATGCAACAGTTGGTTGCTTCTTTGCAGACCATGAAATTGGTTTGTCACTTGCAAAAGAAATGTATCCTGAAGTGCTTCTCCTATCATCCTTGCATCCTGCCCAATCTGCATCTGAATAAACTTTTATGTCAATATCTGAAGTGTAAGGAAAGTACAAACCATGGTTCTGTGTACCCTTGAGATACTTCAAAATTCTTTTGGCAGCCTCTAAGTGAGGTATCCTTGGCTTGTGCATAAATTGACTTAGCACACTAACTCCATATGCAATGTCAATTCTAGTTAAGATAGCATAGTTCAAGCTACCTACCATACTTTGATAACCTGTAATGTCTTGGACTTCATCACCTTCATGGGCACTTAGCTTTAAGTTCACCTCCATTGGAGTGCTTGCTGCTTTCGCATCCTGCAAGTGAAATTTCTTCAACATGTCCTGCACATACTTCTTCTGAGTAATGTATATTCGTGAATTAGTGTAAACTAATTCAAGTCCCAAAAAATACTTCAATAATCCAAGATCATTGATCTTGAATTTCTTCATCATCTGGCTTTTGCTTCTGATTCCATTTACATCATTGCCTGTAATGATGATATCATCAACATAAACACAAAGATAGATTACCTCTGAATTACTTCTCTTAATGAACAGAGAAGTGTCAGCCTTACTCATGACAAAACCTTGGTCTTGGAGGTATGTAGTTAGCCTGTAATTCCATGCCCTAGGTGTCTGCTTCAATCCATATAAAGCCTTCTTTAATTTGCAAACATAAGTTACCTTCTTAGGGTCTTCATAGCCAGGAGGTTGTGACATATAAACCTCTTCTGAAATCCATCCATTCAAGAAAGCATTCTTGACATCCAATTGGTATATGTTCCAATTCTTTGATGCAGCCACACTCACCAACACTCTGATTGTTGGCATCTTGGCCACAGGAGAAAATGTTTCTTCATAGTCAATGCCTTGGGTTTGTGCAAAACCCTTGGCTACTAATCTGGCCTTGTACCTGTTAATTGTGCCATCAGAATTTCTTTTCAATTTATAGATCCATCTGGATCCTATTACCTTCATGGAGTCCTTCTTGGGTACTAACTCCCATGTATCACTCTCCTTGAGTGCTTCAATCTCCTCATCCATAGCTTCCTTCCATTCTGATTTTGTGATTGCTTCTTCATATGATCCTGGTTCTTCATTTAGCAAATCCTTTGCAAGATAAATTGAATGTTTAGTAACAAGAGATGTATCATACCCATATCTGATAGGTTTTTTGCTCTCTCTTTTAGACCTTCTGATTGATTGAGTTGAAGATTCTGGTATGTCCTCAAGCTTCTTCATCTTCATTTTGCCTTTGGACTTCCATGCCTTGAACTCTTCAAGGTTGATTGTATCTTCATCATCTGAACTTGAGTCTTCTTTCTGAGTTGGTTCCTCCTTTGTAAGTTTTGGAAATTCCTCTTCCAAATCATAGGGTAGTTTGACCTTCCTGCATTCATTCTCATACCAAGAATCATTCTCATCAAAGATCACATCTCTGCTTACCATAAATCCCTTGTTGGTAGGGTTATAAAACCTGTAACCTTTTTTATTTAAATCATATCCAATGAAAATACATTTTTCAGCCTTTGGATCTAGCTTTCCTCTTACCTGTGAAGGAATGTGTACATATGCTACACATCCAAAAATTTTGCACTGATCCAATGATGGTCTCTTACCATGCCATGCTTCATATGGTGTCATACCATCAAGTGACTTTGATGGTAACCTGTTTATGAGATAGGTGGCAGTAGAGACACTCTCTGCCCATAGATAGTTAGGTAATTTCTTCTCATTAAGCATAGATCTAGCTGTCTCAACTATTAACCTATTTCTTCTTTCAGCTACCCCATTCTGTTCAGGAGAGTACCTTGTGGTTATTTCCCTTTTGATGCCTCTGTCCTGCAAGAAGTCCTCAAATTCATTGGAGAAGTACTCACCTCCTCCATCTGACCTTAGCCTCTTTAAATTCCTTCTTGTCTGATTTTCAACTAATGCAAGATATTTCTTAAAACAATTAAATACTTCATCCTTGTGCTTCATAAAGTATAATACAGTCCATCTGCTATAGTCATCAATAAAAGACACATAGTACCTTTAACCTGAGACTGAGGGGTCTTTGCTAGGTCCCCATACATCTTTGTGTACAAGCTCTAGATAGTATTCATGCATATATCCTTTCTTGGAGAAGGGTAACCTGTGAGACTTACCAAATTGACAAGCACCACACTTATAAATCATATGTTGCTTGGATACATTAGGTATCCCAAGCACACATTGGTCCCTGCACATTTGCTTCAAGGTCCTTTCTCCTATGTGCCCTAATCTCTTGTGCCAAATCTCAAGCTCTGAAAGTGTTTGATCTTTATAACTGTATAATGCAATGTTCTTTGTATCTTCCAACTCAAAAGTGAAAAGTCTACCTGATTTTTCTCCTTTAGCTATCCTTTTGAATCCATGTCTTGGGTCCTCCACAAATGCTCCATACTGATTGAATCTTACCTGCAACCTTTTCTCTACAATCTGACCAACACTCATTAAGTTCTTTGTAATTGTAGGTACATAAAGTACTCTGCTCAACAAATTCTGATTACCATCACAAGTTTTCACATTTCCAACTTTAACTACAGAATGCTTTGTATCATCACCTGTTTGGACTTGGTGTTTACCTTTTGGTTCCTCAAGATCAGAGAGTAGTGCCACATTACCAGCCACATGATTTGAACACCCTGAATCAATATAAAATAAGTGATCATCATTTGTACCTGACTTTGAAGTCATATTCATGATCAAGAGAGAGTCATCCTGCTCCTCTGTGTAGTTGTTGTAGTCCTTTCTGTTTCTAAATCCTCCTTGGTAGTTTCCATTGTAATTGTTGTTGTAGTTGCTGTTATAATTGTTGTTGTGGCCTTGGTGATGGTTGAACCTTCCTCTAGACTGAGAGTATCCACCTCTTTGGTAGCCTCTTCCTCTCTGATTTTTGTAATTCCTGTAACACTCATCTGTGGTGTGGTTTGACAAACCACAAATGTTACATGGTGATGAGTTATAGGGTCTCCCCTTACCTTGCTTACCTCCTCTTCCCCTACCTCTTGAAGATCTACCTCTCCCTGCATAGTTGGCTTGGGAGGTAGAGCATTCATCTTCCACCTTCTTACTCTTGCCTTTATCCTTAGATTTCTTATCAGTGTATAGGGAAGAAGAGTTGTTACCTTTGGTAGTATCTCCACTCTTGGTAAGCTTTGCTTCATGTGTGAATAGTTGAGCCATGAGAGTTGTAAGATATGGAGTGTGCATGTCCATGTAGAGATCCATTGCAGTGGTGAAGCTTTCCCACTTGTCATCAGCTTTGATTCCATTAATTACCTGCCTTACAATTTGTTCTTCTTCAATTTCTTCTCCTATGCTTGCTAACTGATCTGCAACATCTTTGATCTTGGTCACAAATTCTGAAACAGCTTGCTTAGGTTGCTTCCTTAGTGTTGTGAATTCAATCCAAAACTGATTTTTCCTAGCCCTTGTATTAGAGGAAAAATATGATGACAAGGTTTCCCAAGTCTCTTGAGAAGTCTTACAATTTCTGATATGAGGTAAAAGAAAGTCAGATATAGAGTTGAGTAAATAGGACCTTGCCAATGCATCCCTTGCACACCATGTGTTGAGTTTTTCTTGCTCCTCCTTGGTTGGCAAACCTCTTGCTTTGAATGAGGGCAATTCCTCATCTCCTGAGATGTATCCATAGAGACTCCTTCCTTGTAAGTAGGTCTTCATCTTTAGAGACCATGCTTGATAGTTGTTCCTGTCCAATTTGTCAATAAATGAAGGAAAACCATCTCCCATTTTACCTTATTTGCTCTGATACCACTGTTGGGAGAAATGGATGGATGATCCAAGAGATTGAGTAGGTACTGCTAAAATCTGCTTTGTACCATCCCTCTTTAGTTTCAGACTTGATTAGTAGACTTCCTTAGCTTCCCAATGACACCAAGAAATAGCCTATGTCCTTTGGAAATGATGTGTGCAATGATTGAATCAAAACAGATAACTTTGGAAGTCACAAAGTCAAGAAAACCTTCTATTTTGGTCTTGACACCTGCTCAATGTTTTGCTCAGTGTGACCAGCACAGTAGCAATTGATAAAATTCCTTCTAGGGGTATTCAATTAGCTTAGTAAGCTAACATTTGCAAGTGGAATGATGTAAAATGACAAACTATACTCAGAGAAATTGATTTAGCAAAATTAGCTATACCCCAGACTTTTTAGGACTGTAGCAGAGATAGACCAGTGAGCACCTCGACGACGATTTCTCTGAATTGGCTAAATGAAATCACTTCAAACTTTGTCAGCATGTAGATGAGTTTGAGCTGAATCCAACAAGCTTTGAATCACTGAATTTGGAGTAGTATTGACCGAGATATGCCCTTGACAAGTTAACACACTTTGGAGTAGACAAGCAGTGAATACAGAGATGAATGATGTAAATGTATCTATTGATTAACAATTGTGTACAATCCCATTGGCATGTCTAGCATTGCCAAATGGTGTAGAGAGGTGTAGGCTATGGTATAGTCCTTACACACACTCAAGCTCAACAGAATGAGCCTCGAGAATGGAGTGATCTACCTGCGACTTTTTCACATCCAATTTTATAGGAAATGACTTAGGATTTGAATTCAAATTCAAATCTTTGGCTTCCTATGATCAAGCATCTAAAAGTTTGGAGATATTCTCTCAATCAAGTGATCTACTTTTCCAGGAATCACTTAGGTAGGTGATTACAAAAGATTCTAAGTCAAATTAGACTTTTACAATGAGGTAAAGTGGTAATAAACCACTAGCATATGTTCCTATGGTTCTTCATGCATGTGGAGTCTTCATGATGTCTTCCAAGCCAAATGTGTAGGCTTGTGATTTACACCAACAATATATATATATATATATATATATATATATATATATATATATATATATATATATATATATATATATATATATATATATATATATATATATATATATATATATATATATATATATATATATATATATATATATATATATATGTGTGTACATACATACACACACAGATATGTGTGTGTGTGTAAACAAGCGAAAAAGCAGCACAAAAATCAAAACTATGAAGTCGGGATCCAAATGATAGGCAGTGATTATCCACAATAATTGCATGGAATCGGATAAATCATGATAAATATGAACAGCTCTTGAGTAGATGCAAGATGCTAAGTCAGTTTCAGTAGTAAAAGTTCATGGTTCTTATATTGCAACCCAATACTTCTGAAAGATCCCAACTTGAGAGAACCTCATCTGATCCAATCTAATGCAATAAATAAGAAATGGATACTGATCTTCATCTTATATTGATTATCAAGCGCACTACTGGTAACTTTTACACTTTCTTTCTACTGCTATAGAGATAATGTACTTAATCTTACCGTATTGTCTGAGCTCAATGCACCATTGTAAGTTAAACTCCGAGGACATTGTTCTGCTGTTTATTTTTTATAAAGAGAAGACATTTTTAAAAAATAATAATAATTATTATTATTATTATCATTAAAAAATAATAATAATAATTTTTTTTTTTTTTTTAACTAATAAGGCGTTTTAAGTTCAAAGCTCAGGACCATTATTGCAAATTTCGGTCCTACCAGCAATCAATGCCGGGATAATATATCATATCGTACTACGGTACTGTGTATATACCACTAGACTTCCAAGGAATTGATCGCACGATGGTAGAATCGCAAATAAGAAGAAAGAAAAACGAAATCGAGAAAAAGGAAGAGAGAAAGAATGAAAGAACCTTTGCAAAGGATTGTCTGCCCCTTCGTTGAAGCCATTCCCGGGGTATCGAAGAGAAGAGGCTTCCTGACTTTCGGGGCCCAAAATGGACGCACAGCACGAAAAGAGAGGCTCTGAGAGTAAACTATGATCGCGATCCAGAGTGAGCTGAAGCTTCGGGATCGCTGATACAAGCACTACCGAAGTCAACCATGGACCAGTCCAACAGAACCTTATGAGTCAACAGATCTTCTCTCAGACTCGATTCTGATTTGACACGTGAGCTAACAGGTTGCGGCGTGGGCTGTATATGTGCTCCAACGAGACAAACGCGTGATTCGACAATGTGACACACTACAGTCTACAGTGCATCGAGCACGGGGACAGGACTCAAGTCAACGATTGTCAATGAATTTAGATTCAAATGAGGCGGGGGCGAGTCGCGACTGTTCAAGTTTAGTTCGGGAAAAGATTAGCTCACCTTATATTTGTGCCCGTTGAAAATCTCAAATCCTCTTTTTAAATTCTTCAAATAAGAATCTTAAAAAATTAAAAAACCATAGAAGGAAATGTTAGGAGGCAAGAAGATATTTATATATAGGAGAAGGAAATGTTAGGAGGCAAGAAGATATTTATGTTAGGAGGCAGGAAGATATAATAAATTAAATTACAATATATATATATACTTATAGTATATAATATAATAAATTAAATTACAATATATATATATATATATATATATATATATATATATATATATATATATATATATATATAAGAGAATCACAAATGCTCACATAGCATTAGTCAATGGTAGTTTATGCCCACATGCCATGGGTTACACCCCACTACCAAGTAAATATTATGTTATTGTAAATTGTAAAATTATGTTATAAATTATAATTGTAAAATTGTAATCGTGATAAACATGGTCATGGATTGTGGCCTATGTGGCATGGGGAATTCAATTGAATTTTGAATGTGCATGCAACATGCCCATGCAGATAGGGCTCCATTAATAGCTCTTCACAATCACGTAGTTGTCTTGAAGTTGAAGGATTCATGAAGGTGTTAACAATCATTTTTACAGCTCTTTCCCTTTCTATTGGGTGCTCCAAGATTGATATATTGATCTTTATTTTTAAGAATCTAAGTAGCGAAGGGACAAAATATGGAGGTCCCATTATATGGTGGCAGCTTATTCCTAATGGTCTTTAAAGAGAGGCTTGCAAGCTCTTGCTCCTTGTCCTCTACAATGGACATTTTGACATTGTATGCTCTGTCAACAACATGGGGAACTCTATTCTTTAGAGGCAGGTGCAACAATCCCATCAGCACCCCTTTGAAGAATATTTCAATATAATGTCTTTGTTGCAGTTCCATGGTAAGAAAAAATCACTTAGTGCAAGTAAGCTTTTGCATGCTCTCATCGTTACCTCTAGATTTGAGTGGAATATTCTACTTGGAAATTGTTTGACTGGCTTGTATGATGGTTGTGGAAGTTTACATGATGCCTCATCTATGTTTGATTGCCTAAAAGCTCCCAATGTCTTCTCATGGAATAGTGAACTTACTACTTTATGCATAAGGACATCATGCAAGTTAGCAGATGTACAAAATCTTCTTGAATCGATCCCTCATCTAGATGTCTGCTCGTGGAACACACCCACGAAATTGGTTAACCAATATGTGATGGAGAGTGTTTTTCTCCAAAAGAACAAGTTATCCTTGATGTTAGAACACTCTATATCAAGAACAACTCAAAACCTTTACCAATTTGGAGGATCAATACTCAATTATCAAAATCTTGAACAAACTGTGAAGAGAGTAAATACTCAGAAAGTCTGTTGCACATATTTCACTCATTGACTTATCAAATGTGTAAAGGTTTTTATAAAACTTTGGATACGGTGTTGGCTATAGTTTCTGCACCTTCTCCAAGTTAAATCATCTCAAAAGACTCAGTAGATCTTGAGAAATGATCTAAACAATTCACCTATGTCTAAAATTGTACTTCTTTACAGTCGACTTTGATACCTGTAACTTTTAACACATAATTCTTCCAAAGTACAACCCATTTATTCAAATGCTTTTAGCCATAGGTAGCTTACCTTCCAACTTAAAGAATGACTGCTTCTTTGCTCAAAACTTTACACTATGGAAGGAGAACTGACCAAAATATTAGCATCAAATTTTGCGCCTGTTGGAACTTCACTTATTCACATTTACACATGTAAATGTTCCTACTCTCAATTCTCTCAGCCTGATCACAATTAGGATCTAAAAACTTGTACAGAGGTCAGTCAACTATAGCTTTAGATTTTTACGAAAGAATTTCACAAAAGATTAAACACAGAAGGAGTACTGAGCAAAAGATCGGGCACAATATTTCTTCATTTCTGAGAAGTTTTTACATCTGAGTGATGAGAGAGTTCTCCTACACTTCTAAGGTGTCTAATCACTCTTACAACTTCTAATTCTTCTCTTCACATGCTCTCTCATATTTGCCTTGACTTTTTACTTGTATATATAGACATATATGTACAGGCTCATGACCATACAAAAGGTATATGTGAGCTAACTACAAAATAATGTACATGTGTATACAAGTCTTCATCTTCTGAACATGTACTATCTTCAAGCTTCATAAACCAATCTTTTCTTCATTCTTTATCCTCAAGTATTTATCAAAAACATCAATTGTTGGTTGTCTTGCACCAACAACTCCCCCTCAATCATCAATTGAGGTTTTCCCTATCTTCTTTATACCTTCCATGTCTTTGAATCTCTGTAGCTTTGGTCCATCCAAGCTTTTGGTTAACATATCTGTAATCTGATCTTTTGTTGAAGTATGTATGACTTCAATTTCCTTATCCATCACCTTCTCTCTTAGAAAGTGATACTGAATCTCAATATGTTTAGTCCCAGCATGAAAAACACAGTTAGCAGCTAGATACAATGAACTCATGTTATCTCCATGAATAGTAGGTGTACTCTAAATGATGTCAAAACTCTTCATAAGAGTCTTTAGCCATATGACCTCCTTTGCAGCTTCAACCATACCTTTATACTCTGCCTCTGTAGATGATAAAGCAATTGTGTTGCTTCTTTGAACACCAAGAGATTAATTTATCCCCCACATAACACAAGTATCCATATGTTGATCTCCTATCATCAGGATTACCTGCCCAATCTGTATCACTATATATCTTGATGTTTGTATCTGATGTAAAACCATAATACAAACCTTCTTTGAGTGTACCCTTAATGTACCTCAACACCCTTTGTCTTGCAACCCAATGTTCTTTCCTAGGACAATGCATTAATTGAGACAACACTCCAACTGCATATGACAAATCAGGCCTAGTTAATGTAGCATAGATAAGACTACCAACCAGACTTTGATACAACTTCATATCCTTGAATCCTTCTCCTCCATAGCTGCTCAATTTGTGATTCACCTCCATTGGATTAGGTGCTACCCTGCAATCTTCCATTTTAAACTTGAACAACATATTCTTCAAATACCTTTCTTGACTTACATACACTCCATGTTGAGTGCATGAGATCTCCCTGCCCAAGAAATATGAAAAGTCTCCCAAGTCACTAATCTTGAACTCTTTCTCCATTTGCTTCTTTAGGCTTTGTATGCCCTTCTCACCTGTACGTGTAAGAATTATATCATCAACATATATGCACATGTAAATGAACCCATCTCACTTGCTTTGACAAGTAAGCTACTATCTGCTTTAGATACTTGAAAACCAAGTTCCTTCAAGAACTTCACAAGACTATAATTCCATGCCCTTGGGGCCTGCTTCAAACCATACAAAGCTCTCTTGAGCTTACATACATGATCTGGATATCTTTCATCTCTGAATCCTTGTGGTTGCTCCATGAAAACATCATCTGAAATATAACCATTTAGAAAAGCATTCTTCACATCTAATTGACATAATCTCCAACCTTTACATGCAGCAATGGCTATGAGTGTCTTGATGGTTGTCATCTTTGCCACAGGACTATAGGTCTCATCATAATCTATTCCATATGTCTGAACAAACCCTTTCACAACAAGTCTAGCTTTATACCTAGACACACTTCCATCTGCATACCTCTTTGTCTTATAGACCCATTTGCATCCAATGATCTTCTGACTATTTGGTTTAGGAACCAAATCCCATGTCTCATTCTCCATCAATGCATCATACTCTTCCTGCATAGCTTTCTCCCAATTTTCCTTACCTTTTGCCTCTTCATATGTAGAAGGGTATTCATTTGCTTTTACCATATAAGCATAATCTTTAGTAGCCAAAAAAGAAGTGGCATAGCTATACTTTGTAGGTTGCCATTTGTGTCTTGATGATCTTCTGAGTTCTCCACTTCTTGAGGTTTCTGGTTCATCACATTCTGGATCAAACCTTGGCACTTCTTCAACTTCAACCTATACTTCATTGTTCTCTTCTTCATCAAATATTTGAACCTTTGATTTACCTTTCTTCTGATTCACAATTTCTTCATCATTTGCATGATTAATAATTGTACCTATATACCAAGTATCTTGCTCATCAAATGTAATATACTTCCATCCTTGACCTTCACTGATCCAATTGACTTCACGTTGTGCTTTGTATTGTCACTTGTTTGAACTACATGATTAGTTACCTTATTCTCCAAATCAGTCATCAAGGCTATGTTACCACTCAGATGATTGCTACACCCTGAGTCAATGTAGAAGACTTTTTGGTCTTCACTTTGCCTTTCACAAGTTGCATTCATAATCAAGGTTGAATCCTCCTTCTGATATGAAGCATAATTGTAATAGGTATTGTTGTAGGATTGGCTTTGGAATCCTCTACCTGCAATTCTTTCAAAGTAACCTCTACTACCTCTACCTATGAAATTACCTCTTTGATTTCTACCACCTCTTCCTCTTGAATTAAAGTTCTGATTATATCCACCATTATTCTGATTATTATTCCAACAATCATGAGCTAAGTGATTTGTCTTACCACAAATCTAGCAAGCTTTGGCTCCATCTTTATTGCTTCTACCTCTTCCTCTACCTTTGCCACCTCCTCTTCCTCTTAGGAAGTTAGCTTGGCTAGTTGTACCTTCATCTTCATTTTCTTGTTGCTTTCCTTTGCTATTCTTCTTCTTATCCTTTGAATACATTGCTTGACCTGCACTCTTATCACCTTCACCTTTGACATCGTGCTCAAAGGTTAGCATGTGTCTTAGCAACTGATTTAAATCAGGAGTAAAATGATCTAGTGACAATTTAGTAGACAAAATGAATGGCTTCCATTTCTCATCACCTCTCAAAACTATGAGGATTTGTCTTAACAATTTATCCTCCTCAATATCTTCATCAACTGCTCCTAATGCATCTGCAATTTCCTTCATTCTTGTTACATAACCAGAGATGGATTGAGAGGCCTTCTTCTTGAATGTGGTAAATTCTACCCACAAAGATGCCTTCCTTGGCTTTGTAGCATTTTGGAAATGCTCCTCCAAAGCATTCCATATATCACTTGAACTTTCAAGACCTCTAATATGAGGTAGCAAGTAGTCATTGACTCCCATGTAGATAATACTCCTTGCTTGAGCATCCTTCTTCATCCAAGTTATCAAATCTGATAGTTCATCCCTAGTTGGAACACTAGGATCTCTGAATTGTGGTTTTTCTTCTTCACCTGTAATGTAACATATCAATTCTTTGCTCATGAGATGAGCTTCCATCCTCATTGACCATGCTGGATAGTTTTCTCTATCCAATTTCTCTATCTGAAGAGAATCCCCCATCCTTTCTTCACCTGTGTATTAAATTCTTCAAGCTTTATGAGGAATAATATTACCTTTACTTCTAAAGAAGTTCCTTTTGATTGTCTTAATAGCTTTAGACCTCCTTCTCAAGCTTTCGCTTCAAAATTTCACCTTTTGAATCTTCAAGTGTTGATTTTTGTATGTCTGCAGCAGTCGGGGTCCTCCTTTCTTCAATTTTGATGATTCCTACTCTGATACCACTGATGGAGAGTGTTAATCTCCAAAAGAACAAGTTATCCTTGATGTTAGAACACCTCTATATCAAGAACAACTCAAAACCTTTACCAATTTGGAGGATCAATACTCAATTATCAAAATCTTGAACAAACTGTGAAGAGAGTAAATACTTAGAAAGTCTGCTGCACATATTTCACTCATTGACTGATCAAATGTGTAAAGTTTTTTATAAAACTTTGCGTAAGGTTTCACCTATAGTTTGCACCTTCTCCAAGCTGAATCATCTCAAAAGACTCAGTAGATCTTGAGAAATGATCTAAACAATTCACCTATGTCTAAAACTGTACTTCTTTATAGTCGACTTTGACACCTATAACTTTTAACACATAGTTCTTCCAAATTACAACCCGTTTATTCAAATGCTTTTAGCCATAGGTAGCTTACCTTCCAACTTAAAGAATGAGTGCTTGCTTTCTCAAAACTTTACACTGTGGAAGGAGAACTGAACAAAACATTAACATCAAATTTTGCACCTGTTGGAACTTCACTGATTCACATTTACACATGTAAACGTTCCTACTCTCAATTCTCTCAGCTTGATCACAATTAGGATATGAAAACTTGTACAGAGGTCAATCAACTATAGATTTAGACTTGTACAAAAGCATTTCACAAAACATTAAACACAGAAGGAGTACTAAGAAAAAGATCGGGTGAAATATTTCTTCATTTCTGAGAAGTTTTTACATCTGAGTGATGAGAGAGATCTCCTACACTTCTAAGGTGTCTAATGACTATTACAACTTCTAATTCTTCTCTTCACATGTTCTCTCATATTTTCCTCGACTTTTTACTTGTATATATAGATATATATGTACAAGCTCATGACCATACAAAAGGTATATGTGAGCTAACTACAAAATAATGTACATATGTATACAAGTCTTCATCTTCTGAACATGTACTATCTTCAAGCTTCATAAACCAATCCTTTCTTCATTCTTTATCTTCAAGTCTTTATCCAAAACATCAATTGGTGGTTGTCTTGCACCAACAATATGGTTATATAATTGAAACTAGATCAGTCTTCGATAGAATGCCCCATCGGTACATTGCTTCATGAAATGATACGATTGTCACATCTTCTCAAAATATTGCCACCACGTTCTATTCACAAATGCAAATTGAAGGTGTTTTTCCTCACAAATTCATGTTTTTTTCTATCATTGATGTGTGCTCACCTTTAAGATCCCTCCATGCACGAAAGATTTTCATGTTTATACTATCAACATGGGCATTGCACATGAACCTATGGTCAAAATAACCATTCTTAATCTCTATAATAATTTCCAACTCATAGAAGAAGCTTTTAGTGCCTTCAAAACAATTACCTACATTGATACCATTGCATTGATACGAATGATTGCTTGCTTTTTGCATAGGGAAAAGGAAAAGAAGGCATTATATCTTTTTTATGCAATCCTTCTATAGGGTATGCAACCTGATAAAATAACATACATTTTTGCACTTGATGCATGCACTAGCATATCAATGCTTGATGGAGACAAAGATACACTCTGTTGTTGTGCAGGTGGGGCTAGAGAGGAATCCAATAATATAGACAACATTAGTCAACATGTAAGGTAAATGTTTTAACTTATTTGATGCAACTTGGATCTTTTGGAATATACCCAATGGCGATGCTATCCATTTGAGAGTTATGATTAGAACCTTAGTTGAGAATGAGGAACATGAGAATGCTCATTTTCTATTTAATAGGATGTATTCAAATGTATCGAACCCAAATGACATTGCATTCATTTGTGCTTTATTGTCTATGTTGGAAGAGGCTCATTCGATTCACAGTATGGAGGAAAGTTTAGATGAAAATGTTGTCCTAGCAAATTATCTTATAAATATATATGGTAAATGTGAATGTTTAGATGAGGCTAGAAATTTGCTTAATATAATGCTTTTGAGGAACACAATAACATGGAGCACATTACTTGGGTCCCTATACACTTGGTGGGAAATATATGGAAACTATATATGATGAATGAAAACAAAGAGGTTGATGACATAACTTGTCTTTGTGTATTAACAAAGTGGAGTCATGCAGAGCTTGTTGAATTTGGTATGTTCTTCTTTGCATCCATGTACTTTTATCATGGAGTTATATACACGATGGATTTTTATGTTTATAGAATTAATATTTTGGGTTGTATTGGACACTTAGATGAAGTATAGGCCTTTATTCACTACATACCATTCACAAATTTTCCAATGTTAGGGTTATGTTTGCTAGATGCATGTAAAGCTCATGACGATCTAGAGCATGGGGTTAGTTTTGGGAAGGGTGCATTGCTTTGGATCCAACAAATCTTGCACCTTGTATTGCATTGATAAATATTTATTCTCAATTTGAAGAATTTAGATGAATAACGGTTTACAATATTATGACACGTCCATTATATTGAAGAATGCTTGTCCTAAGGACTCCATTTTCAAGATGCAGATGAGTAACTATAAAAATCTCCTCATTATGCATAAATATGTTCGGCTACCTCCTTGTGTATGTACTTTTGTTCATTTAACTATATGTATATAATTTATCATGTATCTACATGTGATAATCGTACATGTGTGTTCATTGTATATTGTTGATGATAAATGTGCAAGCTCATTTTCACATGAGCTATGCTTGGATAAATTTACCAAATATAAAGATAAAGAAAAAAAAGAGAAAAGAAAAAGAGAAAAAAAAAATTCTAGTCAACATCCATGATGAGTAAAAGATACAATATCTGCCTTGTAGTAAGTGGCATGTAGTGAGCAATCAAATGAAAGTGGTGAGTTAAGAAGGAGGCACAAACTTCTGCACATGTTGATTGGTTATAAAAGTTAAGTGCAAGCACGTTCAAAAAAAGGAGAGAAAGAGGCAAGAGATCCCAATAGTCAGATCTGGTCATTTTGTGATTTTGTCTTCCCATAGACTCCTTCCAGCCGCACGTCATTTTGTACAAAGATCTGTTGTGAAGTTCATATCTCGGTGTATATGTAATCATTTCTTGCATTTAAACACTCATTGGAAAGTTTATCTTGTGTAATTTTGCTATATCAAATATCTCCTTCAAAGCCTATACATTCTATGAGATATCAGTCAAAGTGTGAAGTCTAGTTTTTTAGCATACCTGTGTAGATAGGTAGTCTATTTTGGTCCGTTAAATTTCCCAACCAAAGCATACCCAAATTGCTTGGATTTTAGCTTGTTGGAAAGATCTTTGAATTTAATTTTTTAATGCTAAATATTTCATTCAAAGGATTTATATTCGATGAGATATCTATCAGAGAGTGAAGTCCAATTTTTTAGTATACTTATGTGCACAGATGGTCTATTTTGGTCAGTTGAGTTTCCTCATCAAAACTCATCCAAATTACCTGATTTTTAGCTTCTTCAAAATTTATTTGTGTGCTCTTTCTTTATCTCAAATATCTTCCTCAAAGGATATATATTCAAGGAAATATCAGTCTTAGAGTGAAGTTCAATTCTTTAGCATACTTGTGTGGACAGGTAGTTCATCCTTGTCAGTTGCGCTTCCTAATCAAAAGTTGTCCAAATTAAGTCATTATAGCTTGTTAGAAAGCTATCTTTGTCTATGTTGATTGACTAAAGGCACAGGTCCATTTGAGTTTTGTGTTAGGAGCAACAAGCTATCTAAGGTGCAACTATTTGTCCAAGTGCTCGACATACAAGGGTTCACTACACGTTTTCGTTGCGCATAGGAGAACTCATTCTCCACAGTTGGTATTAGAGCAAACTTGGTGTTGAAGCTTCATCAACAAAGTTGGAGTTAAAGCAAAGCAAAAGAGTAGCTACAAAACAAGGGGGAGCTTCACAAACACAAGATCAAAGACCTGGATATGCATCTTTCAAGTTAATAGAAGTTATAAAAGGCTTCCATCTTTCATCTTCTCTCAATCCATTGAGAGTATAACACATAAGATCTTTGTCTTCAACCTTTGTGCCAATAGAATCTAGAGCATCACTTAGCTCCTTAATCTTCAAAGTATATTCAGTTATGGATTGACTCAAACTTTTCTTGATTGTGTTCAACTCATTCTTGAGTTGAAGTTTCCTAGCTTTGGTATTTGTTGAATACATCCTTTCAAGAGCTTCGCAAGCATCCTTAGCTTTCTCTAGATGTTGAATATGCCCTACCATGGCATTAGTAATGACTTGTGAAATGAGGAACATGAATCTCCTATTCCTCTCTTCCCATTCATTTGCTTGCCTCCTTTGGACTTCGGTGGCTGTAGCTTGATTGATTTGAGGTTGAGCATCATCGTCGCTCACAATACCCCACAACCCTTTGCTCATTGGGTAGTTGGTCATTCTAAACTTCCACACGGCATAGTTATCCTTATCCAATTTCTCTACTTCTTGACCCAAGTCGCCATCGAAGACTATCAAAAGCTTTGAGAGTTACCTCGAATAGCTATATATCCCTCATCTTGTCATAGAAAAGCTTAGCTTTGGTGGCCCCAAAGGAAAGGATAGCCACAACCAAATGTTATATGCAAGTCAAGGTAAAGGAAGGAACTCAAGAGAAGGCTCAAGAGGAAAAGCAAGAGGTCACAACAACTCCAACTACAATCAAAACAATTCAGAAGACAACAAGGATGCATCAAATGCCAACACACAATGAAGAGGTCGAGGTAGAAGAAGAGGAAGAGGCTGAAGCTCCTACAATTCTCATAAAGGTATAACATGTTATCATTGTGGTAAAGTAGGACACAATTCTAGTGATTGTTGGCTGAAGAATGGAAGACCAAATGGAGGCAATCAAAGGAGCCAAAGCAACTATGCAAGCACCTCAAGTGAAGGAAGTAAGGAAACACTACTTGCAATGAGACATGAGTCTAGAAGCTCTTGTGAAGATGACAAAAAATGGTACATTGATTCAGGTTGTATTAACCATATGTCATGCCAAGGAATTTTGTTCACTAATCTATAGGTACCAAGTGGAAAAGGATGTGTTGAAACAGATGATGATACTCAACACATGATTGAACATATTGGAGTTATAAGGCTTGGAGATACAAGTAGAGCAAAGGTACTATCTAATGTTCTTCATGTTCCTACAATTTCAAAGAACTTGATTTCAGTAGGACAAATGGTAGAGAATGGTTATCATTTCATATTCAATGACAATGGGTGCTTCATAAAGAATCCAAACGAAGGATTTAAGGTCATTGCTTGAGATAGAAGAGAAGGAAGGATGTTCACTTTGGACATCCAACATCCACACGAAAAGGTCATGTACATTCAATGTGCGAACAAGAAGATTTCAGAGTTGGAATTATGGCCCAAAAGAATAGGACACATCAACATTCCAAAGCTGAAGGACATGAGAAAACATGAAGTGTTAAGAGTTCTTCCAAACTTTAATAGCATTGGACTACATGAGTTATGTGAAGCTTGTCAACTAGGAAAGCAAACGAGGCAACCATTCAAGAGGAGCAATTATGTGGCCCCAAATGTCTTGGACTTGATACATATGGATGTATGGGGACCAAACCAAGAGGCATCAATGGCTGGTAATAGATTTTTTATTACCTTCATTGATGATCACTCAAGAAAGGTATGGCTATTTTGTATGAAGCAAAAATCAGAGGTGTTTTCTATATTCAAAAGATTCAAAGTTGAAGTTGGAAAAGAAACATGAAGTTCTATCAAAACCTTAAGGTTTGATGGTGGAGGAGAATACTTCTCCAAAGAATTTTTAGATTTTCTACAACATAATGGGATCAAAAGGTAGTTTACTTGTAGTTATATACCACAACAAAATGGAGTAGCTGAGAGGAAAAATAGGCAAATTGTTGAAATTGCAAGATGCATGCTCAATGATATGAAGGTACCATTGTACTATTAGGCAGAAGCTACCACAATTGCCGTTTACTTGATGAATACATTCCATAAGAAGTTAGAAGAAAGATAAAACAAAGGCTAGAAAAATGCATTTTCATCGGCTACTCGACGGAGCAAAAAGGATACAAGTGTTACAACCCTAGAATAAAGGAAGTAAAAGTCTCGCGAGATGTGGACTTTGATGAACTAAGACCATGTATGAAGAAAGGAAAGGAAAAGATTCTTGAAGAAGATTGTGATGATTATGCAAGAACAAATCAAAGAGAAGTCCGACAATCAAGCGCAAAGGTTTCAGGTCCAGAGGTAGCTACATCAAATGAAGAATGGTCAACATGGAGGGGGAGTCATTCTTTGTCTCCAACTTCAACTCATAGTAACGCTGAAGAAGCAAATGCTACTCCAAACAGTGAGATAGATGCAAGTGAAGAAGAATATGAAGAGGTAATCACTCCGAAGGTAAAGCTGAATAGGTTAAAGAAGCAACTTTCTAAAGCCAATGAAAGAAGATCTTCAAGGAGCAGGTATCCAACTCAAAGGCTAAGTTATGATAGTTTCATAGCAAAACATTTTGCATACATGATGCAGGTTATCAAAGACAAAGAGCTTGAGACATATGAAGAAGCTTGCACACAAAAGGAATGGAAGCAAGCTATGAAAGAGGAGATCAAAGCTCTCAAAGATAATCAAACATGGGAGCTAGTGCCAAAGAAAGAAGGTATGAAGATTGTTCCAAACAAATGGGTGTTTAAAGTAAAGAGGAATGCTGATGGTTCACTAGCTAGATATAAAGCTAGATTAGTTGCCAAATGATTTAAACAACCACAAGGCATAAATTATGATGAAGTTTTTAGCCTTGTTGCGAAGATGGGAACAATCAGAACATTAATAGCAATTGGTGCTTCAAGGAGATGGCCATTATATCAACTCGACATCAAAAATGCTTTTCTCACTAGAGAACTACAAGAAGAGTTATACATGAGTCAACCGGTTGGATTTGAAGATGAAAACCATCCAGACTTTGTTTGCAGGTTGAAAAAGGCATTATGGCTTGAAGCAAGCACCAAGAGCATGGAATCAGAGATTGGTAGAATATCTAGCTAAGTGTGGATACAAACCAAGTAGTGCAGATCCCTCATTGCACATGAAGAAGGAAGAAAATAGAGAGGTATATATTTGCATATACATCGATGACCTCAGATCTTGGCAAGGAGTTTAAAATTTCAGATCTTGGAGAGCTAAAATAATTTTTAAGAATCAAAGTTGTTTATGGAAAAAGTGGCATCTACTTGATGCAAAGGAAGTACTTGTTGGATGTTCTTTTCAGATTTGGAATGAGTGAATGCGAACCACTCACTCAACCCATGGACACAAATACAAAGATTTGCTCAAATGATGGAGAACTATTGGAAGATGTAATGACATATAGAAGCATTGTAGGATCATTAATCTATGCAAACATTACAAGACCTGTTTTATCTTATGTTGTTGGTGTACTTTCTCAGTTTATGCAAGCTTGGACAAGTGAACATTTAAATTTAGCCAAGAGAGTGTTGAGATACATAAAGCATATAACTAATCATGCTTTTTTTTACAAGTTTGATGAAGAATTGCAAGTCAAAGGCTTTAGCGATGCTAATTGGGCAAGTTCAAAGGAAGATAGGAGATCAACCTCAAGTTATGTGTTCATGAAAGGAAGCAAATCTATCACATGGAGCTCAAAGAAACAACCTACTATTGCACTTCCATCCATGGAGGTTGAATATAGATGGTTAGCATTTGCCACATGTGAAGCAATGTGGATTAAAAAGCTTTTGGCTGATCTTGAAGTGCGAGTTCGAACCATCCCTATATATGATGATAACATGTCAAGTATTTACTTGGCAAGCAATCCTATGTTTCATGCAAGGAGCAAGCACATAGAGATCCACTACCATTATGTAAGGGAGAAGGTATTGAGCAAAGATGCGGAGATAAAGTTCATTAGAACCAAAGAGCAAGTTGGAGATATGTTTACAAAATTCTTGGATGCTTCTAAACTCAAAGGTTTCAAGGATGTGATAAATTTGCAAGACATGGTTGAAGATAACTTCCAAATGAGCTTGAGGGGGAGTGTTGAAGATAAATGTGCAAGCTCATTTTCACATGAGCTATGCTTGGATAAATTTACCAAATATAAAGATAAAGGAAAAGAAGAGAAAAGAAAAAAAG
The DNA here is from genome assembly GCA_020310875.1 of Ceratopteris richardii. Classification (NCBI taxonomy): domain Eukaryota; kingdom Viridiplantae; phylum Streptophyta; class Polypodiopsida; order Polypodiales; family Pteridaceae; genus Ceratopteris; species Ceratopteris richardii. The sequence goes on from CM035443.1 coordinate 53,157,996, forward strand.
AAAAAAAAGTCTAGTCAACATTCATGATGAGTAAAAGATACAATATCTGCCTTGTAGTAAGTGGCATGTAGTGGGCAATCAAATGAAAGTGGTGAGTTAAGAAGGAGGCACAAACTTCTTCACATGCTCATTGGTTATAAAAGTGGAGTGGGAGCACGTTCAAAACAAGGAGAGAAAGAGGCAAGAGCTCCCAATAGTCGGATCATGTCATTTTGTCATTTTGTCTTCCCATAGACTCCATTCAGCTACACATCATTTTGCACATAGCTCTGTTGTGGAGCTCATATCTTAGTGTATATGTAACCATTTGAGATATCAATCAAAGAGTGAAGTCCAGTTTTTCAGCATACCTATGTAGATGGGTAGTCTATTTTGGTTGGTTACGTTTCTCAACCAAAACGTATCCAAATTGCTTGGTTTTTAGCTTGTTGGAAAGCTCTTTGCATGTAATTTTTCTATCCCAAATATTTCATGTGAGATATCTATCAGAGAGTGAAGTCCAGTTTTTCAGTATACTTGTGTGCATAGGTGGTCTATTTTGGTCAGTTGAGTTTCCTAAACAAAACTCATCCAAATTACTTGATTTTTAGCTTATTGGAAGCTATTTGTGCATACTTTCTCTCTCTCAAATATCTTTGTCAAAGGATATAAATTTAGGGAGTTATCAGTATGAGAATGAAGTTCGATTCTTCAACGTACTTGTGCGGACAGGTACTTCATCTTTGTTAGTTGCGTTTCCTAATCAAAACTTCTCCAAATTAAGTCATTTATAGCTTGTTAGAAAGCTCTCTTTCTCTACTTTGATTGAATAAAGGTACAGGTCCATTTGAGTTTTGTATTGAGAGCAGCAAGCTATCTAAGGTGCAATTGTTTGTCCAAGTGTTGGACATACAAGGGTTCAATACATGTTTTCATTGCGCATAGGAGAACTCATTATCCACATATATGCATATGCATATGAACTATTTTGATGGTGATGCACCACATTTAACTCTCATTCTCAAGAGCTACACAATGATACCCTCTGAGTAGAAAACCGAGCTCCAGGCATCGCATATAGTAGTCCGCACATAGGCTATAGAATACACAGAAAACATAGTACACAGGGTGCATGAAGATAGATTTCGTAGGTGTTACAAATGTGATAAAAATTATACTCTTTGGCTGACCAAGCCACTATATGTTTTATGAAGGAACATGTACAAAAGTGTCTCGACCATTTGGCCTTTCACATGGACACTAATAAAAACAATCTCCCACTAAAGGCCAATATGGCCAAAGTGACTATGGGAGAAAATTAAAGAATGATAAAGAATACTTGAGTTTAAGTATACAAACTATACCTCCCACTTGATGGGCGTTTTACACACTACAAGAAACTATGTAAGGTCATGAATCAAGTGACCCCCATCAAGTGATAATTATGGCAAAAGCTTTCATGTGGTAGAGCTTTAGTCAAAAGCATCTGCAACATTAATATTTAGGTAGTGATGTGTGTGAACACTCTAGGACCGCCGGGGCACTTTTTTCCCTCTTTAGGAGGTTTTTTCCCCCGGCTTGTATATATGCCTATTGCCTAATGGGCTACTTATCTTTGTACATTGTCTAGTAATACATTCAGTCTTGTGTGTTGTGCTCCAAGCTTCTTCTTCTTCTTCCTTATGCTGTTCGCGTGCTTCCTCAGACATCTAACTCCAACAATTGGTATCAGAGCAGGTCGCCGCTTCATCTAAGGCGTCGTCGACACTCTTTCGGTTGCAGTCTCAGATTTTCACAAAATTTGGTGAGCATACTCAGGGTGTTTCAGAGATCAAAACAACTTTGCTGTGTGGTGCCAAAATCGCGATCTGAGCTCGTTTCAGCCTCCGAACGCACTATCGCAGCGCTTGTGCAGACTATTTCATCTTTTTGTGCCAAAGGTATATGCGTGTTTTGATTCGCCAGTATAAGCGTCTCGAAGTTTGTTACAGGTTTAGCAGAACTCGTGTGGGCAGTTCCGTTCAACTTTTTGAGATACAATCAATTTTCTGTATCAAGGTATTTTAGTCACCGGCCATGGCTGAAAGCAGTGATGTATTACGTATGTTGGCTGTTGAGGATAAGTTGGATGGTACCAACTAACCATTATGGTCTTATATGATGCGACATGTATTGGTTGCAAAAGGACTGTGGAACATTGTGCAGGGTGTTGAAAGATGCCCTGTTACACCTGTGACTATAGGTACTGCAAATACAGGTGCTGAAGCTGACAGAGATGGTGTCGAAGATGATATTCTACAGATTCCTGTTCGTGCTACTGTTTCTGTTGCACCTACTGCAGAGAAAATTCATTGGGATGGCAGAGATGCTCAAGCACATGAATTGATAGCTTTGTCTATCAAAGGTGCTATTATTCCTCACATTCGCTCTTGCAGAACAGCAAAGGATGCTTGGGATACACTTACCACATTGTACCAGGCTAGGAATGAAGCTCGTGTTGCTTACCTCGGGAAACAGTTGGAGAGTGAGCACATGAATGAAGCTGATTCTATGGACAGTTTTTTAACAAAGATCAAGACTTGAAGGAACAGTTGATTTCTGTTGATGAGGTTATACCAGATAGCTCACTTGTGTAGACCGTTCTGAATGGTCTTCTTGATTCATATCAGAGTTTTGCCTCTACTCTTCGATTGATGATAAAAGGCAATCCAAATGCCTTGTCATTTGAGGAGTTAGTTTCTGTTCTGTTACAGGAAGATCAGTCCAGGCAGAATAGGTCCATTATGCGTGTTGCAGATCAAGCTTTCCTAGCTAGTCAGAAGGGCAAAGGAAAATGGAGCTCTTCTACTAGTAAGCAGAAATCTGCAAATATTGCACATTTGAAGAACTAGGATAAAGATGAGAAGAAATCAGAAAAGAAGAAATTGTTTTGCAAGTACTGTAAAGGGAATGATCATATCATTAAGAACTATCCAAAACTAGCTGCAAAAGAGGCAAAGAAAAAGGAGGCTCGAATGGTTGTTGCAGAAGCCTCTACACCAAAACCAAAGTCTGCTAATCTTGTGCACGAAGAAGAATGGGCGTTTACTACTGTTTGCAGCTTTGACCCATCTTCTTATGAGCAGTGCATGTCTGCGGTGGACTCAGATGTTTGGTACTTTGACAGTGGGGCGACCAAACATATTACCTCGCAGCGTAGTTTCTTCTCTTCACTCGAGCTTGCCCCTAAAGGGAATACTGTCACATGCGCCAAAAACTCCTCTTATCCTATTATGGGAGTTGGTAAGATTATTCTGACTACTTCTGATGGTAGTTCTTTCACCTTGTCAAATGCTTTATTTGTGCCAAGGATCAAGAAGAATCTGTTATCAGTTTCTGAAGTAGCCAAGATTGGCTTGGTTGTGAAATTTGTTGATGACAGATGTACAATTCATGATCTGTCAAATGGCGATGTTATTATTGCTTCTGGCATTTTATGTCGTGGGCTGTATAAGCTCATAGACTATGAAAGATCTGTGAATGATTCGGCATGTGCAGTTCATGATTCTCAGGCTATGTCAGATGCAAAGCTTTGGCATGCATGCTTTGGTCATCTGAATTTTGCTAGTTTGCTACGCCTGCAGAAATCTGATATGGTGTCTTCTTTGCCCAAGCTTGAGGCACCTAGAAAACATGTATGTGAAGGCTGTATTTTGGGCAAAATGCAGCGTTCCTCCTTTCTAAAAGATGGTTCAGTTCGGGCTACGCAGAAATTGCAGCTTGTACATAGTGATGTCTATGGTCCTATGTAGACATCTTCTTTTGGAAACTATCTTTACTTCGTGACTTTCATTGATGATTTTTACAGGCATGCATGGGTATATCTATTGAAGGCAAAGTCGGAAGTGTTTTTGTGCTTCAAACAGTTTTTGGTTTTGGCTGAAAATCTATCATCATGTAAAATGGGCACCCTCCATTCTGATCGAGGGGGGGAATATATGTTTTCTGATTTTAATGCATTTTTGGTTGAACGTGGGATAAAACACCAGTGTACAGTGGCATATACACCTCAACAAAATGGAGTTGTTGAATGGAAGAACATGTCACTCATGGAGATGGCGAGGTGTATGGTCAAGAGTCAGGCTTTACCACATAGTTTCTGGCTTGAGGCTGTCATGTGTGCAGCATATGTACTTAACAAGTGTCCCACTAAAGTGCTACAGTCTATCACTCCATATTAGGCTTGGCATGATCGCAAGCCATCTGTTGCTCATCTGCGGGTTTTCGGTTGTTTGGCATATGCACTAGTGCTTGAACAACATCGCAGAAAATTGGATGATAGCAGTAAAATGTATTTTTGTTGGATACAGTTCTGAAAGTAAAGGCTATCATCTGTATCATCCACAGACTAAACGCATTCTGGTTAGCCATGATGTTGTTTTTGTGGAAGATGCTATTCAGCCATTGCTTCCATGCACTAAGGAGACATCTGTTAGCTCAAAAGACATGTATGATACTTTGATGCCTCTTTTTACAGGTGGACAGTCTACTGCTGGTCCTAATGAGGCAACTTCTCAGCCTTTGTAGGTTTCATGTGATGATGTAGATCATCCCATTTCTGATGCAGATTTACATGATGCACTTGTTGATGAGAGAGCTGATATTGAGGAGGCAAAAACTATGCCAAAATGGCTGGTGCAAACTTTGCGTGACAACAAATTAGATGCACCTCTGTCATATCGTACATGTTCAGGCTCTCATAGTGCCTCCTTTGCATCAGATTGCTAAGCTATGGCTGCGTCTAGTCTCTAGGATAAGAATGAGCCTATTTCTTTTGATGAAGCACAGAATTCAGAAAATTGGATGGCTGCTATGCAATCTGAATATGATGCTATAATGAAGAATGATACTTGGTCTTTATGTGACTTGCCTCATGGCAAGAAAGCCATTGGTACTAAGTGGGTATACAAGATGAAGCATAAACCTGATGATACAGTTGACAGGTATAAGGCTAGGCTTGTTGCAAAGGGTTATTCACAGGAAAGACGCATTGATTTTGATGAGACCTTTGCACCCACATGTTGTATGACTACTATTCGGAGCATCTGTGCACTTGCAGCGCATCATGGTTGGAATGTACATCAGTTGGACATTAAAACTGCATTTCTGAATGGTGACTTGCAAGAAGAAGTGTATGTTTTTCAGCCCCGTGGTTTTATGCAAAAAGGGCATGAAAACCAGTGTGCAGGTCAAAGAAGGCATTATATGGTTTAAAGCAAGCACCACGTGCTTGGTATGAGAAGATACATGCCTATCTGATTACACATGGTTTTGTGAACAGTCCAATTGAGAGCACCTTATATGTTAAGCATGCTAATGATGTGCTTCTGATCATTGTTGTCTATGTTGATGACATGCTGCTCACTGGTCCTATTGAGAAGCATATTGCTGATTTTAAGGCTGATTTGCATGCCTCATTTGAGATGTCTGATTTGGGGCATTTGCATCACTATTTGGGCATTCAATTTATGCAAGTTGATGGTGGATTGGCTTTGTGTCAAACGAAATATATTGACACATTATTGCAGCGTATTGGCCTTGAACATTGTAAGCCTATTGCAACTCCTATGGAGACAGGTTTAGGATTGAGTCTTCATGATGCTGGAGATGCATTTGATGCTGTCCTCTATCAGCAGGCTGTTGGATGCCTGATTTACTTATGCATTAGTCGACCAGATATTCAGTTTGCTGTCTCACAGATGAGAAGGTTTATGCATTGCCCAGGTGTTAAGCATTGGCAAGCGGTTAAGCGCATATTTCGCTACTTGAGTGGTACTCGGCTACTTGGGTTGTTTTATCCCAAGGGGGGATTACTACTTCCAAATTTGCATGCTTTTTCTGACTCAGACTGGGCTAGTTGCTATGACACTCGTGTGCCCACTAGTGGCTTTCGCTTCATGCTTGGTAGCTCATGTATATCTTGGTTGAGCAAGAAGCAACCTACTGTGGCCACTTCTAGTTGTGAGGCTGAGTATAGGGCAGCTTTCATAGCTACTGTTGAGTGTGTGTGGCTCAGACGCCTTATGGATGATTTGGGTGTTGGTCAGTCCTCTGCCACCACCATCTTCACTGACAGTCAGAGCGCATTGGCAGTTGCGAGGAACCCTGTGTTCCATGCTCGCACTAAGCACATTGAGGTGCATTATCATTATGTCAGGGAGAGGTTCTCTGCTGGGGAAATCAGCTTGGCATATGTGCCCACACAGGAGAACATTGCAGACCTTTTCACGAAGGCTCTGCCTAGGGAGAAGTTTGAAGCTTTTCGCAAAGCTTTGGGCTTACTTCCTTTCGTGGAGTGATTTCCACATAGCTTGGCACTTCCTTATACATGAGTGCCAGCTCCTTGTTTTCCCGCATCACTCCCAGGGGGGATTTGTTGATATATTTAGGTAGTGATGTGTGTGAACACTCTAGGACCGCAGGGGCACTTTTTTCCCTCTTTAGGAGGTTTTTTTCCCCCGGCTTGTATATACGCATATTGCCCTAATGGGCTAATTATCTTTGTACATTCTCTAGTAATACATTCAGTCTTGTGGGTTGTGCTCCAATCTTCTTCTTCTTCCTTGTGATGTTCGCGTGCTTCCTCAGACGTCTAACTCCAAAAATCTTGAGTATGAACCTTCTCAAGAACAATGTGCTTAGTGGCTAAGCAATCTCTAATGAAGTGATACCTCAGCTCAACATGCTGAGGTAGACCCATATCACAAGCAAGACGGGAAAGCCACAATGCTTCCTTACATGCCTCAATTGTTGCAACATACTCTGCATCTATAGTGGGAACAATTGTACATTCTTGAAGACGAGATCTCTAAGAGATAGCACCTCCAACAAAATGAAAAATGTACCCTGATGTAGACTTATGATTGTCTACACAACCAGCATGATCAGAATCTGTGTAGCCAATAATGGATGCTTTCCCTCTAGCCAAGCATAGACACTTGTCCTTAGTACTTAGATATCTCAAAATCATCTTGACCGCTTCCTAGTGCTTCTTGCCAGGATTTGACACATATTTGCTCACAACTCCCACTAAAAATGCAATGTCTAGTCTCATAGTTACCATAGCATACATGAGACTACCAATGGAACACTGATAAGGAATTTCGGTCATGAATTCCTTTTCTCGATCTAATTTGGGGCAATCATCCTTTCTCAGTTTTACATATGTAGGTAAAGGTGTACTCAATGCCTTTCCACCTTGCATATGGAACCTGTGAAGTATTTTGGATATGTACTCACTTTGAGACAAGTATATGCATCTTTTACTCCTATTGTGAGTAATGTGCATGCCAAGAATATGTTTGGCATCCCCCAAATCCTTCATATAAAATGTCGGTCTCAACTTCTTTTTGAGAATTGACAAGTCATAAGAGGACTTCGCAGCAATCAGCATATCATTGAAATAAAATATCAAGCATACCAAGCTGCCATCTAAGCATCTTTTTGTGTAGAGACAATGATCCTCATTGCTTCTAGAATAGCCTTGAGACTTCATAAAAGCATCAAACTTTTGGTACCATTGTCGACGTGACTGTTTAAGTCCATATAAGCTCTTCTTCAACTTACAAACTAGACTTTCTTTACTAAGAACTACATAACCCTTTGGTTGTTCCATATAGATATCATTTGTAAGATATCCATGCAAGAAAGCAATTTTCACATCCATTTGGACTAGCTCTAAGTCCTCCATTGCAACGAATCCAAGCAACATGTTGATATATTTAGGTAGTGATGTGTGTGAACACTCTAGGACCACCGGGACACTTTTTTCCCTCTTTAGGAGTTTTTTTTCCCCCGGCTTGTGTATACACATATTGCCTTAATGGGCTACTTATCTTTGTACATTCTCTAGTAATACATTCAGTATTGTGTGTTGTGCTCCAAGCTTCTTCTTCTTCCTTGTGCTGTTCACGTGCTTCTGCAGACATCTAACTCCAATAATTGGTATCAGAGCAGGTCGTCCCTTCATCTAGGGCACCGTCGACACTCCTCCGTTTGTAGTCTCAGAATCGCACGAATTTTGGTGAGCATACTCAACGTGTTTTTGAGATCAAAAGTGCTTCGCTTTGTGGTGCCAAAATCACGATCCGAGCTCGTTTCGGCCTCTGAACGCACTATCGTAGAGCTTGTGCAGGCTATTTTGTCTTTTTATGCCAAAGGTATATACCAGTTTCTGTTCGCCAGTATAAGCATCTCGAAGTCTTCTACAAGTCTAGCAAAATTTGTCTGGGCAGTTCTGTTCAACTTTTTGAGATATAGTTAATTTTTTGCGTCAAGGTATTTTAGTCACCGGCCATGGCTGAAAGCAGTGATGTATTCCGTATGTTGGCTGTTGAGGATAAGTTGGATGGTACCAACTACACATTATGGGCTTATATGATGCGACATGTGTTGGTTGCAAAAGGACTGTGGAACATTGTGTAGGGTGTCGAAAAACGTCCTATCACACCTGCAACTGTTACAATTGCAGGTACTGAAGCTGATGTAGAAGGTGTAGAAGATGATGATATTCTGCATATTCCTGTTCGTGCTGCAGTTTTCGCTGCACCTACTACGGAGCAGATTCATTGGGATGGCAGAGATGCCCATGCACATGCATTGATAGCTTTCTCTGTCAAACATGCCATTATTCCTCATATTCGCTCTTGCAGAATAGCTAAGGATGCTTGGGATACACTTGCCACATTGTACTAAGCTAGGAATGAGGCTCATGTTGCTTACCTCCGAAAACAATTGGAGAGTGAGCACATGAATGAAGGTGATTCTATGGACAGTTTCCTAACGAAGATCAAAGACTTGAAGGAACATTTGATTTCTGCTGATGAGGTTATACCAGATAGCTCACTTGTGCAGACCATTTTGAATGGTCTTCCTGATTCATATCAGAGTTTTGCTTCTACTCTTCGGTTGATGATGAAAGGCAATCCAAATGCCTTATCATTTTAGGAGTTAGTCTCTGTTCTGTTGCAGGAAGATCAGTTCAGGCAAAACAGATCCATTATGCGAGTTGTAGATCAAGCTTTCCTGGCTAGTCAGAAGGGCAAAGGAAAATGGAGCTCTTCAACTAGTAAGCAAAAATATGCTAATTCTGCATATTCAAAGAAGGAAGATAAAGATGAGAAGAAATCAAAAAAGCAGAAATTGTTTTGTAAGTACTGTAAAGGGAATGATCATATCATAAAGAACTGTCCAAAATTGGTTGCTAAAGAGGCAAAGAAGAAAGAGGCTGGAATGCTTGTTGCAGAGGCCTCTACACCAAAAACAGAGTCTGCTAATCTTGTGCAGGAAGAAGAATGGGTGTTTACTACTGTCTGCAGTTTAGACCCATCTTCTCATGAACAGTGCATGTCTGCAGTAGACTGAGATGTTTGGTATTTTGACAGTGGGGCGACCAAACATATTACCTCGCAGCGTAGTTTCTTCTCTTCACTCGAGCCTGCCCCTACAGGGAATACTGTTACATGCGCCAACAACTCCTCTTATCCTGTTATGGGAGTTGGTAAGATCATTTTGACTACTGCTGATGGTAGTTCTTTCACTTTGTCAGATGCTTTATTTGTGCCAGGGATCGAGAAGAACCTGTTATCAGCTTCTACATTAGCCAAGATTGGCTTTGTTGTGAAATTTGTTGATGACAGGTGTACAGTTCATGATCTCTCAAATGGCGATGTGATTATTGCTTCTGGCATTTTATGTCGTGGGCTTTATAAGCTCATAGACTATGCAAGATCTGTAAATGATTTGGCATGTGCAGTAAATGATTCTCAGGCTATATCAGATGCAAAGCTTTGGCATGCACGCTTTGGCCATCTGAATTTTGCTAGTTTGCTATGCCTGCAGAAATCTGAAATGGTGTCCTCTTTGCCCAAACTTGAGGCACCTGGAAAACATGTTTGCGAAGGCTGTATTTTGGGCAAAATGCAACGTTCGTCCTTTCCAAAAGATGGTTCAGTTTGGGCTACTTAGAAATTACAGCTTGTACATAGTGATGTATGTGGTCCTATGCAGACACCTTCTTTTGGGAATTATCTTTACTTCGTGACTTTCATCGATTTTTCCAGGCATGCATGGGTATATCCATTGAAGGCAAAGTCCGAAGTGTTCATGTGCTTCAAACAGTTTTTGGTTTTGGCTGAAAATCTATCAGCATGTAAAATGGGCACCCTCCATTCTGATCGAGGGGGGGAATATATGTCTTCTGATTTTAATGCATTTCTGGCTGAACGTGGGATAAAACACCAGTGTATAGTGCCGTATACACCTCAACAGAATGGAGTTATTGAACGAAAGAACAGGTCACTCATGGAGATGGCGAGGTGTATAGTCAAGAGTCAGGCTTTACCACATAGTTTCTGGCTTGAGGCTGTCATGTGTGCAACATATGTACTGAACAGGTGTCCCACTAAAGCGCTGCAGTCTATCACTCCATATGAGGCTTGGCATGACCGCAAGCCATCTGTTGCTCATCTCCGTGTTTTTGGTTGTTTGGCATATGCATTAGTGCCTGAACAACATCGCAGAAAATTGGATGATAAAGCAGTAAAATGTATTTTTGTTGGGTACAGTTCTGAAAGTAAATGCTATCGTCTGTATCATCCACAAACTAAACACATTCTGGTTAGTCGTGATGTTGTTTTTGTGGAGGATGCTATTCAGCCATTCCTTTCATGTACTAAGGAGACATGTGTTAGCTCCAAAGACATGTATGATACTTTGCTGCCTCTTTTTATAGGTGGACAGTCTAGTGCTGGTCCTAACGAGGCAACTTCTCAGCCTTTGCAGGTTTCATGTGATGATGCAGATCATTCCCTGATGCAGATTTACATGATGCACTTGTTGATGAGAGAGCTGATACTGATCAGGCAAAGACTATGCCAAAATGGCTGGTGCAGACTTTGCATGACAGCAAATTAGATGCACCTATGTCATATCGTACTCGTTCAGGCTCTCATAGTGCCTCTTTTGCATTAGATTGCTATGCTATGGCTGCATCTAGTCTCTGTGATGAGAATGAGCCTGTTTCGTTTGATGAAGCACAAAATTTAGAAAATTGGATGGCTGCTATGCAATCTAAATATGATGCAATAATGAAGAATGGTACTTGGTCTTTATGTGACTTGCCTCCTGGCAAGAAGGCCATTGGCACTAAGTGGGTATACAAGCTGAAGCATAAACCTGATGGTACAGTTGACAGGTATAAGGCTAGGCTTGTTGCAAAGGGTTATGCATAGGAAAGAGGCATTGATTTTGATGAGACCTTTGCACCTACATGCCGTATGACTACTGTTCGGAGCATCTGTGCACTTGCAGCCCATCATGGTTGGAATGTATATCAGTTGGACATTAAAACAACATTTCTGAATGGTGACTTGCATGAAGAAGTGTATGTTTTTCAGCCCCGTGGCTTTGTGCAGAAAGGGCATGAAAACCAGGTGTGCCGGTTAAAGAAGGCATTATATGGTTTAAAGCAAGCACCACGTGCTTGGTATGAGAAGATACATGTCTATCTGATTGCACATGGTTTTGAGAACAATCCAACTGAAAGCACCTTATATGTTAAGCGTGCTAATGATGTGCGTTTGATCATTGTTGTCTATGTTGACGACATGCTGCTCACTGTTCCTATTGAGAAGCATATTGCTGATTTTAAGGCTAATTTGCATGCCTCATTTGAGATGTCTGATTTCGGGCATTTGCATCACTATTTGGGCATTCAGTTTATGCATGTTGATGGTGGAATGGCTTTGTGTCAAACGAAATATATTGACACATTATTGTAGCGTTTTGGCCTTGAAGAGTGTAAGCCTATTGCTACTCCTATGGAGACATGTTTACGATTGAGTCTTCATGATGCTGGAGATGCATTTGATGCTGTCCTTTATCAGCAGGCTATTGGATGCCTGATTTACTTATGCATTACTAGGCCAGATATTCAATTTACTGTCTCACAGATGAGCAGGTTTATGCATTGCCCAGGTGTCAAGCATTGGTAGGCAGTTAAGCACATCTTTTGCTACTTGAGTGGTACTCGGCTTCTTGGGTTGTTTTATCCCAAGGGGGGATCACTACCGCCAGATTTGCATGCTTTTTTTGACTCAGACTGGGCCGGTTGCTATGACACTCGTGTGTCCACTAGTGGCTTTTGCTTCATGCTTGGTAGCTCATGTATATCTTGGTTGAGCAAGAAGCAGCCTACTGTGGCCACTTCCAATTGTGAGGCTGACTATAGGGCAGCTTTCATAGCTACTGTTGAGTGTGTGTGGCTTAGACACCTTATGGCTAATTTGGGTGTTGGTCAGTCTTCTGCCACCACCATCTTTACTGATAGTCAGAGCGCATTGGCAGTTGCGAGGAACCCTGTGTTCCATGCTCGCATTGAGCACATTGAGGTGCATTATCACTATGTGAGGGAGAGGTTCTCTATTGGGGAGATCAGCTTGGCATATGTGCCCACGGAGGAGAACATTGCAGACCTTTTCATGAAGGCTCTACCTAGGGAGAAGTTTGAAGCTTTCCGCAAAGCTTTGGGCATACTTCCTTTTGTGGAGTTATTTCCACATAGCTTGGCACTTCCTTATACATGAGTGCCAGCTACTTGTTCACCGCATCACTCCCAGGGGGGATTTGTTGATATATTTAGGTAGTGATGTGTGTGAACACTCTAGGACTGCCGGGGCACTTTTTTCCCTCTTTAGGAGGTTTTTTCCCCCGGCTTGTATATACACCTATTGCCTTAATGGGCTACTTATCTTTTGTACATTCTCTAGTAATACATTCAGTATTGTGTGTTGTGCTCCAAGCTTCTTCTTCTTCCTTGTGCTGTTCGTGTGCTTTCGCAAACGTCCAACTCCAACACAACATTCGCAAGGTAGTAATCTTGATCATTAGAAAGAAGATTCCCTCAAAATCAACACCACCTTGTTGCTTAAAATCCTTTGCAAAAAGTCATCTTTATACTTTAGAGAAGCACTATCTGATGTGAATTTTAGTTTATACACCCATTCACATGGTAAAGCTTTCTTGCCCTTTGACAAAGGTACTAAATCCCAAGTACCATTTTTGTGAATAGAATCCAACTCACTCTTCATCATGGCACACTCCCACTTGAGACGATCCTATGTCTGCATAGCCTCTTTGTAGAAAGAAGGCTCACCAGCACCTGTTAGCATAACAAAATCCAAACCTGGAACATATCTATCAGGTGGATGTGAGACATGTGCAAAGCATCTCAATGGTTGTTGAACTAGATTTTGCATCAAAATGCTCTAATAAGAAGCTTTGGAATGCTTTGATATCAGTGAAGTATTTTGATGGCAATGCACCACATTGAACTCTCCTTCTCAAGAGCTCCACAATGATATTGTTAGCAGCCGGTGCGGTCAAAGTATTTTGTAATTATCATTCATATGTAATAACGGAGATATCAGGGGTTTCCGAAAAGGAAATTGTAATTTTCCATATCTTTTCTATTTCGGAGGTTCGGAATGGTGCGAAACCCTTACCCCTTTTCTTACAAAGTAGGGTGTTATGTTATGCAGAGGGGATTATGAAACTAACAGATATGGAACGAACAGATACGTAGAGCAGTGAATATCAAAGTCTCGGAATGGAAGTCTGATTGTAACTATGATACTGTAATGTAAACGATGGTCTCTTCCGAGTTAAAAACTTATTATTTGTGAAGTTAAGATTCCAAATACTTTGTGTTTATGAATGGTTCTATTTGTACTCATTCACATTGAAGTAAAGAAACAAAAACACATGTTTACGAGTATTTATATTCGTAAATCCCCATTCCCGAACATGTATATTGTGTGTTGTTAATCTATCGGTTATAAGTGCGCAAACATATGGCGACCACGATGGGATGGGGTAACAGAACACCACACAAAGTAGATTGATGCTGGCACGAAGTGGCAAGGAGTACTTACAAAAGCCTCATCATCTTGATTATCTAGATGAATTTGTGCAACAGACACTCGCAACATTGAAGTTGGAAGATATTCCTATGAAGGAAGCAATCACTATTACTGAAGAAGTACAATTTTGGGTGGAAACTGGAGTTTTACCCCCCAAGCTTTTGAAGGATCTAGTCTTTGAGTGGAAGGACGGTAAACTAGCTAAAGTATTGTGGCACGGTGTCGTCGAGATTTTCTCTCCTCTCTCACTTGTGAAGGCCTACAAAAAACATATTTGGTGAAGGTAGCCAGAATTCCCCGAGAAGTCCACGATGCATCAAGGATGTCAAAGGAAGGTCACATACAAAGTTTCAAAGAAATCAAGAAAGTCCATGGTAGCGGTCAAAGCTGGTCAAAGCTGGTCAAAGTTGGGAAATTAGGGCAAAAATTTCATTGTCACCAAATTAGATGAAAATCCATATACTTGTAAAGATTGTCAAAGGCAATCTATAGCCCAAATTTCAGCAGAAAATGGATTTTGTAGCACATTGATATGCTATGTTCATTTTGTAAAAATGTATTTTTTCTAGTTTGACCCTACAAATTCTTGTATAGAAATTTATGTTAGCCATATGGTTTGGCATGTATAAAGATCATATGTGGCTACATATTTGTACAAATTTTCAAGGCTATCAGAGCTTCCTAGAGACCTTAATGCCACCTTGCAAGCTTCCAAATGTAGTCAAACTTGTACAAGGGAGATTCAGATGGGAGTTTTTTTTGCATATTCCTGAAGGAGATCTTTGGAAACATAGTCCTACAATGTTTCATCTTCATCAAAGACTTTTTGGAGGGTCAAAGAGCACAAAGTCCAGTTTTCAAGGTCACCGCAGTTTTCTAGAATAAGAAAATTGAAGGCTTGAATATTTGCCACATGTCAAAATATGATTGAACTATGTTGTACGGTCAAGATGAGCTCATATTCAAGGGTGGAGATGCACTAAAGCATAAAGGAAGGAGGATCCACGAATTTTTTCCATAAAAGAAGACCTTTTTTACAATCAAAGATCAATAATGCAGCATTTCTCCAAAAATAGTGGCTTATCTTATCCGAATTGATGTCAGCACTGATCCGGCGGTCCAGATCATCCCCAGATCCAATGGTGGAGAATGAGGGCGCCTAAATTTCACTCCTTTACACTAGATTTGATAGAAAGAACAATTCCAAGCCATTGATTTGATTAATCAAATGGTTGTAATCGAAAGTAGTGATCCTAGAGTTGAGAGTTGATTTCTCTAGATCAAAGGGCCCAAATTCATTCAAAAAACTATATAAACCCCCCTCCAAACTCCTAGAGCATCATTGTTAGGCATCCATAGGGCTCATGCTAGCTTACAGTTTCCTTGAGACGATCACCCTCGGTTGAGCGAGTGAGGATCCAAGGTGAGCTAGTATGAGTATAGAACCTAGTTTCAAATTTAAGTTAGAACTCCTATCTAGGATAGGCTCTTGAAACCAGCATCTCTATCTTGACTCACCCTCGGTGGAGCGTGTGAGTGAGTTAGAGCTGATTTTAATGAGTCTTAGACTTCTTTAGTTAGACGTTACGAGCCTAGATAGACATAGGGTCACTGGAGTGGAACTCACCTTCTTACATGTGACATTCGGTTGAACTGTCATGGTTTCAGGGTCGGAACCACCTTTGATCAGTAGACTGCTTAGCATGACGTACCACGATGATATTTTACATGTAACTTAATTCAAATCCTTTTAATTCATGTCACTTGTCACTTGTCTCTTGTCTCCTCTCTCAGTCTCTTAAGTATTTTTACATGTCTTCTATTTCTTCTATGTGTGAGAAGGCTCCGCAGTATTGCGTTGAACCAGTGAGGATATTTCTTTGAGCTTGTGAGTAAACTCTATCATCATAATTCACTTGCATGCATATAATCCATACATACCCATACATATTGATTAGTTTCTGAAAGTGTATAAGAAGCTCCAATATTGGACCATTCTTCCTTTCGAAATTGGTTTATGTGTAAGGGTTCCATCTATTCTCGTCATGCATACATATCATCCAAAGAAGACTATGCATATGGATTGGAATTAGGAAGTGTTTAAGAAGCTCCTTCAATGGAACATTCTTCCTTCCAAATTTCATTCGTATGTATGGTTCTCTTTCATTCTTATCATTCATGTTCATAAATCTAACTCGCACTCCTACATTCCTATTCCCATAATCATTTCAACATCTCTCTCTTCTCCATACTCAACATTAATTTCACTTTCATGTCCTTAAACCTTCCAACATTCATTAGCTTCATACACCCTGTGTGTGCCACAACCGGACCCGATCCACCCGGATTGCAATCACCTCCACATTTGAACCCGACGTGAAACGCTTCGTGGCATTTGCTTCTGAACTTGTTGGGAGGTTGTGATCCATATCCTTTGTTTCATATTTTTTATCCTCATCATATTATCATCATCAGTCTTGAGTGTTGCACTGGCTTTCTCACAGTATCGTGCACATCTTCGTCGTGAAGTAAACGCATTTGTGAGAGATCTAGAGCATCGTGCATCACTTGCTTATTCACATAAGATGGAGGAAGGATTCAAATCCCTTATTGTTGAGAAACAAGGCCAAAGAATAGTCTCTTCTATGTTGAGAGAGAAGGGAAAATTCAATGGCATCAACATCACAAGCTACTTAGATTTGTTTGAAGAGCAAGCTATGATTTTTGGTCTTCCCGAAGATCTTTTGATATCATTCTTTGAACGAATTGTTGATAGCTCTATCATAAACCGTGTCACTCAATATGATAGTCTTCCTTGGAGTGATTTTAGAAAGGAGATGCTCAAAGAATTCTATCTTGAAGATTATAGCCAACATAATCGAGATGGATTCTTACGATGGGTCAATTCTCCAAAGCCTAGTAGCTCTATTACTCACTTACAAAATGAGTATATTAGATGCTATGAACAACTTCCTGATGAGGATAAGATAACTTTGGAACCTGATCTTGTGATCAATTTTCTTAAGCTTCTTCATCCTGAAACTCGTAGGGAAGTTGAACGGCGATTAGAAGAACCAGATAAGCGCTATGGTCTTACTGACAATTGGCAAAAAGTGCGTAAAGTAGTAGAGGCTGTAGCCCATAGACATCAAAGACAATCCATGCTTTATGAGCAAACTAGTCTTCCTCAAGCTAGCCTTCCACAAACTAAGGAGCAAGTTAGAGAACAATCCCATGCTATGCTTTTTGACTATACTCCTATTCCTCAAATGATGGAGCCTACTCAAGGTTTTAAAGTAGAGCCAAATAAAAGTGTAGTTGAACAATCTCAAGTGGATATTCTCACTAAGCAAATGGAAAGTCTTATTGCTACACAATCCAATTTGGCCAAGACTATAGATGCTTTACAATCTAGTTACACCAAAACTTTCCAAAATCAAATGAACCCAATGACTTTTCAAGAGCCTAATCAACATGTTATAGCTACCAATCAAAATCCACAAGTAGCTCCTACTCAAGCATATCAAGTTCCTCCAATGCATAATCCTCCAATGCATAATCCTTCAATGCAAAATCCTCATCCTCATGTGCAAAATCCTCAAATGTATCAAAACCTGTATCCTCAAGCTTCTCAAATAGCTTTTCAAAATCCTCAAAATCAAAATTTTCAAATTCATCAACCGTATAATATGGAAGCTCCTCTTGCACCTCAAGTACCACATGTTGCTCCCCAAGCTCCTCAAATACATCAATTGCATTTTCAAAATCCTAATTATCCTGTTCAAGCAATACCTTATCAACAAAATCCTCAATTTCAAAATTTCCCACCACAAGTTAATCAAAATCCTCAAAATCAAAATGGTTTTGTGCATGGCCCTCGTAGGTGTCCTTGGTGTGATTCATTTGGTGTCAACGAAGTACTTATTGTTGGACACTTATGTGGCCATTATGGTCGAAAGCCATACCCACAAAAAGTTGATGCCATTAGCAAGATTTCTGAAACATGTAACAACGTGAGTGAGGTACGTAGATTTCTTGGTGCTTGCATCTTTTATGTTATTTGGATCCCTCACTTTGCTCATGTTGCTGATTGTCTTTATGACTTGTTGAGGAAGAAACGAAAATTTATTTGGACTGACAAACACACTCAAGCTATGCGTAAATTGTCAAAAACCATTGTTTCCAATTCAGTCTCATATTTCTGCATGGTCAAATTTGCCTTGGTCTAAAAACATGTCTACTGATGATTTTTTGAGTTTGCGTATTAAACAGTTAGAACAAGGTAAATTAAAACTTGATGATGCTGTTGAAAAATTAAGAGAATCTAGAATGAAGAACAAGCATTATTTTGATAAAACTCATCGATTGCGTCCTAAGCCAATTGAAGTAGGAGATTGGGTGCTCATTTATGATAGTACATTTGACTCTCAATATGATGCATGCAAAAAGCTCACTCAACGGTGGTTTGGGCCATACATTGTATCAAAAGTCAACAACAATGGTACGTATGCTCTTTGTGAATTAAATGGTGTTGCACTAAAAACTTTGATTGCAGGTAAAAGGATAAAGTTATTCAAGAAGCGTGATAATGACGAGTACATTTTGGATGAGGACATTGGAGAAGATGACAACAATGAGGCCGATTCATAAACAGGAGTATCCATGTTATAATAATTAAAAAAAAAAGAAAGAAAAACATCATTAATTTTTCAAGTTCATGTTGCTTTGTTTTTTTTCAAGTTCATTCTATTTTTTTTTCCATGCTTGTTTCATGCATGTTTTTTTCAGTCTTTGCATCACATTGCATATCCACATCACTTGAGTCAAAAAAGGCAAATGATGATTTCTCTACTTGTGTAAAATTGTATCTTAAGTAGTAACTTATCTACTAAGAAATTGGTTATAATCTAGGATTGTGGAAAGATAGGGCATGTAGATTTGGAGGTTTATTTTGGTGACATGGCTTTCATATATAAACATGCATATGTATCCTGTATCGAAAGCATAATTGTTGAAATCCTAGCTCCTGCTATTGCATGTTTCTACATCTTTAGTCCACCTCACAGCACTTGTATCGGAGTTTAAACGATTGTTCTCCGTCATCAAAAATGGTTGTACCTTGTATCGGGGTTTAATTTTTCCTCGTCAAAAAAAAAAAAAAAAAGCTACATGTTACCAAGAATTTTACACTTTCTTCCACCCCAAAAAAGTGATCGTAACCATAAAGTTGCCGAATCATCATCATCATCGAAAAAAAAAAAAAAAAGAGCAAGTCAAAGGAGGATAAAGAGGCATAGTAGAATAAATCACAGGCTATATAAGCAGATTTATGCATTAGTGGAGTTTAGTTAGATTTCCTTGCATGTTATTAGAGAAAGAGCATATTCATATTTATGTAGGAAAGGAGTTGATCTAAAATAAGCTAAAGATGAAAGATGTCTCTTGAAAATCCTAAATCTTTTTTTATAATCATATTTAAGGTAGATTGCTTTATGAAAAAGGTACAAAATTTTCTTCAAGATGAGAGGAACTGATGCTTAAAACGACTCAATACATCCACTTCCACTTCATATTGATGCTTGTTTTTTTTTCTTTCTTGTTGCCAATGTTGCTTGTTCATTTGCATATATGTTGCCTATTTGTTCATGCATATTCATGTTGCCTGTTTCAATTCTTTCTTTCATGCAAATTTTGCTTCATGTCACGTTACCTACTTATTCATGCATATAATCAATTTTCCTTCCATGTTTCTTATGTTGCCTATAAAAGAATTTGATGCCTGGAACATTTTGTTTTTCTCAGATGCTAGAGTGGCGCTTCCGGAGGAATCGCAGGTTTAGTGGGGGCGAATGTTGTCGAGATTTTCTCTCCTCTCTCACTTGTGAAGGCCTACAAAAAACATATTTGGTGAAGGTAGCCAGAATTCCCCGAGAAGTCCACGATGCATCAAGGATGTCAAAGGAAGGTCACATACAAAGTTTCAAAGAAATCAAGAAAGTCCATGGTAGCGGTCAAAGCTGGTCAAAGCTGGTCAAAGTTGGGAAATTAGGGCAAAAATTTCATTGTCACCAAATTAGATGAAAATCCATATACTTGTAAAGATTGTCGAAGGCAATCTATAGCCCAAATTTCAGCAGAAAATGGATTTTGTAGCACATTGATATGCTATGTTCATTTTGTAAAAATGTATTTTTTCTAGTTTGACCCTACAAATTCTTGTATAGAAATTTATGTTAGCCATATGGTTTGGCATGTATAAAGATCATATGTGGCTACATATTTGTACAAATTTTCAAGGCTATCAGAGCTTTCTAGAGACCTTAATGCCACCTTGCAAGCTTCCAAATGTAGTCAAACTTGTACAAGGGAGATTCAGATGGGAGTTTTTTTTGCATATTCCTGAAGGAGATCTTTGGAAACATAGTCCTACAATGTTTCATCTTCATCAAAGACTTTTTGGAGGGTCAAAGAGCACAAAGTCCAGTTTTCAAGGTCACCGCAGTTTTCTAGAATAAGAAAATTGAAGGCTTGAATGTCTGCCACATGTCAAAATATGATTGAACTATGTTGTACGGTCAAGATGAGCTCATATTCAAGGGTGGAGATGCACTAAAGCATAAAGGAAGGAGGATCCACGAATTTTTTCCATAAAAGAAGACCTTTTTTACAATCAAAGATCAATAATGCAGCATTTCTTCAAAAATAGTGGCTTATCTTATCCGAATTGATGTCAGCACTGATCCGATGGTCCAGATCATCCCCAGATCCAATGGTGGAGAATGAGGGCGCCTAAATTTCACTCCTTTACACTAGATTTGATAGAAAGAACAATTCCAAGCCATTGATTTGATTAATCAAATGGTTGTAATCGAAAGTAGTGATCCTAGAGTTGAGAGTTGATTTCTCTAGATCCAAGGGCCCAAATTCATTCAAAAAACTATATAAACCCCCCTCCAAACTCCTAGAGCATCATTGTTAGGCATCCATAGGGCTCATGCTAGCTTACGGTTTCCTTGAGACGATCACCCTCGGTTGAGCGAGTGAGGATCCAAGGTGAGCTAGTATGAGTATAGAACCTAGTTTCAAATTTAAGTTAGAACTCCTATCTAGGATAGGCTCTTGAAACCAGCATCTCTATCTTGACTCACCCTCGGTGGAGCGTGTGAGTGAGTTAGAGCTGATTTTAATGAGTCTTAGACTTCTTTAGTTAGACGTTACGAGCCTAGACAGACATAGGGTCACTGGAGTGGAACTCACCTTCTTACGTGTGACATTTGGTTGAACTGTCATGGTTTGAGGGTCGGAACCACCTTTGATCAGTAGACTGCTTAGCATGACGTACCACGACGATATTTTACATGTAACTTAATTCAAATCCTTTTAATTCATGTCACTTGTCACTTGTCTCTTGTCTCCTCTCTCAGTCTCTTAAGTATTTTTACATGTCTTCTATTTCTTCTATGTGTGAGAAGGCTCCGCAGTATTGCATTGAACCAGTGAGGATATTTCTTTGAGCTTGTGAGTAAACTCTATCATCATAATTCACTTGCATGCATATAATCCATACATACCCATACATATTGATTAGTTTCTGAAAGTGTATAAGAAGCTCCAATATTGGACCATTCTTCCTTTCGAAACTGGTTTATGTGTAAGGGTTCCATCTATTCTCGTCATGCATACATATCATCCAAAGAAGACTATGCATATGGATTGGAATTAGGAAGTGTTTAAGAAGCTCCTTCAATGGAACATTCTTCCTTCCAAATTTCATTCGTATGTATGGTTCTCTTTCATTCTTATCATTCATGTTCATAAATCTAACTTGCACTCCTACATTCCTATTCCCATAATCATTTCAACATCTCTCTCTTCTCCATACTCAACATTAATTTCACTTTCATGTCCTTAAACCTTCCAACATTCATTAGCTTCATACACCCTATGTGTGCCACGACCGGACCCGATCCACCCGGATTGCGATCACCTCCACAACGGGGATTTCAGCGGGACCGACCAACAGAACCACCTACAGGAAGAAGAATACCCTATAGAAGAAGGTCAAAGCAGTGGCAGCATAACCTCACCAGAATTGGCATAGAAACAAAGTATAGAAGGACGAAAGCAAGGGTACAAGGATTACGAATCATCAGTAAATACGGAGTATTGTGAAATTCTACAGGAATCACACATAAAATTGTCTTTAGGGGCATTGTTGGAATTACTCCCTGCATTCCGGACACAGTTATTACAACAACTATGGAACAAATATATACCTTCTGAAAATCCGGAACCTTTAGTTTCAATGGTACATAATGTGCCGGCCCGAATTGTGGATTACGCGGTACCAATGATTATAGTGCAGTATAAAAATAGAGATATTCCAAAAGTTTTGATTGATGGGGGTTCTCGTATCAATATCGCGTCTACCACCACGTGTAAGCAAATGGGTTGGAACAGTATTGACCCCACTCCCTTCTTTGTTCGGATGGCAGAACAACCATGGGTCCAGCCAGTAGGGCTGATTAAAGATATCCCTATTCGGATTGCTTAGGTTCCCTTTAACATTACCTTTGTTGTATTGGAGCTGAAGGGGAACAATTTAGATTACAACCTACTATTGGGCCAGCCTTGGTTGCGTAATGCTAAGGTACGTCAAAAATGGGATGAACCATCAAAGGCATGGAGAGCATGTCCCCATGATTGTGGAGGTTTAGACCAAGAGGAAATAGAAATGGACCAAGAATTCATAACATTCCTCAATACCTTGGGGAGTCATAGTCACACCCAATAGCATTGTCGATAGAAAGAGGTTCTGAAGAGCCTCCATCAATAGTGTCATGTTTTGTGTCCACGAGCTTCTCTCCAACAACAATCACAGTGCTTCTTCTTGATGTCTACGCCTTCTTCTTTGTATTATACTCCTTTGCCCAAATAGGGAGAAGAGACATGGAGAAGGGGAGCTCGATCAATCACTGGTTGAGAGTAGAAAGGGAGGGAGAGGAAGTCTCAACCCCTATAGAGCAATTGGTGGGCTAGAGAGGAAACCCACAATAAGCTCAATCCCATGTGAAACAGACAAGAAAGAGGGAGTAGAGTGATCAAACCTGTGTGGAGTAGATGAGAAAGGGTGAGCTAATGGTGTTAAGCCCCAAAGGAATCTGAGAGAGTATTACTCTCCTCCCACGAACCCACATGTATGGGCCTACCGTAGTAATCAAGGGATGAGAGAGATGGAGGGGAGTTACTACCCCTCCCACGGATTCATTGGAGGCCAATACATCAAAGGGCTATTGAAGGATAGAGAGAGACAAAGATAGAGAGAGAGAGAATCAACCCCTCTCTTAGCTAATTCATGGACACCATCCTATTTCAACATTTGTTGAAGAGAGAGAGAAGGAGAATTGAAGAGTACACACCCCCCCAATTAAGTCCAATCCCATTGTCACCTTATCAAGCCCATTTTTTATTTTTTTTTTAGGAATAGTACTCATACGCATATGGGAGATCAAATATATGAAAGAGAAGGTAAATTCGTGGAAGATCTTGTTTCACCAAAAACTAAATATTCCATTGTTTTTTGTTTTTCTTGAAAATGAAGAGAGGGAGGGACAAGGGAGAGACTACACTACCCATCCCCCGACCTAAGACATTCACCCAAATCAGAGGTGTCAATGGTGGGAAGTGATGCCATATGTGGGTGAGTAGGTGTGTGTATATGAGTGGGAAAGAGAAGGGGTTTAATTAAGGGGAAGTTCTCATGAGATCAACATAAATGCACTAAAAATAAACGAAAAATTAAAAGAATAGAGATGGTACCCAAGGCCAAATGAAGACTACATGAATTCAAACCCACTCCAAGTGCCAAGGTGTCTCATAAGAAGTGGGGGCAACAAAATGAACTCGAAGAAAACAATGATTGAAGGCTGAAAATCCCTAAATACGGTGCCAAATTTATTGCTGAGGGGAGTATTTGACCCTCACTACCTCATGTGGAAGTGAGAGGATTCTCCAAGTAAGGCTACAAGAGTTGCAAGGAATGCCACACATACTCATGTTAACAAATTCTTCGAAGGCACACGTAATCTTGAGAAAATGTAAAACATCATTACACATATATGCAATTCCTATCTAATATCTACACAGAACATGACCATCTCCAACCACACAAGGAAATAAGTGCACAATAAATGAAAATTTCATTATTTTCAACTAGAGGCCATAAATGTCTTGGCCATGGGACCTCAAGTACAAGAAATGGCTCTCCTTATATAGAAGAGGAGAGTGGAAGCGTGAGATCATGTGGTCAAAAGCCCACATGTGGAAAATATAAAAGGCAACACTTACATAAGGTAGTGGGTAGTTATCTAATCCAAAAAAGGAATCTTTCTAAATACAAAAGGAGAGTGGACTTTGAATGTATAAAAAAAGAAGCCCAAATCTTGGAAAATAAAAAAGGAATGTTTTTCTAAAAAAGAACTACTTAAATACTAATAGGTGGGCATCATGCGAAAATGTTCAAAAAGGGCTTAAGGGATAGTTTACATGGGGAAAATCATGCATAGATGAACTTTTGGAGCCACCACCAAGGCCCCTACATCTTCAAAGGTCCTCCACCCATAGCCATCCATGTCTATGCTCCGTCTAGCCCTAGAAAACACACCCCTTTAACAAACTGAGTCACAAGTACTTGAATAAAGATTTCACCCATAGGAGTGCTATGTTTTGAAGGATTGGCCCAAAGCCCTTTCTCAAGAACTAAAATTGTAGATAAACATGGTGGTAAACCATCTTTGCCCATAGCTTAGTGAAATTTAAGAAGGTTGGTTCAATTTGGTTAACCTAGCCTAAACTCTAATAGGATGTCCATTCTAGCAATCAACATTTTCAATCATCCCATCAAAGTGAACAAAGACTCCTTATAGTATTCCTCCCATATACAATATTATTCAATGGGATCCACCAAAATTTCCCCATGTTTACGGCCTTTTTGCTTTGTCTCCAAACTATGGTTTTGGAAATGGGGATTCTATCCAGAACATATAGATTATGAATTTACATTCAATAATTACACATAGACTGATGGTAACATTAATACCAAATTAACACATGAAGAATATATGATACATACGACCGAATGAATACTATAATTGGTACCAAAAAACAATCATTATCATTAATAAAGTGAATGCACAATAGAGAATCCTCTTCAACTCTGTGAAATTTGTCTCTCTAGAAATTCTCTCTCACGTAATTGCCCCATATGGAATATTTTCCAACTAAATCTCTCTCTCTCTCTCTACAAGTCTAGATAGAAGTCTAAATTATTTCTATTTTCATGCATACATAGTCTTTTGAATTTGATAGTTGTTGATATATTTTGGTATTGATGTGTTTGAACACACTTAGAATCGCCACACACTTTTTTCCCTCTTTAGGATGTTTTTGCCATCGGATTCTATATATGCATATAACCCTAAGTGGTGACTTATCTTTGTACATTCATGTGGTGATAGATTTTTTATTGTGTTATGCTCCAAGCTTCTTCTTCTTATTTATGCTATTTGTGTGCTTTTGTAAACCTCAAATTCCAACAACTAGTATTAGAGCAGGTCACCACTTCATCTAGAGCATCATTGACACCCCTCTGGTCACATTCTCAAAATTGCGTGTAAATTGGTGAGCGTACTCAAGGCAATTAGGAGCTCAAAACTGCTTTGCTCTCTAGTGTCAAAATTTTGATATGAGCTCATTCCGTTCTCTAACCGCACTATTATAGTGACTATGTAGGCCATTTTTTCTTGTTGTACCAAACATATATTCAAGTTTTGGTTCGCGAGTACAAGCACCTTAAAGTCTGCTACAAGTCTACTAGAGCTCACCATGGTGTTTTTGTTGAACTTTTTGAGATATAATCATTTTTCTACACAAAGGGTATTTAGTCATTGGCAATGGCTGAAAGCAATGACATATTCCTAAGTTGGTTGTTAAGGATAATTTGGAAGGAACTAATTACACATTGCATGCATATATAATGTGTCATATATTGGTAGCAAAAGGACTACGAAATATTGTGTAGGGTATTGGAAAACATCCTACTACACCTGCAAATATAGTTATTGATAGTGATGCACATAGCATTGAGGATGATGATCTATAAATTCTTGTTTGCTTTGTGGTTTTGTTGCACCTACTATAGAGAAACTTCAATGGCATGGTAGAGATGCTTAGGCATATGCATTGATATCTTTATCTTTCAAACATGCCATTATCCTTCACATTCACTCTTGCCAGATTGCAAAGGATGTTTGGGATATATTTATAACTTTATACAAGAAAGAAATTTGGCTCATTTTGCTTACCTCCGAAACTCGTTGGAGAGCGAGCATATAAAGAAGGAAATTCTATGGAAAGTTTTTTGACAAAGAGATTTGAAGGAGCAGTTGATTTCTGTCGATGATGTCATGCCAGATAGTTCAATTCTGCAGACTATTCTTAACAATTTGCCAAATTCATATCAGAGTTTTCCTTCTACTCTTTGATTGATGATGAAAAGAAATCAAAATGTCTTAACATTTGAAGATTTAGCCTTTGTTTTATTGCAAGAAGATCAATCTAGGTAGAACATGTCAATTATGCATGTTGTAGATCAAGCTTTCTTATCTAGACAAAAGGGCAAAGGTAAATGGAGCTCATCCATTAGTGAGTAGAAATCTACTAATGCTGCACAATTGAAGAAAGAAAACAAAGATAAGAAGAAAAAATAAAAGAAAGAACAATTTTGCAAATGATATAAGGGAAATGATCATCTCTTAAATATTTGTCCAAAATTGTTTGTGAAAGAGGCAAAGAAGAAAGAGCCTAGAATGGTTGTTTCAGAGGCCTCTACACCTAAAATAGAGTCTCTTAATCTTATGGAGAATGAAGAATAGGCATTTAATATAGTTTGTAGCTATGAACCATCTTCTCATGAGCAGTGTATGTCTGCAGTAGACTCAGATGTTTGGTACTTTGATAGTAGGGCAACCAAACATATTACCTTGTAGTGCAATTTCTTTAGTTCACTTGAGCTTGCCCCTAAGGGAATACTCTCACATGTGCTAACAACTCCTCTTATCCTCTAATGGGAGTTGATAAGGTCATTTTGACTACCAATGGTAGTAGTTCTTTCACATTGTGAGATGTTTTGTATCTGCTAAGGATCAAGAAATATCTGTTATTAGCTTCAACATTAGCCAAGATTGGCATGGTTGTCAAATCTATTGATGATAGATGTACAATTCATGATCTCTCAAATGGAAATGTTATTATTACTTTTGGCATTTTATGTCATGGGTGTTATAAGCTCATAGAATATGTAAAATCTATGAGTGATTCAAGATATTTACTTTGAGATTCTCAGTCTATCTTAGATGTAAAGCTTTCATGCATGCTTTAGTCATTTAAATTTTGCTAGTTTGCTATGTTGTTGGAGTTTGAGGTCTACAAAAGCACACAAATAGCACAAAGAAGAAAAAGAAGCTTGGAGCATTACACACTATACTTAATGTATTACCAAGTGAATGCACAAAAATAAATAACCCCTTAGGGTTATAGGCATATATACAAGCCGACTCTAAAGGGGGGAAAATGTGTTACTGTTAGTGTCCAAGTGAAAGACCACATTTGTAACATAGTTCTCTTCACAGAGCTCCAAGAACATAAAGAAGAGTGTTCTTTGTATTTCTTCAACAATGAATGTTCACCTTTTGGGGCTATGTTTTTTGCCACATGTTAATCCACAAGTTTCTTGAAAGGTTTTAGTTGTGGTGGGAGCAACCATCACAAGTCTATGCAAGTTTTTTGAGCTTAAAGAACAGAGTTGATAGACACTTGCAACTGTTGTTGGCTAGTGTTTGAGCACTGAACTCAACCTTTTAGTGCCATTTTACTGCAAATATTGAGCACATACACACTATGTATGCTTCTCTGGATATCATTTATGTATGGTCATGTGGTTATTGATATAGTCGTTGTTGGAACAAGTCCATGGCAAGTCCAAGTGATGGCTTGGATGATCAAAAGGCTTAGAAATTTAAAGGAAATGTAAACTCCTTGTAGAGTTCACTTGTGAACTACCTCTTGTAATTTTTGAAGACTTTACTTGATTTGTAAAAGTAAAGGAATCTAAGTGGTTTATTCCACTTGATGGAAAAGGAAAGAAAAGCCACAAATTTTGATTAGGTGAGTAGGATAATCAATTACCAAAAGATTGGAGAGTGATTTTAGGCAAGATTCAAATTCAAATCTTGGCTCCAAAGATGACTATAAATACATGGATCCTTAGTCACGTTTGCAAGACCTCCATGAGCTGAGCTTTATGCCATATCAAGGTGTGGTTTTAAGGCACACATATGTATCAGTAAGTCCATTGTATTTTACAATCAATATACTTTCATTTTCATGATCATTTGAGTTCATATTTTCATGCTCTTGTGAAGTGTATTGTTCACTGCCATATCTCTCAGTTTATCCAGTTAGATTGCAAAGATGATTTCTCTCAGCTTGGTGCATAACTTTCAATGATTCAACTTGTTAAAGTTAGCTCTCTAAGTCTACTATATACTCACAAAATTTCATTGCAATTGGATTTGTCAATTGTCAGCTATGTTCTCTCATAATAGTCATTTTTGCAGATCTTTTTCTCATTGTATACTTCATCATTTTCCATGATTCAAAGCTTGTTAGAATCAGCATAATTTCTAGTATATTTTTGCAAAATTTGATAACCATTGAATTCTTGAAACATGAGATATAGCCATTGCTCTCCTCACGGGTGTGAGTACTGCTACAACCCATGAAAATCGGGATGGTCCTATGACTTGTTAAGTTCTTTTCTCCTTGTGTAGTCCATCATTTTAGCTTATTAAGTTAATAAGGGTTCCCAAAAGGAATTAAGTCAATTGCTGCTGTGGCCAGAGAATTGTTCAAAACTTTGGACATGTGTATGAACATAAATAGCAAGTTTTTGGCTCTTGAATCTACTTCAACTTATATGTTTTGATTCATATTTTTGAGAGTGATCTTCCAAGGTACATAGGGTGTCTAATACATCCTTTAGCAAGCTAAAGGGGCCCACCACATTTCATTTGGCTGGTGTAGTGCAAAGTTTTTGCAGCACCACTTCATCTTCATCAACTACAAATCCATCTCTTCACAGTGGTATCAGAGCAAGGTTGGACAACATGGCAGATGGATTTCCTTCATCAATTAATAAATTGGATAGAGGTAACTACTCAACCTGGTCACTAAGGATGGAAGATTATCTTCAAGGAAGGAATTTATATGGTTATATAGCTGGAGATGAAGTTATGCGAAGTTTCAGGAACAAAAGTCAACCAACACAAGAAGAGCAAGAAAGATTGAGCACATGGTGCTCCAAGGATGCACTTGCAAGGTCTTATCTCCTCAACTCTATCTCAGATTTTTATTTTTTGTTGCCTCACATTAAAAGTTTTAAAACATCTCAAGAAGTGTGGAATGCACTTGAAGCCTTCTTCTCTTCAAGTACAAAGGCCAGGAAGCATCAACTATGGCTAGACTTCACAACTCTCAAGAAAGCTCCCAAACAAAATGTGATGGATTTTGTCACAAAGCTCAAGGACATAGCAGATCAGTTGGGAAGCATTGGAGAGGTAATAGATGAAGAACAAATTGTAAGGTAGGTCATCAATGGCTTGAAGGCAGATGACAAGTGGGAAGCATTCACCACAGCTATGGATCTATACATGGATATGCATGTACCAGATTTCAACACACTCATAGGACAAATACTTACTCAAGAGGCCAAGCTTATCAAGAATGGAGAAAGCTCCAAAGGTAATCAATCTTCATCTTTGTATACTAATAAAGGCAAGTCAAAAGAAAAAAAAGGAAGAGGAAAGAAAGTGGATGATGAAGCAGGTACACATCAAGCTAATTATGCAAGTAGAGGAAGACATGGTAGAGGTAGAGGTAGAGGAGGAAGACAAGGGAGGGGGAGATCACAAGCCTCTAATTCATGCTCTGTTTGTGGATTAACTAATCATACAACTAAAAATTGCTTTAGGAATTCCAGGAATCAAAGAGGCAGAGGCTACAATAGAAGAAGTTATGGCTACTCAAGAGGAAGGTTCAACAATTACCATGGCAACCATAACAATTACAACCATTCAAATTATCACGGAGGCAATAGAGGAAGAAGAGACTTCAATAACTACATAGAAGAATCAAATCAAGAGGACTCATTGCTAATCATGAATATGGCCATGCCACAAGGTAAATCTGATGAGCATGTTTTCTACATAGATTCAGGTTGTTCGAATCATGTGGCAGGAAATGTGGCCCTCCTATCAGATTTAGAAGATCCAAGGAACAAGCATGAGGTACAAAGAGGAGATGATACAAGACACCTTGTGGAGAAAATAGGAACTGTCAAAGCAGCTGATGGAAACATCAACTTACTCAATAAGGTACTCTATGTCCCTACCATTACAAAGAATTTGATAAGTGTTGGGCAGATAGTAGAGAAAGGGTTGTAAGTCAGGTTCACAAAAGCAAGAGCATTTGTTGAAGATCCAAGTCAAGGATTCAGGAGAATTGCAAAAGGTGAAAAGAAAGGTAGATTGTTCATATTTGAATTACAAGACACTAGAAACATTGCTCTCTTTAATTATGGTAGTCAGACACTCACATAATTGAGAGTATGGCACAAAATGTTAGCACATATTGGTGAAAGATCATTAAAGCAAATTTATAGGGACCAAAGTGTACTTGGACTCCCTAACTTGTCAAAACAATACATAATTTATAAGTGTAGTGCATGTCAATTTGGAAAGTCTCATAGGTTACCATTCATGAAAAAAGGATATATGCATGGAGATCTCTTGGATTTGGTTCATATAGATGTATGGGGACCTAGCAAGGATGCTTCAATATTTGGATCAAGGTACTATGTCTCCTTCATTGATGATTGCAGTAGGTGGACTATATTATACTTTATGAAACACAAAGATGAAGTCTTTTCATGCTTCAAAAGATATTTGGCTCTTGTGGAGAATCAAACAGGTAAAACACTAAAAAGGCTAAGGTCAGATGGAGGGGGAGAGTACTTCTCCCATGAATTTGACTCCTTTCTTCAAGAGAGGGGAATCAAAAGAGAGACCACTACATGGTACACTCCTGAGCAAAATGGAGTGGTAGAAAGAAGGAATAGGACAATTGTTGAAGCTGCAAGGTCTATGCTAAATGAGAAGCACTTACCTAATTACTTATGGGCTGAGGCTATATCCACAACCACTTATTTGATTAATAGGTTACCTTCAAAATCACTTGATGGCATGACACCATATGAGGCTTGGAATGGAAGAAGACCAAGCTTGGATCATTATAAGATTTTTGGATGTGTTGCTTTTGCTCATGTTCCTTCACATGTTAGAGGCAAGATGGATCCCAAAGCAGAAAGGTGTGTATTCATTGGATATGACAACAATAAAAAGGGCTGCAGATTATACAACCCAGCAACCAAAGGATTCTTGGTGAGTAGAGATGTAGTATTTGATGAGAATAGTTCTTGGTATGAACATTCATGTAGAAAGGTCAACCTACCTTATGGTCTTGAAGAAGATTTTCCAAAACTTGTTAAGGATAATTCTTCTAAAGTTGAAGAGCAGGAGACCTCAGAAGATGATGAAGCAACTTAGTATGAAAAACTCAAAATGTGGAAATCTAAAGGTAAACCAAAAGTGCAGGAACTTGACAAGAGGCAGAATCATCACATTATGGCCTAAGAAGGTCCATAAGGGATAAAAGAAAACCAGAAAGGTATGGGTTTGATACTTCTCTAGTCACTAAACATTCAATCTATCTGGCACAGGACATAAATCAAGAGGAACCTTCAACATTTGAGGAAGCAAAGAAGAAATCAAAATGGAGGCATGCAATGGAAGAAGAAATTGAAGCTCTTGAGGAGAATAACACTTGGGAGTTGGTTCTCAAGTCTTCATCAATGAAAGTGATAGGCTCAAGGTGGATCTACAAATTGAAGAAGAACTCAGATGGCTCCATTAACAGGTATAAGGCAAGGCTTGTGGCAAAAGGCTTTGCACAAACTTAGGGAATTGATTATGAGGAGTCCCTCTCTCCTGTGGCAAAGATGCCTACTATTAGGGTTTTTCTTAGTTTTGCCTCTTCCAAGAATTGGAAGATACTCCAATTGGATGTAAAAAATGCATTTCTTAATGGATGGATAACAGAATAGGTATATATGGCACAACCACTTATTTTTGAGAATCACATATATCTTGATTATGTATGTAAACTTAATAAAGATTTATATGGACTAAAACAAGCCCCAAGGGCTTGGAATCAGAGGCTTGTCTCATTCTTGTAGGACAAAGGATTTCAACCTAGCAAGGCAAATCCATCACTATTCATAAAAAGGAGTAATTCTGAAGTCATTTATTTGTGTGTGTATGTAGATGATATTATACTTACAGGAAATGATACAGATGGCATGAAGAGAATCAAAGAAACAGATGAGAGAAGAATTCAAGGTAAGTGATTGGGTTCACTTACCTACTTCCTAGGATAATGGTTTGTTTCTCACTCAAAGAGAGTACATTAAAGACATGTTGGAAAAATTCAAGATGCAAGATTGCACATACTCCAATGGAGGTTTGCAGTGTAAAGACCATTTTGAGATCCAAAAATTTGATGGCACAAACTTTGCTCTATGGAAGAATCAGATTCAAGATGTGCTGATTCAGAGGAGGCAATGGAAGCCAATAAATGGAATCTCAAAGAAGCCTATTGACATGGATGAAGATGATTGGGATGAGTTAGATGAAATGGCTAGGTCTACCATTCGATTACACCTGGTAGATAATGTTTAGTTTACAATATTGGATTGTGAAAGTGTAGAGGAGCTTTGGAAGAAGCTATGCAATACATATGAAAAAGAAACGACATCAAACAAAGTGTACGTGATGAGAAAGTTAAATGATCTTTGCATGAAGGATACAGACAATGTTGTTGCTCATTTGAATGAGTTTGACGCTATATTCTCCTAGTTAAAAGCTCAGAAAATGGACATGAATAATGAAATGAAAGCAGTCTTGTTGCTATGCACCTTGCCATCATCATTGGATACATTTTGCACAGCTATTAGCAATAGTGCACTTGGTGGTAAACTGGTTTATGATGACATATGTGGGGCACTCTTGAGTGAGGAGATTTGTAGAAAATCTATGGTTGGCACTCAGTGTGGAGATGCATATAATGTTCGTCATTCTTACTAAGGAAAGAATTCGCAATGTGGCAACAACAAGAACAAGGAAAATAATGGTCAAAGGAATAAGAGTAGAAGTAAATCAAGGAAGAGGGATGATGAATGCCATTATTGTCATAAGAAAGGACACATGAAGAAATACTGTTATGCATTAAAGAATGCTAAAGGTAAAGGATAGAATGTTGATGGGCATGTTAAACAGTTACCTGCACCATCTACTTTGGTTGTGAAGATTGAAGATATTAATGCTATTTTTGATGATGCTGATGTGTTAACACTTGATAGTACTATGCCAACTAAGGCTCTTATGGCTGATTCTTTTTCCCACATGTGGCTGCTAGATTTTGGTGCTTCTTTCCATGTGACACCACATAGAGAATGGTTCTCTAATTATGCAGAAAAGTCTCTTGGTACCATGAGACTTGGTGACTCTTACCAGTGTGACGTTGTAGGGATTGGAGATGTGGTTATGTAGTTCATTGATGGTTCAAAATTTACTATGCATAATGTATGCCATGTACCTTAGCTATCATGCAATTTGATGTCAATTGGTCAACTTGATGACCTTGGTTGCAAGGTGTTCTTCTATGCTTAGTCCTTTCACATATCAACTGGCAATATGGTTACTGCAAAAGGAAGCAAAGTTGGCTCACTTTATCCTTTATTTGTATCACAAAAAGAACATTTGTTAGCTGTTATTGAACAACCTATGGCTTGTATTTGGCATGGTTGTTCGGGACATATATCTCATAGTGGAATGGAAAATCTTTCTTGTTCTTGCTACTTACCTGTGTTATTTTTCTCTGATTTTTCATTTTGTGAGAATTTTGAATATGGAAAGCAAACCAGAAATGTGCATAGAATGCGCATTGACCCTTCAATTCAACCTTTAAGTCTTGTTCATACAGATGTGTGTGGTCCTATGCCCACAAGGCCATTGGGTGGTTCTCTTTACTTTGTCACTTTCATAGATGATGTTACTAGAAAAGTTTGGGTATATCCTATCAAATCGAAGGATGAGGTATTCCCTACTTTCAGAAAATGCTTGCTTCAATTGAGACTGAAAAAGGAACTAAGCTCAAAGCTTTACATTCAGATAATGGGTGTGAGTATACCTCACATGAATTCAGCCTTTTCTACCAGTCTAGAGGAACTCGTAGAGAGTTTATAGCTCCTTATACCCCAGTAGAGAATGGTGTTGTTGAAAGGATGAATATAACTATTCATGATAGAGTAGTCTCTATGCTGCATCACGCAAACCTTTCACAAGGCTTTTGGGCAGAAGTAGTATTGACTGCAGTTCATGTGATTAACCTTTCACCTAGTACTGCCAAAGGTCTGAAAGTGGCACAAGAGTTATGGATAGGGAAGCCACCATATTATGATCATCTTTGAGTTTTTGGGTGTGAAGCATATGTTCATATAACCAAGAATCTTAGACAAAAGTTGGACCATAAGTCAAAGAAATGCATTTTTCTTGGATATGGTCATGAAGGACAATTTGGATATCGCTTATGGGATCTTGAAACATGATTAGTGATCAGAAGTAGTGATGTCATTTTCAATGAGTCTAAG
Organism: Ceratopteris richardii; assembly: GCA_020310875.1. Lineage (NCBI taxonomy): Eukaryota > Viridiplantae > Streptophyta > Polypodiopsida > Polypodiales > Pteridaceae > Ceratopteris > Ceratopteris richardii. The sequence goes on from CM035443.1 coordinate 53,192,814, forward strand.
ATGCATAAACAGCCCATTAAGGAGGTTGAAGTGAGAAGAGTGGTATTTGAGGATACTAGTCCTTCAGTTAGCATGCATAAAAATGCTACACATAGGGACATTCAAGAGAATGTCTCATCAGATCAATATGCAAACATTCTTGTTTAGCAACCATTGAGACACTCTACACGTGTCTCACGTCCACCTGATAGATATGTTCCAGGTTTAGATTTTTTTATGCTAACATATGCCGGTGAGCCTTCTTGCTACAAAGAGGCTATGCAGACAGAGGATCATGTCAAGTGGGAGCATGCCATGAAGAGTGAGTTGGATTCTATTCACAAGAATGGTACTTGGGATTTAGTACTTTTGCCAAAGAGTAGGAAAGCTTGACCATGTAAATGGGTATATAAGCTGAAATTCACATCAGATAGTGCTTCTCCAAAGTATAACGCATGACTTGTTGCAAAGGGTTTTAAGCAACAACATGGTGTTGATTTCAAGAAAATCTTCTCTCTAGTGGTCAAGATGACCACCCTATGCATGTTTCTTGGATTCGTTGCAATGGAGGACTTAGAGCTAGTCCAAATGGATGTGAAACTGCTTTCTTGCATGGAGATCTTACAGATGAGATCCTTATGGAACAACCAAAGTGTTATGTAGTTCCTGGCAAGGAAATTCTAGTTTGTAAGCTCAAGAAGAGCTTGTATGGACTTAAAAAATCCCCTAGACAATGGTACCAAAAGTTTGATGCTTTTATGAAGTCTCAAGGCTATTCTCGAAGCAATGAGGATCATTGTCTCTACACAAAGAGATGCTCAGATGGTAGCTTGATATGCTTGATACTTTCATGTCGATGATATGTTGATTGTTGGAAAGTCCTCTTATGACTTGTCAATTCTCAAAAAGAAGAATTGACAAGTCATAAGAGGACTATGAAGTCTCAAGGCTATTCTCGAAGCAATGAGGATCATTGTCTCTACGCAAAGAGATGCTCATATGATAGCTTGATATGCTTGATACTCTATGTCGATGATATGTTGATTGCTAGGAAGTCCTCTTATGACTTGTTGATTCTCGTGATAGGACTAAAAGATGCATATATTTGTCTCAAAATGAGTACATATCCAAAGTACTATATAGGTTCAATATGCAGGGTGGAAAGTCATTTGAGTACACCTTTACCCACATATGTGAAATTGAGCAAGGATGATTGTCCCAAATCAGATGAGGAAAAGGAATTCATGATCAAAATTCCTTATCATTCTACTATTGGTAGTCTCATGTATGCTATAGTAGCTATGAGACCATACATCACATTTGGAGTGGGAGTTGTGAGTAGATATATGTCTAATCCTGGCAAGAAACATTGGGAAGAGATCAAGATGATTTTTAGATATTTGAATGACACTAAGGACAAGTATCTATGCTTAGGTAGAGGGAAAGCATCCATTATTGGTTACATAGATTCTAACAATGGTGGTTGTGTAGACAATCATAAGTCTACATCACGGTACAGACGTGCTATTTCTTGGAGATCTCATCTTCAAGAATGTACAACTATTTCCACCACAGATGTAGAGTATGTTGCGTGAAGTGATGCATGTAAGGAAGCATTGTGGCTTTCTTGTCTTTCTTGTGATATGGGTCTACCTTAGCATGTACCTCATTTGCTCAGTGATAGTCAAAGTGCCATTGCTTTGACTAAGAATTTGGTCTATCATGCAAAGTCCAAGCACATTGAGGTGAGATAGCACTTCATTAGAGATTGCTTAGCCACTTAGTGCATTATTCTTGAGAAGGTTCCTACTCAAGATTATGCTATAGATGCTTTGACTAAAGTTCTACCGCATGATAGCGTTCGACACTGTTGTCACTTGATGGGGGTTACTTGATTCATGATCTTACACAACCCCTTGTATACTATGTAACATGCCCATCAGGTGGGAGGTATAGTTTCTATACTTACACTCATGTATTCTTTATCATTCTTCATTTTTTTCTCATAGTTACTTTGGCCATATTGGCCTTTAGTGGGAGATTGTTACCATAAGTGTCCACGTGAAAGGCCAAATGGCCATTAGACACTTTTGTATATGTTGTTTAAAATAGTGGCTTGGTCAGCTATAGATTGTAAGTTCGATCGCATTTGTAACATCCAAGAAGTCTGTGTTTGGAAGGATTCCATCACTCTCATCAATATTTAGAAAATTTAAAAATTTTCTTCTAAACTGGTTATCTTTGAGCTCTCAAAAATATGTTTTTATGTGAGCTTCTGATTTGACTAATCTCTCTTGAGTACCTACAGGATGAAGAAGCTGGACATGTGCTCTGATAAGCACAAAAAGAGATAGTTAACCTCCTCTTTTGATTTTTCTTTATAAATCCCAACATAAGAATATAATTGCATAGATTATCATAAATATGAAAGTATTTACATATGTATGTATATGTATTCATGTAGGGTGCATGAGTAAAAGTGAATTGTACTTATGTAAATGTGGTTGTAAGCATATACAAGAGTCTGTGCTTATATGTATATGTTAAGAAAATGTATTATATCTATACGATCTAAGTGACCCAAGTGGAATTATACAACCTTAAGGGTGTGTGTGATATCCTAGATATTAGCTCTAAATGTGAGTTCTTTGATGGAGATGATTAATATCCAAAAGAACAAGTTACCCTTGATGTTAGAGCACCTCTATATCAATAATAACTCATAACCACAACCAAATTTAGAAATCTATCGCCAAACTATCAAGACTTGAGTTAACTATGAAGAAACTCATTACACAAAAAAGTCTATTGCACTTAATTCACTCAATGATTGATCAAATGTGTAAAATCTTCAATGAAACTTTATAGAAGGTGTCTTCTAGAGTTTTCACACATTATCCAAGTTAAAGTTCTTAAAAAGAATCAATAGATCTTGAGATTTCCTTCAAACAATGTACCTATGTCTAAAATTGTTCTTCTATGTAGTCGACTTTGGCACCTCCAACTTCTAATGCATGGTTCTCCCAAACTAGACCCTGTTTATTCAAATGCTTTTAGCCACAAGTAGCTTACCTTTCAACTTAAAGAATGAGTGCTTACTTGCTCAAAACTTTACACTACGGAGAGAGATTTGATCAAAACTCTAATCATCGAGATTGCACCTGTTTCAGAAGATACTTATCACTTCTTTACATACAAATGTTCCTACTTACAGTTCTCTCAGCCTGATTACAATTAGACTCTCAAATCTTGAACATAGATGCATTAACTATGGAATTAGATATCTACAAGAGGATTTCTGAAATGATCAAGCACAAAAGGAGAGATGGAGAAAGATCGTGACACAAATTTCAGAAGTTTTCTTCTATTCTCATGGAAAACATCTGATTAATGAATCTCATACATTCATCACATATTTTTTTTTTTGCTTCTACTCATCTATTCTTGTTGGATATCTCTTCTCTCCTATATGTCCCAACTCTATACTACTATATATAGGCATATATGTACAAACTCGTCACCATTACAAAGGCATTCGTGAACTAATTACAAGCTTAATGTACATGTCTATACAAGTCTTCATCTTTTGACCATGCACTCATCTTCAGGACTCAAACTTTGATCTTTGCTTTATTCTTTGACTTCAAAACTTGTCCAAATCATCAATTGGTGATTGTCTTGCACCAACAACTACCCCTCAATCATCAATCGTGATTTTCTCCATCTTTTTTATACCTTCCATGTCTTTGAACCTCTGCAACTTAGGTCCATCCAAACTTTTGGTTAACATGTCCGCAATCTAATCTTTTGTAGAAGTATGTATGACTTCAATTTATTTATCAATCACCTTCTCTCTCAAGAAATGATATTGGATCTCAATATGTTTAGTAGTGGCATGAAAAATAGGATTAGCAGCTAGATACAATGAACTCATATTATCTCCATGAATGATGGGTGTACTCTGATTAATGTCAAAACTCTTCATGAGAGTGTTCAACCATATAAGATCCTTTGTAGCTTCAATCATGCATTTATAATCTGCTTCTGTAGATGATAAAGCAACTATATGTTGCTTCTTAGGACACTAAGAGATTAATTTATATCCCACATAACATAGATATCCATATATTGACCTCCTATCATCAGAGTTACCTACCCAATTTGCATCTCTATATATCTTGATTTTTGTATCTGATGTGAATACATAGTTCAAACCTTCTTTGAGTGTACACTTAATGTATCTTAGCACCCTTTGTCCTGCAATCCAATGTTCTTTCCTAGGACAATGCATGAATTGAGACCACTCCCATTGCATATGACAAATCAGGCATAGTCAATGTAGCATAGATTAGACTACCAACCAAACTATGATACAGCTTCATGTCCTTGAATTCTTCACCTGCATATCTGCTCAATTTATGATTCATCTCCATTAGTAGGTGCTACCCTGAAATCTTCCATTTTAAACTTGATTAGCAAATTCTTCAAATACCTTTCTTGAGTCACATACACTCCATGTTGAGTATATGAGATCTCCATTCCCAAGAAATATGACAAGTCTCCCAAGTCATTGATCTTGAAATCTTTCTCCATCTGCTTCTTAAGACTTTGTATGCCCTTCTCATCTGTACCTGCAAGATTTATGTCATCAATATATATGCAAATGTAAATAAAACCATCATCACTTGCTTTAACAAGCAAGCTACTATCTGCCTTAGACACTTGGAAACCAAGATCCTTCAAGAACTTCACAAGTCTGTGATGCCATGCCCTTGGAGCCTGCTTCAAACCATATAAAGCTCTCCTAGACTTACATACATACTCTGAATAACACTTATCCTTGAAACCTTCTAGTTTCTCCATGAAAACATCATCTGAAATGTAATCATTTAGAAAAGCATTCTTCACATCTAATTGACATAGCGTCCAAACTTTACATGCAACAATAGCCATGAGAGTCATTATTGTTGTCATCTTTGCCACAGGACTATAAGTATCATCATAATCTACACCATATGTTTGAGCATACCCTTTCACAACAAGTTTAGCTTTATACCTAGACACACTTCCATCTGCATGCCTCTAGGTCTTGTAGACCCATTTGCATCCAATGATTTTTTTGATTATTTGGTATCCCATGTCCCATTCTCCATCAATACATCATACTCCTCTTGCATAGCTTTTTCCCAATTTTCCTTACCTTTTGCTGCATCATATGTAGAAGGAACTTCTTCTGTTTTCACTACGTAAGCATAGTCTTTAGTGGTAAAAAATGAAGTATCATAACTATAACTTATGGGTTGATTTATGTTCCTTGTTAACCTTCTAACTTCTCCACTCTTTGAAGTCTCTGGTTCTTCATATTTTGAATCAAACCTTGGCATCTCTTCGTGATCAATTTGAGCATCAACAATCTCTTCCTCATCATGAATTTGAATCTTTGATTTCCCCTTTCTTTGGGTCATGACTTCTTCATCACGTGCATGAACATTAATTATACTTGCAAACTAGGTACTTTTCTCATCAAATGTAACATCCATTGTCACAAGGAATTGCTTTGTGGATGGACTCAACAATCTATAACCCATCTACTTATCATCATAACCAATGAACACATACTTTTCAACTTTAGGTTCCAATTTATGCCTTAGTTGAGATGGTATATATGCATAAGCCAAACATCCGAACACTTTGCAATGATCTAAGGTAGGTCTCTTACCCCACCATGCCTCATATGGTGTCATACCATTCAAGGCCTTACATGGAAGTCTATTAACCAAATAAGTAGCTGTATTCAGCCCACAAGTAATTAGGGCAGTTTTTCTCATTCATCATTGGCCTTTCAAACTCAATAAGAGTTCTATTTCTCCTTTTTGCTGCACCATTTTGTTGAGGAGAGTACCTACAAATAACTTCCCTTTTTATACCTGCATTCCATAAGTAATCACTGAACTCATTAGAGAAATAATCTCCCCCTCTATCTAACCTTAGTCTCTTCAATTTTTGCCTTGTGATTCTCTCTACATACACATGATAATGTTTGAATGTATTCTAATTGATGAATTCATCACACATTTTTTTTCTTCTACTCATCTATTCTTGTTCTATATCTCTTCTCTCCTATATGTCATGACTCTATACTAGTATATATAGGCATATATGTACAAACTCGTCACCATTACAAAGGCATAAGTGAACTAATTACAAGCTTAATGTACATGTATATACAAGTCTTCATCTTTTGACCATGCACTCATCTTCAGGACTCAAACTTTGATCTTTGCTTTATTCTTTGACTTCAAAACTTGTCCCAATCATCAATTGGTGATTGTTCTGCACCAACATTCTTAAAGTAAAGTATGAGTATTTGAATGGATATTACCCTAAACACTAATGTTTATATATGTGATTGACCTTATGTGCCTAAGGAAAAGGGTATAAACTTTATGTGTGTAATCCCTATTGGAATGGGTACATGTAAAAATGGCCATTGCTACAAGATGCATTTTTTGAATGAAATTCCTTGTAATTTAACATTTTCATGAAGTTTTGTTTATCCAAATGATGTAAAATTGAGGAAGATCGTCCTCATGTATAGTAGAATCATATATATTTTTCTTAGAATTTTTAAAAGCTCCTGAGTGGCATATTTTAGACTAGAAGGTAGAAGGACCAAATTTCAAGTGTGAAAAGGGACACCTGAAACAGTATAAAGGATATTTTCTTCTACTTTGTAGAGGTTGGTTGTATTATTTTGATGCTATCCAAGTAATGTGAAGAGCTTCTTGCAAGAAATCATGTTTCTACTTCTCATGAGAATCTTCTTGATTTGTTGAGCCTTTCTATTGTGAAATCCATGGAGTTTGTGAGCTTTTCTTGTGTATTTCTGAGTGAAGTGTATGAAGAGAGGTTAAACTTAGTGTATTGAGCAAGGTATGGCAAGAGATCAATGCTGGGATTGGAATTTCTCAGTTTTTACAGAATCATGATTGTCTCATCTGTATGATACATGTAGTATTTTGGAAATTTGATTTTATATTTGTAATCTATAGGAAAAATGGCACACTTTAGGCACAAAGATTGTTAGAAATGCTGTTGTATAGCTCAAGATAATCAAAACCGTAGTTTCTTCATCTTCTTCTTCATTAATTTCTCAGAAAACAGCTATGGTAACTCTTATTCTTGGATTCCATTAACTAGAAGGGGTTGTGATCTTTGGATACTTCTCGGATTGGCAATTTAATGATGTGTAATTAATCTTTTATGCTATAATGATTGGAGAGGACAAATCCAAAGGTTAACAACAAACATTTTTTGCACCGTTGCCGGGGAAACAAGGTGAAGCTTCATTGAAGTTTTGGACCTTGCTGGATCTTCCATTGTTGATGGTACTTAAACACACTGGAAAGGTACTACTCTATAATCATGTAAGAAAATTTGAGAAGGTAGGTGTTGAGGCTTGTCTTTCGGGGAGAAGAAAGCTTGAGTCAACCTTTTGAGACAAGTAAGTGCACATCTTTATGCAAAACTGATAATTGCTCATGCTTTTCAAAAGTAAAGTGCAGGTCTTTTGTAAAAAGACGACTTAATTTGCTGAAAAGAAAGTGAAATGTGTTTATCTTTGCATATTTAGATTTCTTTTGACAAAGTACTAAGCAATTTTGTTGATCTTTGGGGAAGATAACATAGTTGCAGTAAGGAAAGTCATGAAAAGTAGCTGTATGCAAATTGATGGTTCCATTACACTTGGCTTATGTGAATTAATGATCTTTTAGAAAGATTTTTTTGGTCAATTGAAGGAAAGGCATTGAGTTTATCTTTGCATAAATTGAGAAGTTGTGCTTATTGACACATATTTTCTTAGGAAGTTTTAATCCCATGATGACATTCATAGTCTAGTATGTGCAGCCAATCATAATTCAAAGAAGGTCAGGGAATCTTCAAGAAAAGACAACCCTAGGTGAAGTGTTTTCCTTGATTTAGGGTAAAAATACTAAAAAAATATTGGAAAATTTAAAGAGAAACCAAAAATTTTTTTCTTTGTTCTTTTTTCTTATATAAAGTAATGCATGAGGTATGTGTGAAGTAGTGAATTAGGATAATTTGAAGAAAATACAAAGAAAAATCAATTAGTTCAAGAAAAGTCAAAATAATTGTTTCTTTTTAATTTCAAATCTCTTTTGAATGGTTGAGTCTGGATAAATTCCAGGTGGCAATTGTTTTTGAGTGGTTGAAGAGCATTTGGAAAGATCAGGTACAAGAAGATTCCAAGAAATTCAATTTCTAAGGACTTCCAGGAAAACACAATTTTCATCTCAGAATCGCGATTCTCAATAAAATGGTAAATCTATTCTCCAATATGGTTGTTGGGTATTCAGGAGGGTAAGCCAAGGTTTTATAAGTGGTATGACTGAGAGAAACTAAAATTGAGTCAACTTTGAGCATAAGAATATATTAAAGTTTTTTTTTTTTGAGTTTTGGTGTAAAATCGTAATTTTCATCAGGAGGAGGGAGCCCGCAATTGATAGTCTTTAAGGATGGAACATCATAGGTTAACTCATGATTGTGTATAAGAGAAGGAGTCATCAAATTTGGAATTAGGTTGAAAAAGAAAATCATCCACAATCGCGATTTTCTGAGGTCTATGTAAGCACAAAATTCAATTTAGAAAAGCATTGTGAGTGAGAGAGAGTGAGAGAGAGCTAGAGAAAAAGGGAACAGAGTCGCGATTCTCAGCAGCAAGCTATTTCATTAGTTCTGTCTGGCTAACAAGCAAGGTATTGATGTTACACTTCATTTCATATTGAGTAAGATTCAAAGTTGTGTCATTTCCTTGGAAAAACCAGAGGGAATAGGAAAATATCAAAATCACGATTTTCAGTTTTTTGTGATTTTCTTAATCTTTTCAAAAGCTTTTCAGAGTTATCTTGATTGCATGGTATTAAAATAGTTAGGCACCCAAACAATAGGGTGCATTGTCAAAGAAAATATGATTTAATTTTTTAACAAAATCTACACAAAATCGCAATTTTGTGTAGAGACTAAAAATCGTGATTTTTGGAATGCGATTTTCATTAGAAAATCGTGTTTTTAGCGATTGTGAGCAATCACAATTGTCTGGGAATCACAAAATCGTCAAAAACACGATTTTCACATAGAATCGTGAAAAACACGATTTTCACACAGAATCGTGAAAAACACGATTTTCACACAGAATCGTGAAAAACACGATTTTCAAACAGAATCGTGAAAAACATGATTTTCACACAGAATTGTGAAAAACATGATTTTCACACATAATCGTGAAAAACACAATTTTCACACAGAATCATGAAAAACACAATTTTCACACAGTGTTGTGGAAAACACAATTTTCACACAAGAGCGTGGAAATCTTCACATTGTACTCAGAATCATGTAAAAACACGATTCTTGTCTGAAAATTTTTAAAATTACACCTATTGAAGAAATCAAATCCAAAGAAGTGGATGATTTTAAGATCTGGTATTAAGCTTCCTATACCTCATACACAAGAATCAATAGGAGAGAAAATACAATCAAGTGATTCTCAAGAAGGGGAATTTGGAAAGACAACTAACATGGAAAATCTAAATGAGACAAATGAAACTCAAGATACTAGTGATTTTAGAAATATTATTCCTCCTCAACCAGTTTTCAGTCGGTTCCTCCTACTCAGTCAGCTGCTCAACCAGCTTTCCAAAGAAATACTGATAAAAGAGGAACTGGTAGTAAAAGGTGTGTTTGATGTGATAGTCAAGATCATGTGACATATGCCAGTGAGGAATTAAAGTAGGCTAAGGATAATTAGCTCATACTTGAAGTTGATAAAAAATTATGTGACATTAGGACACGACTTCCTTTGGTCGTTAATTGGGGCAAAGGAGGCATGAAGAAATTATATGAAAACTTAACTATTTCCAATGCATCTGCCAGTAACTCAACAGCTAAACTAGAGCCATTAGATGAAGGGGCTCATTCTATTGCAAACCGAAATCCCTATTCTATCAAGGCACTGGTAAGAGCTAGAGATGAAATCATGCACAAAATGGCATGGCAATCTCCTGTTGACCAATCCTTTGTATACTCTCATATTGCTAATGTTGAGGAGAAATGGAGACGAGATGACATGCAAGATGAGGTAGATGAGGGAGATAGAAGAGTGATAAGAAGACAAACTAGAGAAAATGGAAAGAGAAATACTAATAATGAAAAAAGAGTGCAGTTTGAAGATACTGCAAACATATCTGAGGAAGAAAAAGAAAATTAATTAAAGAAGGAAGAAAGCATTAGAAGAAGATAACCAAACACAAGAGAATCAAAATATCCCAACTAAAGAAGAAAAGAAGAAAATTGCTAAAGAGGGAAAGAAACCAATAACTGAAAATAATCAAAGTCAAAATAATAAAAATGATAAAAAAGATGATCAGAAGCAAGGAGAGGAAAAAGGAAAGAAGAAAGTGAGGAAGACGTCGAGAGCAATTATGATCTCGGAGCTTGAGAAAAAGAATGATGCTCGAGAGATTCTTAATGACATATTACTAAAAAGCCAAGTCACTATGTCCCTTGAGCAAGTGTTTTCGATCGCAAAACCCGAGTTCAAGGATAGCTTTATAAGACTTATTAGCAAAAGATGGTTTCCACTACCTCAGGATGAGGATATGCAAGATGTAGCAGAAGAAACCTTAGCAATGAATGAGGCTGTGACATTAAGTGATAGCGATTATGATGAGGAAGAGGATATTACAACAGGAAGTGTAAATAGGAACTTTCTGGGTCCAATTCAACCTGATGAAGAAATGATGAAAGTGAAAGCCAATTCAATATGACCTTCTCGGCACAAGGAACTCTAGAGGTAAAAATTCAGATTGGTGATGAGAAAGACTCGTGTTTAGCTGTGGCCCTGATTGATTCAGACTCAGAAAATAAATGTAATATCAAAGAAATTCTTCAATAAATTTAGATGGTCCATTGACAAAGAACATGGCTGGAGAATGAGAACAATAGATAATGGGTCAGGGATCTTACTAGGTGCATGTGCACATGTACATATAATGATAGGTGGTGTCCAGGAAGAATTCCACTTCTTTGTACAAGACAATTTCTCTTATGAAGTAATTCTCGGACAACCATTTATAGCAGAAATGAGAATGGAAATGAAAACTATGAATGATGGATCAACATATGCGAGAATTTGTTCTAAATCTAGAATGGATTCTTTGCGAGTAATGACAATATGTCCTAATCATTCAAGAAATAGGAAAAATCTACAAAAGAACCCCATTGACTCTTACAAACATGTGTGTGAAGATTCACCACTTGTGAGAGAATTTGGAGCCTACTACGATCATAATTTCTGTTAGATTCCACTATTGAGCGGACAATGGATTGATGTCTCACCTGATGATGTATATAGTTTTGAAAACTTTTTAGTTTGCACTCCCACTACTAGTTTACATCTTGTTAAAAAAGAGGAACTTACAAATACATTTAGAAAAAGAAATGAAAAAGATTTTAGCAATTTAGGATTAATTTCACCTGATGAAAATATCGAATGTATGATTGAGCTTTCAAAAAGTTCTACTTTGATGGAAGAACTTGAGAATGCTCTTCAAGAAGAATCAGAATAAAAAATTATCATTCTTGACTCTATTAAGGAATATCAGCTCATTGCTAATTTCTTAGTAGAACATGAAGTCAATATTGATACTAAATATAAAACAATTGAAAAGAAAATAAAGCCTGTAGCTCATCCATTGCCTAAAGAAAGCTATAATATAATTAGATGAGTGTCAGATTGATCTAAGATAGGACATACTTTTACTAAGGAGACTATGAAATATATAAAGTTTAGAGAAGAGTTTCTTTTAGAATGTGAAAAAGATCAATTTCTAAAGATGATCATACGTCATTGAAAGGCATTCTCTTTATTTCCACATGAAATAGGATGCACTGATCCAAAGCTTGTAGCTCCAATGATCATATTTACCTTACCACATATTCCATGGAATCTTCGATCGATACTGAACCCAAAGGCTCATCTACCTGAGACAATGAGATTGATAAAGGAGAAAATTTCCATGAGAATTTTAGAACCATCATAAGCACCATATTAATATCAAATACCATTATTTGCGATTCCGATCAATTAGATGGAACTCCACCATCATCTCCTAATCGTGCAAGGACTATATACTGTAAGTATATCAAACTTTTAATTTTAAATATATTTGATAGATATGTAACTGATATTTCTTGTTATAATTAGATGTTGTTCAATCAGAGGGAACTCCACCACTTCCTACCCATGCAACAACTTCACATGTGTCCTCTGATAGGAATTATGATGAATTTTACTATGAAGAGCATATTATATGTTGGTGTAACTCTTGCTATGGCACATATCAAAGACCACAATTGGAATGTATTGAACATGAGGCAGAGTATGGTACTTTTGAACATGCACCACCACCTGGTCAACGTGATAATGCTTGGGTATGTATTTTTTCTATAAATTAATATCATTATTTTATTTAAAAAAATATACAAAATCAAATTACTATTGATATACATGAATACTTGCTCAATGATGATGATGATGATATTTCTCATACTCATAATATTAATATACCTTGTACACATCATGGACTTGCTGTTCATCAATTACAAGCAAAGGTTTCTAGAAATCCTCTACCTCATGGTTTAGAGACTGAAACTACAGGAGATTATCCATTGCCAGCTCGTGATCGTCCTCTAGTACAAACATATGATAGAAGAAGATATGGAGGATGGAATAGAGGACCACTTCCTTTAGATGGAGAGGTTTTTAACTTTTGGGGTAATTGCTATATGATTGCTTCATCCACTATTACTAATATTGGTCATGGTCTCTTTATTGTAGAGGATTTGTATGTGCCTCCGGACTCTGAAGTCACTCTTATGTCATTTTGTGGTCCTATATATGGATGGGGAGATTGGCATCAACTTGCACATTATGTTCAAAGCATGAGTACTGATGGAATATGCTTGAATGCAGCATCCCTTACTAGTAGAAGGATTTCACATGCAAAAAATGAAAGATGATATATTGATGGAAGACCTTACACACATGGAAATATAGCAGGTTTAATAAATAGTAGTCGAGGGTTACATAATAGGTCAAGGACTAATTGCACATTTGAGGAGTGTGAAAATAGTCATGAATCACCATACATGAGTAGAGATGTATCAAGATACATAGTTGTCGATGCTATTACTACAAGACTATTCATGATTTTCCAGGATACGGTGTTTGTTCAAGTATTGATGTAATTTTTTAGTCAATATGCATACAAATAAATGTGAGTTAATCTAATTATATTTTTATCGTCATGATGCAAGAATATCTACTAAGGGTTATAAAGCTTGTCCATATTGTGGTGATTGGTTGAGATCAATCTATAGTAAGAATCTCAACAAAAATATTTATCTTCGACATCGATGATTCTTTCTTGATGATCATCCATTAAGATCTAAAAGAGAAGCGATACATTTTAATGGAAAGCTTGAAACACATCACCGTCCAAAACCTATGATGCCTATGGATTGGTATAAAAATGGACAGATGGATCTCTGATAGATCCAGAATATGAAATCTTTAGTGATGATGAAGATAATGAGAATGTGAAGAGAGGTAAAGGAAAATTGGCACTCACATAGAATATATCAATATGGTATTCTTTGGAGTATTGGAAAGAGTTAAAGGTATGTCATCTTCTTGATCCTATGCATATATTCAAGAATATTGGATATTTATTATGGCAACATCTTCTTGGACTAAAAGACACCGTAGCATAAAGGAATGATTTGAAAGATCAAAATTTAAAACCAAAGTTATGGCCATATATGTATACATGTGTTAGTATGCACATATATGTGTTTCATCTATATGTATGTGTGTACTATGTGTGTGTGTGTCTATGTGTGTGTGTGTCTATGTGTGTGTGTGTCTATGTGTGTGTGTGCGTGTCTATGTGTGTATGTGTATGTGTGTATGTGTGTGTTTGCATGTAAGCATGTATATATGCATATGCACATGCATTATGTATGCATATGTATGCATGTGTGTGTGTATGTGTGTGTATGCATGTAAGTATGTATGTATGCAAATGTATATGCATTATGTATGCATATGCATATGCATTATGTATGCATAAGTATGCATGTATATGTATGTGTGTGTATGTCTCTCTATGTGTGTGTGTATGCATATATGTATGTGTATGTGTCTATGTGTGTCTATGTGTGTGTATGTGTCTATGTGTGTGTGTATGTGTGTGTGTCTATGTGTGTATGTGTGTGTCTATGTGTGTATATACGTGTGTGTCTATATATATGTGTCTGCATGCATGTGTATGTGTGTGTGTGAATGTGTCTGGATGTGTGTGTGTGTATGTGTCTATGTGTGTGTATGTGTGTGTGTGTCTATGTGTGTATGTGTGTGTGTCTATGTGTGTATGCATGTGTCTATGTGTGTATATATGTGTGTGTGTATGCATGTGTATGTGTGTCGATGGACAATCCTTTATTTCATGAAGCACAAGGATGAGGTATTTACATGTTTTAAGAAGTACTTGACACTAGTTGAAAACCAAACAAGAAGGAGCTTGAAGAGAATTAGATCTGCTGGAGGTGGTGAGTATTTTTCACATGAGTTTGATTTATTTCTACAGGAGAGAGGCATAAAGGGGGAAGTAACAACCAGGTATACTCCTGAATTGAATAGAGTGGCAGAGAGAAGGAACAGGTTAATTGTTGAAGCTGCTAGGCCTATGTTAAATGAGAAAAAATTACCTAATTATTTATGGGTAGAGGTTATTTCCATAGCCACCTATTTGATCAATAGGCTTCCATCCAAATCATTGGATGGTATGACACCATATGGAGCATGGAATAGCAAGAGACCTTCATTGGATCACTGCAAAATATTTGGATGCATTGGTTATGCACACATCCCCTCACAAATCAGAGGAAAGCTTGACCCTAAGGCTGAGAAATGTATATTTATTAGGTATGATCAGAATCAAAAGGGGTATAGGCTATACAATCCCACTAACAAAGCATTCATATTTAGTAGGGGTATAGTATTTGATGAGAATAATTCATGGTTTGAAGATAATTGCAGGAAATTCAGGTTCCCATATGACTTGGAAAATGATTTTCAAACCCTCACTCAAGAAGTCCAACACTTAGCAGAAGACATTAACTCAGAGGATGAGGAACAGGTTGACCTCAAGCACTAAGGAGATCACAAAGAGAAAGCAAGAACCCCATAAGGTATGGATATGATACATCTTTGGTCACAAATGTATATCACTAAAGACTCTATGGCAGAAGAGCCTACTTCATTTGAAGAGGCTCGGAAGAAGGAAGAATGGAGAGAATGCATGCAGGAAGAAGTGGAGGCATTACAAGAAAATCATACTTAGATCAGTTCCCAAGAAGCCAGATATGAAGGTAATTGGTTCAAGATGGATATAACAAATTAAAAAGAACTTAGATCGCTCTATAAATAGGTACAAGGCAAGGTTAGTTGCAAAAGGATTTGCCCAAATGCATGGAGTAGACTATGAAGATACATTTTCATCTCTAGCTAAGATGCCAACAATTAGGGTTTTGGTAAGTCTTGCTGCTTCTAAAAATTAGAACTTATATCAGTTAGATGTCAAGAATGCATTCTTAAATGGATGGATATCAGAAGTAGTGTATATGGCTCAACCACCAAGGTTTGAAGATGAAGAAACAATAGGTTATGTATGCAAGCTTAGAAAGGCACTCTATGGTCTCAAGCAAGCTCATAGGGCTTGGAACCATAGGCTTGTTACCTACTTGTAGGACCAAGGCTTTGTAGCAAGCAAGGCATATTCTTCTCTATTTGTGAAGAAGAACAAATCAGAAGTAATCTACTTATGTGTCTATGTAGATGACATCATTATTACAAGAAATGATGCTAATGGCAGCAAGCAGGTCAAGGCTCAATTGATGAAGGAATTTAAAATCAGTGATCTTGGTTTATTAACCTACTTTCTTGGCTTAGAGATTGTGTACACAAATTCAGGTATATTTATCACTCAAAGGACGTACATATAGGATATGTTGGTAAAGTTTAAGATGGAGAACACTAAAGTTGCAGGTATTCCTATGGAACTTTAATAGTGGGTGTACTCTGAATGATGTCAAAACTCTTCATGGGGTCTTCACCCATATAACCTCCTTTGCAGCTTCACTATACCTTTATACTCTACTTCTATGGATGACAAAGCAACTCTATGTTGCTTTTTAGAACACTAAGAGATTAACTTATCTCCCACATAACATAAATACCCATAGGTTGACCTCCTATCATCAAGATTACCTATCCAATCTGTATCACTATATATCTTGATGTTTCTATCTGATGTGAATCTATAATAAAAACCTTCTTTGAATTTATCCTTAATGTATCTTAGCACAATTTGTCCTGCAATCCAATATTCTTTCCAGGACAATGCATGAATTGAGATAATACTCCAACTGCATATGACAAGTCAGGCCTAGTCAATGTAGCATAGATTAGACTACCAACCAAACTTTGATATAGCTTCATGTCCTTGAATTCTTCTCCTCCATATCTACTCAATTTATGATTCACCTCCATTGGAGTAGGTGCTACCTTGCAATCTTCCATTTAAAACTTGATTAGCAAATTCTTCAAATACCTTTCTTGAGTCACATATACTCCATGTTGAGTATATGAAATCTCCATGCCCAAGAAATATGAAAAATCTCCCAAGTCACTGATCTTGAACTCCTTCTCCATTTGCTTCTTAAGACTTTGTATGCCCTTCTCATCTGTACCTGTAAGAATTATGTCATCAACATATATACAAATGTAAATGAACCCATCATCAGTTGCTTTAACAAGCAAGCTACTATCTACCTTAGACATTTGGAAACCAAGCTCTTTCAAGAACTTCACAAGTCTCTAATTCCATGCCCTTGGGGCCTCCTTCAAACCATACCAAGCTCTCTTGAGCTTACACACATACTCTAGATAACATTTATCCTTGAAACCTTTTGGTTGCTCCATGAAAACATCATCTAAAATGTAACCATTTAGAAAAGCATTCTTGACATCTAATTGACATAGCTTCCAACCTTTACATGCAGCAATAGCTATGAGAGTCCTTATTGTTGTCATCTTTGCCACCGGACTATAAGTCTCATCATAATCTACACCATATGTCTGAGCATACCCTTTCACAACAAGTCTAGCTTTATACCTAGAAACAGTTCCATCTGCATACCTCTTTGCCTTGTAGACCCATTTGCATCCAATGATTTTTTTATTATTTGGTTTAGGAACCAAATCACATGTTTCATTCTCCATCAATGCATCATACTCATCCTGCTTAGCTTTCTCCCAATTTTCTTTATCTTTTGCCTCATCATATGTAGAAGGATCTTCTTCTACTTTCACCATGTAAGCATAATCTTTAGTGGTCAAAAATGAAGTATCATAACTGTATCTTATGGGTTGCTTTCTGTTCCTTGTTGACCTTCTAACTTCTATAATCTTTGAAGTTTTTGGTTCTTCATATTCTGGATCAAATCTTGGCATCTCTTCATTATCAATCTGAGCATCAACAATCTCTTCATCATCATGAATTTGAATCTTTGATTTCCCCTTTCTTTGGGTCATGACTTCTTCATCACCTGCATGAATATTAATTGTACTTGCATACCAAGTACCTTGCTCATCAAATGTAACATCCTTTGACACAAGGAATTGCTTTGTGGATGGACTCCACAATCTGTAACCCATTTGCTTATCATCATAACCAATGAACACATACTTTTCAGCTTTAGGTTCCAATTTATGCTTTAACTCAGATGGTACATATGCATAAGCCAAACATCCAAACACTTTGCAACGATCTAAGGTAGGTCTCTTAGCCCACCATGCCTCATAAGGTGTCATACCATTAAAAGCCTTACATGGAAGTCTATTAACCAAATAAGTAGCTGTATTCATAGCCTTAGCCCACAAATAATTAGGGCAATTTTTCTCCTTCATCATTGACCCTGCAAACTCAACAAGAGTTCTATTTCTCGTTTCTACTACACCATTTTGTTGAGGAGAGTACGTGCAAGTAACTTCCCTTTTTATACCTACATTCCATAAGTAATCAGTGAACTCATTAGAGAAATACTGTTCCCCTACATCTGACCTCAATCTCTTCAACTTTTGTCCTGTAACTCTTTCTACATGTACATGATAGTGTTTAAATGTACTAAACACTTTTGACTTATCTTTGATAACATAAATAGTGATCCACGTGGTAACATCATCAACATAAATCACATAATATCTTGAACCATTAATGCTAAAGTCCTTTGATGGACCCCACACATATGTATGCACCAATTCAAGCTTTTCTAGATACATAAACCCTTTCTTACCATAGGTATTCTTATGAGCTTTACCCAATTGACATGCTTCACATTTATATGTCATGTGTTGATGTGCAACAGGCAATCCAAGCACTGAATCTTTGTTAATCATATCCTTAATACCTCTTTCATTGAAATGTCCAAGTCTTTTGTGCCAAAGATCTAACTCAGAGATCTTATGTTCTCGATAAGTGAACAAGGCATGACCAACATTGCCTTGAATCTTCAATGTGAAGAGGCTTCCTTCTTTCTTCCCTGAAACAATGTTTTTATACCCATCGCTAGGGTCTTCCACAAAAACTCCATTAGTGAACCTTACTTCATAACCTTTCTCTACAATTTTCCCTACACTTATCAGCTTCTTTGGAGTTGTAGGAACATACAAAACCTTACTCAAAATAGTGCTTCCATCCTTGGCCTTTACTGATCCAACGGACTTCACATTGTGCTTTGTATTATGACCTGTTTGAACTACATGATTACTCACCTTATTCTCCAAATCAGTCATCAAAGCTATGTTGCCACTTAGGTGATTGCTACACCCTGAGTCTATGTAGAAGGCTCTTTGATCTTCACTTTATCTTTCACAAGTTGCATTCATAATTAAGGTTGAATCCTCTTTCTTATTTGAATTATAGTTTTAGTAGGTATTATTGTAGGATTGACTTTGAAAGCCTCTACCTGCATTTCTTCCAAAGAAACCTCTACTAGTTCTACCTCTGAAATTACCTCTCTCATTTTTATTACCTCTTCCTCTTGAATTAAAGTTTTGATTATATAATCCAACATTTTGATTATTATGCCAACATTCATGAGCTAAATGATTAGTCTTACCACAAATCCAGCAAGCTTTGACACCATCTTTATTGCTTCTGCCTCTTCCTCTTCCTTTGCCACCTCCTCTTCCCCTTAGGAACTTAGCTTGACTAGTAGTGCCTTCATCTTCATTCAATTGTTGCTTGCCTTTGCTAATCTTCTTCTTGTCCTTTGAATACATTGCTTGACCTATACCCTTATCAACATCACCTTTGACATCCTGCTCAAAGGTTAGCATATGTCCTAGCAATTGATTCAAATCAGAAGTGAAATGATCTAGTGACAATTTGGTGGATAGAATGAATGGCTTGTCTTACCGATTTGTCCTCTTCAATCTCTTCATCAACTGCTCCTAATGCATCTGCAATATCCTTCATCCCTGCTACATAATAAAAAATGGATTGAGAAGCCTTCTTCTTGAATGTGATGAACTCTGCCCATAAAGATGCCTTCCTTGACTTTGTAGTATTTTGGAAATGCTCTTCCAAAGCATTCCATATGTCACTTGCACTTTCAAGTCCTCCTTGCTTGAGCATCCTTCTTCATCCATTTCTTCAAAACTGGGAGCTCTTCCCTAGTTGGAACACTAGGATCCCTAAATTTTGGTTTATCTTTATTACCTGTGATATATCTTATCAGGTCTTTGCTCATAAGATGAGCTTCCATCTTCATTGACCAAGCAGGATAGTTTTCTCTATCTAATTTCTCTATTTGAAGAGAATCTCCCATCCTTTCTTCACATGTGCAATAAATTCTTCAAGCTTTGTGAATAATGAATGTACCTTTACTTTGAATGTAGTTCTTTTGGTATGCTTGATAGCTTTAGGCCTCCTTCTCTAGCTTTCACTTCAAACTTTCACCTTTTGAATCTTCAAGGATTGATTTTTATATATCTGCAACAGTCGGGGTCCTCCTTTCTTCAAATCTGATGACTCCTGCTCTAATACCATTGATGGAGAGTGTTAATCTCCAAAAGAAAAAGTTATCCTTGATGTTACAGCACCTCTATATCAAGATCAACTAAAAAACGCAACCAATTTTGGAAGACCAATGCCAAATTATCAAGACGAGTTAACTGTGAAGAAACTGATTACTCAAAAAAGTCTGCTACACTTAATCCATTCATTGACTAACCAAATGTGTAAAGTTTTCAATGAAACCTTGTACAAGATGTGATCTAAAGCTTTTGAACCTTCTCCAAGTTAAAACTTTGCAAAAGATTTAGTAGATCTTGAGATTTGCTTCCAAACAATGTACCTATGTCTAAAACTGCTCTTTTGTGTAGTCGACTTTGACACCTGCAACTTCTAATGCATGGTTCTCCCAGACTAGACCCTATTTATTCAAATGCTTTTCGCCACACGTAGCTTACCTTTCAAGTTAAAGAATGAGTGCTTGTTTTCTCAAAACTTTACACTGTGGAGGGGGATCTGATCAAAACATTGACCACTGGGATTGCACCTGTTCCTACCTTCACTTCTTCACATTTACACATGTAAATGTTTATATCTTCAGTTCTCTCAGCCTGATTACAATTACACTATCAAATCTAGACCATAGATGCATTAACTATAGAAATAGACATCTACAAAAGGATTTATGAAATGATCAAGCATAGAAGGAGAGATGGAGAAAAGATCGTGACTCAGATTTCAGAAGTTTTTCTTCTATTCTCATGAAAACAATTGATTTGATGAATCTCATTCATTCATCACATACATTGATCTTCTACTCATCTATACTTGGTCTCTATCACTCCTCTCATTATTTCCCAACTCTATACTTGTATATATAGGCATATATGTACAAACATATCACCATTACAAAGGTATAAGTGAACTAATTTTAAGCTTAATGTACATGTATACACAAGTCTTCATCTTCTGACCATGCACTAATCTTCAAACCTCAAAATATTATCTTTGATTTATTATTTGACTTCAATCCTTTGTCCAAAACATCAGTTGTTGTTTGTCTTGCACCAACAGTGGAGCTATTGGTGCAATTAAGCCCAAGCCAACATGCTTGATTATCTCACTTATGCTTAACTTATTGGCATAACCTTTGGAAGGCTCCAAATGTTCAACCTCTTGTAAATTCACTTCACATTTATTTTTGTAAAATTGGATTGTATCCATGTGGAGTTAGACAGAGCTAAATTACAAATCATTCTAGTTGTTGAATTAAGAGAGAATCTATCCTAGATGTTAGCACTCACCTTTTAGGTGGAAGTTTGAATTTGAACTCAAACCTTGGCTCCAAGCATGACTTTAAAAGGAGGGTCTAAAAGACCCACGGAAAGATAGAGGTTTAGAGATCATTTTGATGTACTATCATTGAGAAGAGAAGCTCATCTCATAGCTCACTCACTTCTCACTCATCGAGAAATGGTTGATAGTCAATGACATTGTATTTTTACATGATTTAATACATACATGATCATTACTTCTCATTTTTCACTTCTCTGTCACAACTCCATCAGAACAGTGATCTTGTCAGAGCTTGTTATCCATGTATAGTTGATCATTTGCCATGATCTAAAGCACGGTAGATTCAACATAGTGTCTACTACAACTCTACAAAGTTTCATTAACAAAGCTTCTTGGGAGCGTCAGATATTAGCTCATCTTTACTCATTGGTCTGCAAACTATCACATCCCAAAAATGTCGGATGATATATGATTTGCTAAACAAATTTCTATGCATGTAGTCTATCATTTTGGATGAAATCACTCATGCTTGTTAGCTAATTAAGTTTAGAGTTCCCCAAAAGGAATTAAGCCAATTGCTATTGCGCTTAGAGAATTGTTCAAAACATTGGACATGTGTATGAACTAAAATAGCAAGTTTTTGATCTTGCATTATCTTCCAACCTATCTATTTTGATCCTTAAAGTAGTGGATCATCTTCCAAGCAACATATGTGATTATTTATGTTCAATAGCTAGCCAAAGAGGCCTACTACACTCTCCAACCATCATTTTTAGCAGATGTGAAGCAAGATCTAGCTACACCACTTCATCTCTTGTGACTATCCACCATCACGTCCAATAATATTGCGTGAATATTGGTGGACATCTAGAGATAGTTGAAAGTTACAACCTTTGAAAATCCAAACCTCAAAAGTTCACAACTCATCACAACTACAATTGAATTACATGGAGCGAAATTATATAGAAATTTTGGTAAAATCAAAAGTACAATGATAATTCATTCAAGAGATCAACACAAATAGAATTCTTACATGAAGCTAGAGAAGGGAGGAAAGTGTATAGACATGAGAGAAGATAGAGCTTGAAAGTTGTGGCTCTTGTGTTGAGTAATCCTTGATTTTATTGATTCTCTATGTATTTGAAATTGTCTTTGGCCCGAAGAGATGGCATGAAGAGAGGATGGGTAAGAACATGAGGTGGGCAGAGAATCTTTGCATGGAAACACATAGGTCTGTGTGGTTTTCTTCATGAAGAAGGGCCATAACGAGAAGTGCCTCTGGGCAGAAGAGGCAGTGAGGCTATTCATGCAAGCGGGGGGAGGATTTGATACTTACCTAGGATGTCATTAGCATGAAAGAAAAACAAACAAAAGAGGCATTATACCTCTTTGCATAGCTTGCTCTAGTTTACTAGGCATTGAACATCATTTGAGGAGGGATTTGAATATCTTCTGGCACATCTAAAGGAAACATGA
Source organism: Ceratopteris richardii (assembly GCA_020310875.1). Lineage (NCBI taxonomy): Eukaryota > Viridiplantae > Streptophyta > Polypodiopsida > Polypodiales > Pteridaceae > Ceratopteris > Ceratopteris richardii. Next base: position 53,215,784 of record CM035443.1, read on the forward strand.
TAGTTCAGCATATGGGAGAGACGTTGGCACATGCATTTGGAAGAGAAAAGAGGCAGATTTAGGCACTAACCAAAGAGAAGAGGGGACGACAAGAGTCAAGTGTCATGGCCTTGTGAAAATGAAAGGATGGGAAAAAGCTTTTGGATTTGATGAATGAGCATGACAAAGAAGAGGGATTGAAGTGCCTTTTACCTATAATATAGGGGAGGCATATAGAAGAGATAGGGTTGCTTCCATCATTTAGAGAAAAAAATTTGGGAATTTTCTTTCTCTAGAAGAGGGGAGGAGTCTAAGCATTGGTGAAAGATAGAACCTATGCATCACTACGTGATTGTGCATTTCATGGCACTGAGCATCAAAATCATACCATTGTTTAAACGACACTCTCATTGATGCTATTTTCAAGGCTGCTAGCGATGTTAATTGAAGCATCACTAACGTGAGAGTCACATATGTGACACATTTATAGCATTGCATATTGGATGGTAAAAAAGCATCACATATCTCTATTTCATCCATAAGATGGATCAAGAAATGAACCTCAATATCAAAAAATGATGTGGAAGCTCTTTCTCCATCAGATATAGTAGCTCCATGCATTCACATTTCTTTTATGGAATCGAGTCTTTGTCAATCACTTTTGATGTAATCCACTAATTTTCATTCATAAATTAAATTATAAAGAAATTAGTTTGTAAAGAAAATATATCAAATGGTCTTATATATTAAACATAAAAGTATGATAATTACCTTATAAGCGATCCAAGACAATAGATCATGCCTCATACTCCTTTCATTGTACATCCATCGATAACAAGAGGTAGAATGTTCTTCAAAAAGTTATTTACAATCATGTTTCTTTAAGCAAAATAAGCTCCTATCATCCAAAGTATACATGTTTTGGAAAGATTCTCCATATCCTGTAGGTGTTCGAATCGAGTGAATCTTATTGTTGATAGTTTGTACCTCGTTTGTCGTAAGTATCCAAGGAGCAAGTTCATAAGTTGTTTCCTCTTGATTTTTATCAAAAATTGGGCATACGTTTGGTTTTGGTTTTTGGTCCTTTAAATAATTTCTTGATGTTTTTGTCTTTCAATCTAAGAAGATGTTTCCATAATGAATAACCAATATCCTTGGATATATGCATAAGATCAAGAAGATGACATATCTTAAACTCTCTCCAATACTCCAAAGAATACCATAACAACATATTCTCTGATCATGACAATTTTACTTTACCTTTAATCTTCACATTCTCATCTTCATTATCATTGAAGATTTGTGGATGATCTTCAATGATGATGAAGATCATTAAAATGTATCACTTTTCTTTTGCGTCGTAATGGATTATCTTTAGGCAAGAACTATTGATGTTGAAGATAAATATTTTTATTGAGTTTCTTACTATCAAATGATCTCAGCCAATCACCATAAGGAGGAAAAGCCTTATATCCCTTAGTAGATATTCTTGCATGCATGAAAACCATAATAATATATTTAGATTAACTCACATACAATTGTATATATATTAAATAGAAAAATTATATTATTACCTAAACAGACACCATATCTTGGACAATCATTTATAGTCCAAGCCACAATTCTAACAACCATAATGTGTATTTGATAAATTATTTTTGATACATCAAGGACATTAACACGTCTCTATAACTCTTGGAGATCAACAATGAGAGGATTAAGATATATATTCATATCTTTAACTTGTCTTTTTCTTGGTTTTAAAAGTGAAAGCATTAAATGTTCCTTTTTAATGCTAGGGTATGGTGGGAGCTTGTAGTTGATGACTACCATTGGCCATATTGACCATTTACTAGATTTCATCGAAAATGGATTAACCCCATATAATGCAACTCCTAACTTTAGATTGTGTGGCTTTTGTGAAAAATCAGCCCATCTAGAATCAATATGTTGAAAGTTGCACTATGTGTTGGAATTGTCATTTCTCTATCAATACATTTATGATCAAATCCCCATGTCAAAAGCTTCGATGATTTAGGGCTTTGAAACATATGTTGAATTTGTGGAGCTAATGGAAAATGTCTCAATATCATTTTTGGGATTTTACCCTCTTTATCCTTATATCAAGGAGATGACATTTTGGACATGTCAAAGAGTATACATATTCCCCTCTATATAAAATACAATCGTTAGGACATGCAAGTATACAATGATAATCTATACCAAGATTGTTGATTATGTTCTTCATTTCATCATGTGATGTAGGAAGAATATTGTTGCTTGGTAAAAACTTTTCAAATAGTAACTTGCAAATTCATGAAAAAAAGTATTATGAATGAAAATAAATAAATAAATAAATATGTGTATATGTATATATGTGTATATGTATGTATATGTGTCTGTATGTGTATTTGTATGTGTATGTGTATGTGTATGCGTATGTGTATATGTATGTGTATGTGTATGTGTATGTGTGTGTATGTGTATATGTGTGTATGTGTGTGTATGTATATGTGTATGTGTGTGTATGTGTATGTGTATGTGTATGTATGTATATGTGTATGTGTATATATGTATGTGTGTATATGTGTATGTGTGTGTATGTGCTGGGAGAAATCGTTTTTTTTTCTCAAAGGATGTCACTTATACGATGCTTTTACATCGCAACCAGTTTGCCAATGTTGCTAAGAGAATCGCTAATCTATGATTCTCTTAGTGATGGTAGTTACATGTGTCGCATAAGTGATGATAACTGTCACTTTTGCGATTGCACCCCACTTTTTTTTTTAATTGAGGGCATCTTTGCGCCTCCTTTTTTCTTGTAGTGGAAGGGAAGTCCACTTTATATGAAGGGTTGAAAAAGTGCTGAAGAAATGAGCTAAATCGGAGAAAGTAAAAAAGCTGTACATGATAAACGAAAGGAGCCAAAAGTGGACGATTGATATCTTCAGGTTACACATTACGCTGTTGTTTTGTTTGTCAAATAATCCCATTTGGACTATAGTGTTATTTGTCCTAAATTTTTGATGGCTTTCTGCTATGTTCTTACTCCAGTTGTCCATCAATGAAAGGATCCACTCTTCTCTTCTGTATGCATGGGAAGCATTTGTTAAGAAAAGAAGTCATATTATTTACACATACCTGTTTTGCGCAGCTATTCTATATCTTTGTTCATTATAGGGAAATACTAAAGAAAGTAAGTGTCATGGAAGATGAGTTCTCATACATCAGACATGTTGTTTAATTATTTATTCGGATACATAATGAAATATGCAAGTGAGATCTCTCGCTTTGAAGTCCTACATTAGAAGAAGAAGAATGTCATGTATCCTTGCGAGATATGTTAATGGCTTCATTTGTGAGGACTGTCATATTTTGAGGCTATTGCGTTGCGCAAGTCAATGAAGATTGCATGAAGACTGTGTGTACTTTATCAAGTTTCAAATACACAACATCAAATGCATCTTCTCCAGCATCTCAAATTATGGACAACTGTGTGTCCATAGTAATGGATGTAAATGGAGGCTTCATTTGGGCTGAATAAGTTCTTTTCTATTTGTTGCTCTTTCATGAAGATTGCATGAAGACTGTGTGTACTTTATCAAGTTTCAAATGCATCTTCTCCAGCATCTCAGATTATGGACAACTGTGTATCCATAGTAATGGATGTAAATGGAAGCTTCATTTGGGCTGAATAAGCTCTTTTCTATTTGTTGCTCTTTCATGAATTATAGACCTGAGTTGACCTCAATTGGTTGTTCATTTAATTGTCTCTTGAAGTTGTTCAGTTTGATTGTTGTCAAGCGAATGAGATGTGTTTTATTGCTTCTGGCATTTTATGTCATGGGCTGTATAAGCTCATAGACTATGAAAGATCTCTAAATGATTCGGCATGTGCAGTACATGATTCTCAGGCTATGTCAGATGCAAAGCTTTGGCATGCACACTTTGGTCACCTGAATTTTGCTAGTTTGCTACACCTGTAGAAATCTGAAATGGTGTCCTCTTTGCCCAAACTTGAGGCACCTGGAAAACATGTTTGTGACGGCTGTATTTTGGGCAAAATGCAGCATTCCTCATTTCCAAAAGATGGTTCAGTTCGGGCTACTCAGAAATTGCAGCTTGTACATAGTGATGTTTGTGGTCCTATGCATACACCTTCTTTTGGAAATTATCTTTACTTCGTGACTTTCACTGATGATTTTTCCAGGCATGCATGGGTATATCCATCGAAGGCAAAGTCCAAAGTATTCATGTGCTTCAAACAGTTTTTGGTTTTGGCTGAAAATCTATCAGCATGTAAAATGGGCACCCTTCGTTCTGATCGAGGGGGGAATATATGTCTTCTGATTTTAATGCATTTCTGGCTAAACATAGGATAAAACACTAGTGTATAGTGCCATATGCACCTCAACATAATGGAGTTGCTGAATGAAAGAACATGTCACTCATGGAGATGGCGAGGTGTATGGTCAAGAGTCAGGCTTTACCACATAGTTTCTGGCTTAAGGCTGTCATGTGTGCATCATATGTACTAAACAGGTGTCCCACTAAAGCGCTACAGTCTATCACTCCATATGAGGCTTGGCATGAGCGCAAGCCATTTGTTGCTCATCTGCGTGTTTTTGGTTGTTTGGCATATGCATTAGTGCCTGAACAACATCGCAGAAAATTGGATGATAAAGCAGTAAAATGTATTTTTGTTGGGTACATTTCTGAAAGTAAAGGCTATTGTCTGTAGCATCCATAGACTAAATGCATTCTGGTTAGCCGTGATGTTGTTTTTGTGGAAGATGATATTCAGCCATTGCTTTCATGTACTAAGGAGACATCTGTTAGCTCCAAAGACATGTATGATACTTTGCTGCCTCTTTTTACAGGTGGACAGTCTAGTGCTGGTCCCAATGAGGAAACATCTCAACCTTTGCAGGTTTCATGTGATGATGTAGATAATTCCATTTCTGATGCAGATTTACATGATGCACTTATTGATGAGAGAGCTGATATTGAGCAGGCAAGAACTATGCCAAAATGGCTGGGGTAGACCTTGCATGACAGCAAATTAGATGCACCTCTGTCATATCGTACTCGATTAGGCTCTCATAGTGCCTCTTTTGCATCAGATTGCTATGTTATGGCTGCATCTAGTCTCTCTGATGAGATTGAGCCTGTTTTGTTTGAAGAAGCACAAAATTCAGAAAATTAGATGGCTGCTATCCAATCTGAATATGATGCTATAATGAAGAATTGTACTTGGTCTTTATGTGACTTACTTCTTGGCAAGAAGGCCATTGGGACTAAGTGGGTATACAAGCTGAAGCGTAAGCGTGATGGTACAGTTGACAAGTATAAGGCTAGACTTGTTGCAAAGGGTTATGCGTAGGAAAGAGGCATTGATTTTGATGAGACCTTTGCACCTACTTGCCGAATGACTACTGTTTGTAGCATCTGTTGATGGAGAGTGTTAATCTCCAAAAGAACAAGCTACTCTTGAAGTTAGAGCACCTTTATATCAAGAGTAACTCAAAACCTTTACCAATTTAGAGGATCAATGATCAATTATCAAAATTTTGAACAAACTGTGAAGAAGGTGACTACACAGAAAGTCTGTTGCACATAACTCACTCATTGACTTATCAAATGTGTAAAGTTTTTTATAAGACTTTGCACAAAGTGTCGCCTATAGTTTGTGCACCTCCTCCAAGTTAAATCATTCCAAAAGACTCAGCAGAACTTGAGAAATGATCTTAACAAGTCACCTATGTCTAAAACTTTAGTTCTTTACAGTCAACTTTGACACCTGCAACTTCTAAAGCTTGGTTCTCTCAAATTAGAAGCCGTTTATGCAAATGCTTTTAGCCATAGATGGCTTACCTTCCAACTTAGATTTTGACTCCTGATTTGTGCAAAACTTTACATTGTGCACTGAGAAATGATCAATTCTTTGATCATCGAGATTGCGCTTGTTTCAGAAGACACTCAACACTTCTTCACATATGAATGTTCCTACTCATAATTCTCATAGCATGTTTACAATTAAAAGCTGAAAACACGTACAGAGGTCAATCAACTACAGAATTAGAGTTGTACAAGGCATTTCACAAAAGATTCAACATAGAAGGAGAACTCTCAGAAATATCGGGCGCAACTTTTCTTCATTTCTGGAAAACTTTACATCTGAGTGATGAGAGAGATCTTACTCACTTCTAAAGTGTCTACTGACTCATACAACTTCTAATTTCTCTATTCACATGCTCTTTCATATTTGTCCCAACATTTTTACTTGTATATATAGGAAAATATGTACAAGCTCATAACCATACAAAAGTATAAGTGAGCTATCTTTGAATTAATGTACATATGTATACACATCTTCATCCTTTGAACATATGCTTCATATGTTGATCTTTTCTTCAATCCTTGACTTCAAAACTTCAATTGTTGATTGCCTTGCACCAATAGATCCCCCTCAATCATCAATTGAGGTTTTCTCTAACTTCTTTATACATGCCATGTCTTTGAATCTCTGTAGCTTTGGTCCATCCAAGCTCTTGGTTAGCATATCAGCTATCTGATCTTTTGTTGAAGTATGTATTACTTAAATCTCCTTATCCATCACCTTCTCTCTTAGAAAGTGATACTGAATCTCAATATGTTTAGTCTTGGCATGAAAAATAGGATTAGCAGCTAAATACAATGAACTCATGTTATCTCCATGAATAGTGGGTGTACTCTGAGTGATGGCAAAACTCTTCATAAGAGTCTTAAGCCATATCACTTCCTTTGCAGCTTCAACCATACCTTTGTACTCAGCCTCTGTAGATGATAAAGCAACTGTGTGTTGCTTCTTTGAACAACATGAAATTAACTTATCTCCCACATAACACAAGTATCCATAAGTTGATCTCCTGTCATCAGGATTACCTACCCAATCTGTATCACTATATATCTTGATGTTCGTATCTAATGTAAAACCATAAGACAAACCTTCTTTGAGTGTACCCTTAATGTACCTCAACACTCTTTGTCCTGCAACCCAATGTTCTTTCCTAGAACAATGCATGAATTGAGATTATATTCCAACTGCATATGACAAATCAGGCCTAGTTAATGTAGCATAGATCAGACTACCAACCAAACTTTGGTATAGCTTCATGTCCTTGAACTCTTCTCCTCCATATCTTCTCAATTTTTGATTTACCTCCATTGGAGTAGGAGCTACCTTGCAATCATTCATCTTAAACTTGATCAACAAGTTTTTCAAATACCTTTCTTGAGTTACATACACTCCATGTTGAGTGTATGAGATCTCCATTCCCAAGAAATATGACAAGTTTCCCAAGTCACTAATCTTGAACTCTTTCTCCATTTTCTTCTTTAGGCTTTGAATGCCTCTCTCATCTATACCTGTAAGAATTATATCATCAACATATATGCACATGTAAATGAACCCATCATCACTTGCTTTAACAAGCAAGCTACTATCTGCTTTAGATACTTGAAAACCAAGTTCCTTTATGAACTTCACAAGTCTATAATTCCATGCCCTCGGGGCCTGCTTCAAACCATACAAAGCTCTCTTGAGCTTACGTACATAATTTGGATACCTTTCATCTCTTAATCCTTCTGGTTGCTCCATGAAAACATCATCTGAAATATAACCATTTAGAAAAGCATTCTTCACATCTAGTTGACATAATTTCCAACCTTTACATGCAGCAATAGCTATGAGTGTCTTGATGGTTGTCATCTTTGCCACAGGACTATAGGTCTCATCATAATCTATTCCATATGTCCGAGCAAACCCTTTCACAACAAGTCTAGCTTTATACCTAGACACACTTCCATGTGCAAACCTCTTTGTCTTGTAGACCCATTTGCATCCAATGATCTTCTCACTATTTGGTTTTGGAACCAAATCCCATGTCTCATTCTCCGTCAATGCATCATACTCTTCCTGCATAGCTTTCTCCCAATTTTCCTTACCTTTTGCCTCTTCATATGTAGAAGAATCTTCATCTGCCTTTACAATATAAGCATAATCTTTGGTAGCCAAAAAATAAGTGTCATAGCTATACCTTTTAGGTTGCCATTTCTGTCTTGATGACCTTCTGAGTTCTCCACTTCTTGAGGTTTCTGGTTCATCACATTCTGGATCAAACCTTGGCACTTCTTCAACTTCAACTTGTACTTCATTGTTCTCCTCTTCATCAAATATCTGAACCTTTGATTTACCTTTCTTTTGATTCACAATTTCTTCATCACCTGCATAAATATTGATTGTACCTGCATGCCAAGTATCTTGCTCATCAAATGTAACATCCTTTGACACAAGGAATTGTTTTGTGGATGGACTCCACAATCTATATCCCATCTGCTTATCATCATATCCAATGAACACATATTTTTCAGCTTTAGGTTCCAATTTATGCCTCAATTGAGATGGCACATATGCATATGCCAAACATCCAAATACTTTGCAATGATCTAGAGTAGATCTCTTACCCCACCATGCCTCATATGGTGTCATACCCTACAAAGCTTTACGTGGTAATCTATTGACCAAATATGTGGTTGTATTTACAGCCTCAACCCATAAATAATTTGGGCAATTTTTCTCCTTCATCATGGATCTTGCAAACTCAACAAGAGTCCTATTCCTCCGTTTTGCTACACCATTTTGTTGAGGAGAGTACCTACAAGTAATTTCCCTTTTTATATTTGTATTCCACAAGTAATCACTGAACTCATTAGAGAAATACTCTCCCCCTCCATCTGACCTTAGTCTCTTCAACTTTTGACCTGTAATTCTCTCTGCATACACATGATAATGTTTGAATGTATTGCATACCTCTGACTTATCTTTGATCACATAGATAGTGATCCATGTGGTAGCATCATCAACATAAATCGCATAATACCTTGAACCATTGATACTGAAATCCTTTGATGGTCCCCACACATCTGTGTGTACCAACTCAAGCTTCTCTGAATACATAAAACCATGTTTGGAATAATATTGCTTATGAGCCTTACCTAACTGACATGCCTCACATCTGTATGTCATATGTTGACCTGTAACATTAGGCAATCCAAGCACTGAACCATTGTTAACCATATCTTTAATACCTCTTTCATTAAAATGTCCAAGCCTTTTGTGCCAAAGATCTAACTCTGGGATCTTATGTCCTCCATAGGTGTACAAGGCATGACCAATGTTACCTTGAATCTTCAATGTGAAGAGTCTTCCTTCTTTCTTCCCTAAAACAATTTGTTTATACCCATTGCTAGGGTCTTCCACAAAAACTCCTTCATTAGTGAACCTAACTTCATAACCTTTTTCAACAATTTGTCCTACACTTATCACTTACTCAAGAGAGTACTTCCATCCTTGGACTTCACTGATCCAATTGACTTCACATTGTGCTTTGTATTGTCACCTGTTTGAACTACATGATTAGTTACCTTATTCTCCAAATCAGTCATCAAAGCTATGTTGCCACTCAGGTGATTGCTACACCCTGAGTCAATGTAGAAGACTCTTTGATCTTCACTTTGCCTTTCACAAGTTGCATTCATTATCAATGTTGAATCCTCCTTCTGATCTGAAGCATAATTGTAGTAGGTATTGTTGTATTGTTGACTTAGGAATCCTCTACCTGCATTTCTTCCAAAGTAGCCTCTACTACCTCTACCTCTGAAATTACCTCTTTGATTTCTGCCACCTCTTCCTCTTGAATTAAAGTTCTGATTATATCCACCATTATTCTGAGTATTATGCCAACAATCATTAGCTAAATGATTTGTCTTACCACAAATCCAACAAGCTTTGCCTCCATCTTTATTACTTCTGCCTCTTCCTCTACCTTTGCCACCTCCTCTTCCTCTTAGGAAGTTAGCTTGGCTAGTTGTACTTTCATCTTCATTTGCTTGTTGCTTCCCTTTGCTATTCTTCTTCTTATCCTTTGAATACATTGCTTGACATGCACTTTTATCACCATCACCTTTGACATCCTGCTCAAAGGTTAACATGTGTCCTAGCAACTGATTTAAATCAGGAGTAAAATGATCTAGTGATAATTCAGTAGACAAAATGAATGGCTTCCATTTGTCATCACCTCTCAAACCTGTAAGGATTTTCCTTACCAATTTATCCTCCTCAATATCTTCATCAATTGCTCCTAATGCATCTGCAATGTCCTTCATTCTTGTTACATAATCTGAGATGGATTGAGAGGCCTTCTTTTTGAATGTGGTAAATTCTGCCCACAAGGATGCCTTCCTTGACTTTGTGGTGTTGTGGAAATGCTCTTCCAAAGCATTCCATATATCACTTTCACTTTCAAGACCTATAATGTGAGGTAGCAAGTAGTCATTAACTGCCCTGTAGATAATGCTCCTGGCTTGAGCATCTCTCTTCATCCAAGTCTTCAAATCTGATAATTCCTCCCTAGTTGGAACACTAGGATCTTTGAACTTAGGCTTTTCTTCTTCACCTGTAATATTATCTATCAAGTCTTTGCTCATAAGATGAGCTTCCATCCTCATTGACCATGTTGGATAGTTCTCTCTATCCAGTTTCTCTATCTGAAGAGAATCTCCCATCCTTTCTTCACTTGTGCATTAAATCCTTCAAGTTTTATGAGGAATAAGGTTACCTTTACTTCGAATGAAGTTCCTTTTCTCTTCCTTGATGTCTTATGGCCTCCTTCTCAAGCTTTGCTCTCAAGCTTTCACCTTTTGAATCTTCAAATGTTGAATTCTTTATGATTGCAGTAGTCGGGGTCCTCCTTTCTTCAATTTTGATACTTACTGCTCTGATACCACTGATGCAGAGTGTTAATCTCCAAAAGAACAAGCTACTCTTGAAGTTAGAGCACCTCTATATCAAGAGTAACTCAAAACCTTTACCAATTTAGAGGATCAATGATCAACTATCAAAATTTTGAACAAACTGTGAAGAAGGTGACTACACAAAAAGTATATTGCACATAACTCACTGATTGACTTATCAAATGTGTAAAGTTTTTTATAAAACTTTGCACAAGGTGTCGCCTATAGTTTGCACACCTCCTCCAAATTAAATCATTCCAAAAGACTCAGTAGATCTTGATAAATGATCTTAACAAGTCACCTATGTCTAAAACTATAGTTCTTTACAGTCGACTTTGACACCTGCAACTTCTAAAGCTTGGTTCTCTCAAATTAGAATGTGTCTATGCAAATGCTTTTAGCCATAGATGGCTTACCTTCCAACTTAGATTTTGACTCCTGATTTGTGCAAAACTTTACAATGTGCACTGAGAAATGATCAATTCTTTGATCATCGAGATTGCACCTGTTTCAAAAGACACTCAACACTTCTTCACATATGAATGTTCCTACTCATAATTCTCACAGCCTATTTACAATTAAAAGCTAAAAACTCGTACCGAGGTCAATCATCTATAGACTTAGACTTTTACAAAAGCATTTCACAAAAGATTCAACATAGAAGGAGAACTCTCAGAAATATCGGGCGCAACTTTTCTTCATTTTTGGAAAACTTTACATCTGAGTGATGAGAGAGATCTTACTCACTTCTAAAGTGTCTAATGACTCATACAACTTTTAATTTCTCTATTCACATGCTCTTTCATATTTTTCCCGACATTTTTACTTGTATATATAGGCAAATATGTACAAGCTCATAACCATACAAAAGTATAAGTGAGCTATCTTTGAATTAATGTACATATGTATACCCATCTTCATCCTTTGAACATATGCTTCTTGATCTTTTCTTCAATCCTTGAGTTCAAAACTTCAATTGTTGATTGCCTTGCACCAACATCTGTGCACTTGCAGCTCATCATCGTTGGAATGTACATCAGTTGGACATTAAAACAACATTTCTGAATAATGACTTGCATGAAGAAGTGTATGTTTTTCGGCCTCACGGCTTTGTGCAGAAAGGGCATGAAAACCAAGTGTGCAGGTTAAAGAAGGCATTATACGGTTTAAAGCAAGCACCACATGCTTGGTATGAGAAGATACATGCCTATCTCATTGTACATGGTTTTGAGAGCAGCTCAACTGAAAGAACATTATATGTTAAGCGTGCTAATGATGTGCTTCTAATCATTGTTGTCTATGTTGATGACATGCTACTGACTGGTCCTATTGAGAAGCATATTGCTGATTTTAAGGCTGATTTGCATGCCTCATTTGAGATGTCTGATTTGGGGCATCTGCATCACTATTTGGCCATTCAATTTATGCAAGTTGATGGCGGAATGGCTTTGTGTCAAATGAAATATATTGATAGATTATTGCAGCATTTTGTCCTTGAAGACTGTAAGCCTATTGCAACTCCTATGGAGACAGGTTTACGATTGAGTCTTCATGATGCTGGAGATGCATTTGATGTTGTTCTCTATCAGCAGGCTGTTGGATGCTTGACTTACTTATGTATTACTTGGCCGGATATTCAGTTTGTTGTCTCACAGATGAGCAGGTTTATGCATTGCCCAGGAGTCAATCATTGGTAGGCGGTTAAGTGCATCTTTTGCTACTTAAGTGGTACTCGGCTACTTGGGTTGTTTTATCCCAAGGGGGGATCATTACCGCCAGATTTGCATGCTTTTCTGACTTTGATTGGGCTGGTTGCTATGACACTCGTGTGTCCACTAGTGGCTTTTGCTTCATGCTTGGTAGCTCACGTATATCTTGGTTGAGCAAGAAGTAGCCTACTGTGGCCACTTGCAGTTGTGAGGCTGAGTATAGGGAAGCTTTCACAACGACTATTGAGTGTGTGTGGCTCAGACGCCTTATGGCTGATTTGGGTGTTGTTCAGTCTTCTGCCATCACCATCTTCACTGACAGCCAGAGCGCATTGGTAGTTGTGAGGAACCATGTGTTCCATGCTCGCACTAAGCACATTGAGATGCATTATCACTATGTAAGGGAGAGGTTCTTTGCTGGGGAGATCAGCTTGGCATATGTGCCCACGTAGGAGAACATTGCAAACCTTTTCACAAAGGCTCTGCCTAGGGAGAAGTTTGAAGCTTTCCGCAAAGCTTTGGGCTTACTTCCTTTTGTGGAGTGATTTCCACATAGATTGGCACTTCCTTATACATGAGTGCCAGCTCCTTGTTCACCGCATCGCTCCCAGGGGGGATTTGTTGATATATTTAGGTAGTGATGTGTGTGAACACACTAGGACCACTGGGACACTTTTTTCCCTCTTTAGGAGGTTTTTTCCCCCGGCTTGTATATATGCCTACTCCCTAATGAGCTACTTATCTTCGTACATTCTCTAGTAACACATTCATTATTGTGTGTTGTGCTCCAAGCTTCTTCTCCTTCCTTGTGCTGTTCGCGTGCTTCCGTAGAGGTCTATCTCCAACAATATATGCATATATATATGTTTTATCCATATACATGTGTGTATGTGTATGTGTATGTAAATGTGTATGTATGTATATGTGTATCTATAAGTGTATGTGTGTGTGCATATGTATGTGTATATGTGTGTTTATGTGTGTATGTGCATGTGTATGTGTATAAGTGTATCATGTATGTATGTATGTGCATGTGTATGTGTAAGTGTATGTGTAAGTGTATGTGTATGTGTAAATGTATGTGTGTATGTGTATCTATGTGCATGTATATGAGTGTGTATATGTATGTGGATGTGTATGTGTAAGTGTATGTGTGTGTATGTGCATGTGTATGTGTATGTGTGTGTATATGTATGTATGTGCATATGTATGTGTAAGTGTATGTGCATGTATACGAGTGTGTACATGTATGTATGTGCATATGTATGTGTAAGTGTATGTGCATATGTGTCTGTATGTGCATGTATATGAGTGTGTATATGTATGTATGTGCATGTGTATGTGTAAGTGTGTGTATATGTATATATGTGCATGTGTATGTGGAAGTGTATGTGCGTATGTGTATGTATGTGTGTTGCTCTAGCACCATGGTGAGAACCACGTTAAGAAGCTTCACCTCCTTAATTGTCAATCAGCGGAAGAGATAGGAGTGATATGAAGATCGTGAATGTGAGATGAAGTGAGAGTGAAGGTGAGAAACATAGAGATGCACACACACATACACACACACTACGAAGAGACAAGCAAGACACAATGGAAGGTGAGAAATCAACTCTATTCCTCAAGAACACTCATACAAGCTCAAAATAGCTCTAAGCTCTTCTCTACTCAAACAAGCTAACCCCAAAAAGGAGCTCTCTAGCTCTTTTTATAGTTTCTATACTAGTTTTGACCGGTTTCACATCTAGTGACCGGCATAGTTAAAAATTAGGTCCTAGATGCTATTTGAGGGGGTAAACGGTGTCTAAAAATAACCAAAATTGATACGCTCATTCTACCTAAGCTCCTCAAGCTCGAGGACTCCTCGGCTTGCACAAAATGGAGCTAGAAATTAAGAAAAGGGTTTTTCTATGTTACATATGTTACAATAGTGATAAAAATCACTCTTGGAGGTTTTTGAAAAGTATTTTTAAAACATGATTCTTTGAAAAAAGATTCGACTGGCTCCCTGCTCTGTCGTTACATGCTTCCGCGTCTTCTATGCCTCTGGCTGCTTCCAACACCCCCCTCCCTCTCGCTTCTGTCGTCCCTGACAGAACCTTGTTGTGAGGTCTGCCGGATATAGTTATGTAGGAGGTCTTGAGCGAGGGTGTGCTCGGAGATACGAATGCCACGGGCCAGATCGGCCTCGAGTTTCTCCCAGTCTATTGGTTGCGGTTCTTCTGGTGGCGGGAGGTGATAGTGTGTGGAATAGACCATTCGTTCACAGGCAAATAAGTGTAATAAATGTGTAGGCCTGCTTATGAATACCTTTGAATGGTATTCCCAGAAGCCGGTTGTGAACATCTCTTCGAACGTCTGCTTGTAGCACGCCGGTAGGTACTTTATTCTGCAATGCCAGGCATAACACACCCGTAGCGATGGCGTTGTACTCATATCATATACCAGATCGAAATTGCCATGCTCAAAGCCCGGGGTGTTTACATGAGGTGTCTTGACGCGTCGGAAGACTTTAAAAACCATTTGCATCATGTCAAAGATTTTGACAATCATGTGCGCCGCTATATTGTCCATATGCTTTAGTCTAGGGAGCCAGTGGCAAATTGTAGCCATCATGTAGCTTACAGTTGGTAACTTGATGGGTGGCTTAAAATAGGGGTAATTCAACCAATCCTGGCACTGCTTATTGTTTTGTACCTTAATAGCAAAGGCTGTCCAGGAGCGACGTCGTGGTACTGGTCCCCAACATGGGTTGTACTTTAAATGCAAAGGTGCCTTTACCCATGTACTCATCATTTCTGGATACTTCTGTAGTAAATCTTTGCGCCACTCTGGTTGATAGATCTCTCCTTGCTGCGCATCGAGTGGTAGATCGTCCTCCTCGAATTGAGTCGCATGCGATGGTTTCTTACCTGTTTCTTTCTCAATGGCTAACTGGTATTCGGCCATTAACATAAAATACGGTTTATACTGTAGCTCATGCCCAGATGTATCGTCGTGGGGCCAAATGAGCAAAGATTGGAGACTGTAAAATTCTTTCTTCTATCATCGCCATGGCATGTAATTGTGCCTCTACTCTAGCTGAGTGTGTTGTCCCAAGTTCCTCAATTGTCTTCATCCATGCGGGGGTTGGGAGTTCGTAAGTCATCTGGCCTTCGGCCGTGACGCGTCCGCCTGGGATGGGTTGTGGCTCGTACGCCTCTTCAAACGTTTCCTCCACCGGGATGGTGACAGTTTCTTCCTCTGCTGGTAGCTCTGGTGGGGAATCTGGCCTTGGTGGTGCTTCATATACTGCGATCCTTGATTCCAGATTTGATATCTGGGCCCGTAAATCATTGAGTTCCTCTAAGATGTCAGGAGAGGGTCCACAGGTGCTGGTATGTCTTGGTGTGCCGGTGCTCATAACTGGAGTAATTTATGATCGTCTTTGAGTTTCTGTAACTCCTCGTTCATGCGATTGTATTCATCTAGCAGTCTTACATGATCCTCTAGTAGCATTTTCATTGATTCTAAGGGAATGGCTTTGAACCGAATAGGACTCAAAGGTTGGTCTGGGTGGTCGAGAGCTGCTTCCAAGTTTTCTCGGTTCTGATCCTCTAAGCGCTGGTTTTCTTCCTTTGCTGCTGCTAGATGTCTTCTGAGTAAGCCCATGTTTCGTGTTAGCGTTGCATTGCGGACTGTCTGGGCTCTTAATAAGTTATCCAGGTCAGCAGTGGCTTCCTTGGTCTTTTCTTCTCTTTCTAGTTCTAATTTATGATAGGCCCCTCGTAATTCTTGGTATCGGCTGTTCAGTGAGGCATTCTCAATAGACAATAAATTAAGCTTCGACTGTAAGTCAGTGGTTGTCCTCTGCAGCTGCTAATAATGATCACCAAGAGATGTGAACTCATCTCTTACTTGCGTCATACACATGAACATCTGTCGAAATGCATTATCTACAGTGGGTGATAATATTAATGGGGTGCTAAATGGAGATGCAGTGGGTGTAGATGCAAAGGGAACGGGGAATGGGGGTGGGAAGGTGGATGCTGTGGTGATCGTGGAAAATTGTGATATGCCTAAATATGTTTGTGCCGTGAGTGAAGTGAGTGGTGGTGCAGTGGGCGGTGAGATGTCCATGTCATTGGACGTGTCTAGTGCGGTGACTGTGAATAAGGGTGTGATTGTGGGTGCTTGTGATGGTGTAAATACTGGATTTACAAAGGTTGAGGAGTAATTTACAGGGGGACTGGCTGGTGCAGCTGGGTGGAAAGGGGAAAGAGGGGTTGCAGTGGGTCGGGGAGGTGAGACTGGGGAGAAGGTTAATGGCGGTGGGAATGGGAAAAGGGGTCTTGGAGGTGTGGGGAAGGATGGAAAAGCTGGATGGAGGAATGGGTTGGATAGAAAGGTGGATGTGTGAGGGGGTAGACTAAGTCTAGTGGGTGCGGGAATTGTGGGGTGAGTGGCCGTAAGGACGATTTCTGCTACGTCACCAGCGAATGAAGATGTTGGTCGGGGGGAAGGAGGGTGAAGAGGGGAGGCTGGATGGATGGGCGGTGGTGGAGGAGCGGGGAAAGATGGGAAAGATGGAGGGGAAAAGGTAGTAGGTGGAAAGGTGGGTGGCTGAGGGGGGAAACCCGGTTGAGTGGTTGTGGATAGGGTTATAGGAATGGAGGCAATAGAAGCTTCTGCTACTGCACTGTTGAAAGATGTGGCTTGTCTAGGAGATAGTGGATGAAGGGGAGAGATGGGAGGTGAAGGTGGAGTAGTTGGGGTGACGGGTACTTCGATTACAGTTGTGGTATTTACATTAGTCGTATGGGGTGGGGAGTCGACAAGGATGGCTTCTGCTGCCAACGAGCTTTCAGGGACGAGACGTGCCTCCCTGGCCTGTTCTGAAGATTGTGCTCCTGTTGGGACACGAATGTATTCACCGAGCTTTGAAAGTAGTCGTACTCTACGGGGGTCAAACTGTGGGAGTGGCTTTCTTTGCAAGTATCTGAGTGCTTCGTTGGAGCCTACTGATTTGACCAACTCTCTAAATCCTTTGATGTATGCGTCTTCGAATCCACCTGTGACAAGTTCTTGTTCTATTATCGCTTGACTCTCTTCCTCAGTCAGCTTTTTGCGTGCCCAAACTTTTTCCATAGTTCTATACAGCTTCTTAATAGCCAGTGTGTAAGTTGCTGCTTCACAAGTTTCATCTTCATGTGTACTAGTATCACCATGTGTGTCTGTTTGTTGTCCGTGGCCATTTGTCTGTTCATGCTCTTGGGATTCCTGAGTTCCCTGGCTGGCTTCGTCATCGCCTTCGTCTTCATCAGTTGCCGTTCTTTCCTCATCAGAGCTAGACACGATTGGTCCTTGTGGTTGATCTCACGGTGTGGTAGGGTAGCTAGGCCTTTCAAATTCTTGAGAAAACATTTGTCCTTCTGAAAACTGGAACTCGTTGTAGAATGCATCGGCCATTTCAAAATTGAACGTTGTGTTCAGTGGCTCTGCTTCCAAATTGGCTATCGGGAAAGAAAACGCTTCCGCACCAATAGTGGTGGGAATTTCAGCTGCCGTGGTGATAGGTTCTGGGGTTGTGGCTGCTTGAGGTGCAACAGTACTGGTGGTGCCCTCCGTTACAACTGGTCTTGATAATCTGATACGAATAGGTTGTACTGTGGGAGTGGCTGCTGTCGGTGACTGCTTTGGAGATGGTTGTGGTGAGGGTGATTCTGGCACCTGAAGGCAGGGGATGGTTCCTCTCATGCGTTTTCCGGCTCTGCCTTTGCTAGCCTTCCTAGCTTTCTTTGTGGTTCCTTTAAATGCTTTCAGCTCCTCACTAGTCATGGCACGCTCAATCGGTAAGTCATACGCCAAGCACATATATATAATTCTCGTAAGTGCACAACATCCATTGATGAATTTCTTTCGTTCCCATCTATGTTGTGCCAAATAGAGCTGATCAATTATCCAGCTAGCTAGATCAACCATCTGAGGTCCAGTACATGCTAAGTATAATCCAAACCAGATTCTTTTGTGGGGCATGGTAAAACGATCCTGAGCTGGGAAAGCAAAATGCTGCATGCATATCCGCAATGGCTTGGAGAGCTCAGGGGTTATAGCTGAAATATCCTCCCACTTAGTTACATCACCGCGTTTCATCGGCTCTGGAACTAGCCGTTCTCGCTCCGTCGGAGTGTGCGTTGCATGTATTTTGAGAGCTGCGCGAATTAA
Organism: Ceratopteris richardii; assembly: GCA_020310875.1. Classification (NCBI taxonomy): domain Eukaryota; kingdom Viridiplantae; phylum Streptophyta; class Polypodiopsida; order Polypodiales; family Pteridaceae; genus Ceratopteris; species Ceratopteris richardii. The sequence goes on from CM035443.1 coordinate 53,234,509, forward strand.
ATCTTTGGACCAGTAAAACCTTCTGAATGGAGGATCACTTACCAAGGATGGTAACATGAATGTTCCAGGTAGATCCTTGTTCTCTGAAGCCGTCAAAGTGGTTACGAAGTAAAAGCATCTGTAAAAATCGGGTTTAGGCAGAGGGTCACTAAAATATTCTATGAATCCCGCTCGTGCCCAAACGTGCGTTAAGTCTTGTGTATTTTGTAGGCCTTCAAATTCTCTTGAAAAGAACTGGTACTTGGACCATGTGCGATAATCAAATGCCAAATTGGCCTCAAATATGAAATCAGCGTCTGCTAATGGTCCTGCTAGGCCTTGAAACCAGTGAGAATTATGATGAATCTTCTCAGTATACCCTCTAGGAGGGTCGTCGATTGGCATGGGTCCTGGAAAACCTTGAAACTCTGGTGGTTGCATGGTCGGATGAGATTCCGCTAGTAATTCTCCAATATTGGTCATTGGTGCACTGGGGCCAGCTTCTGATGGTCCTTCTTCGGTTTGCATGATGACTGACAAGCTAATGGAAAAGATCTGCTACAAAAGATTAGCACATTAGTATGGAAATTAATTATGATCCCATTAAGGTGAGACCGCAATCCCTTTCCATAGCTGATGTGTAACCTGTGTAGCCAGGTGTTGTGAAGTGATTGATGCTATGATTTTTTTGCAAAACTAATGTAGGTCTCTAGACACCTACATGCTTCAGATTATGCATACATTTCTTGATGAGCTTTTATTATGCGTGATGTGGGGTTATGGTGTGTGAATTTATACAAGGTTCAAATGTAAGTGATTTATTACAAGGATGAAGATGAGTTGAGGTGGTAGTGGTGTCAGACAATGGGTTAGGGGAAGTCTTCTGGACACGTTTCGGCATCCATTCCTAAGAGTTTTTGAGCGGATGGTGTGTTTCTTCTGAGGGACAAAAGATGGTATCGTATGTGGTGTTATTGAAGGGAGAAGAGATTTTGGCGGGGTGTATAATACATGGCTTGAGTGTTGAACTATAATACATGGTTTGGGTACCCAAATCTGCGTGGGTGTGGGTCTGTTCATAAGGTACTTCTTGGCGATCCAAATTTGTCGAATGGTCGAACTTGTAGAAGAAGGTCGAGGGGATGTTGGATACTAATTCTGTCTCTGTCTTGACTTCTTCTTGTCATTATCTGCATAGTTGAATTCTATCGGTGCTTTCTGTCCTTTTGGCACCGATATTTGTCTTGTGCCGCTTGCCTTGTGTTGCTGAGACTGCTTTACTCTTTGCGTCGTCTGATATTGCCGTCGGTCTGGGTTCCTTCGTCGTGGTTGACTCTGTTGTGGTTGAGGTTGAGAGGTCGACTGGACGCTCTGCTTTGGAAAAGAAGGGAGGTCCAACAGTTGCATGACCTGCCCATTAGGAAGTGAGGTATTCTGTACCACAGATCTAGGCCAGTCCACAGTAAGTGTGGAAGGATGAGCACCACAGGTATTGTGCTCATTTGGCCGCTGATCGTGCCCATCTGGCAGCTGATGCAACCCACCTGACCGTTGATTGTGTCCATCTGCCCTAGCGGTTGGGTGATTGCCCGTTCTAGTTTGCAGGAAGCCCTAGGAAAAATCTCCTGTCGTCCTTCTGATTGACAATTGTCTATAGCCAAGCCCGAGTGGGTTGGTGTAGACGTGACGTGACTGATCTGACCAAAGATCTTCCGGTCTTCCGTCGCATGCATTTCATAGGGTCTAGGGTTACAAACCTCAGTCAGAATACCATTAGGGAAGTCAAGCGGTATCACTCGCTTCTGATCTAAGGTTCCAATCTGTAAGGAGCCTTGTCTAAGATTTAGGTCCACTGAGTGATCGTATAGCCAATCTTGGCCAAGGATTAGGGGTTCTATCAAGTCGTCATCATGGCACACTAGTAGCTTCGCTGTCATGGTCACATCCTTAATGAGGATAGGAAGGTCCACCTCGCCCATGCAAGGGGTTTCCATGCCTCCTAGCCCTATGAGGTATGCCTCAATTGGCGGCATTTCTATTCCTGAGTCCTTATAGTGGGACCATCTAATCGCGCTAGTTGCAGCACCTGAGTCAATTAAAGCCCTGAGCTCTTGGCAAGGGTTCTCATGCTCTAGCGTGACTGTAATGAATGGTCTCCTATCCACTATGCTAGGATGAGTTCGTGACTTTACTTCACACATGGCCATGGGGTATCTGGGTGATGTCTCCAAAGGGTTATAATGTTCTCTCCCTAGTCCTTGTCTTCTTAGCTTCATGCGCTTAATGCGTTCTATCGCTTCTGCCTGAGCTTCCGCTCGCATTCTATTTTCTTCCTCCTTACGCTTCTTTGCCAACGTGAGTCGTCTAAGCATATCCTCAGTAAGAGGTTCTTGGTATAACTTGACTCTACAACCACTAATGTAATTAGGCATTATGTCTCCTTCTAAGGTGGCTAATTGTACTGCTCCACTTGTCAAGAGTCTATTGATGATCATAGGTCCATAACCTCGCTTTTCTAACTTCTGTGCGTGCTGCTTTAGCGTATATACTAGAACTAAATCTCCTTCCTTCAAGCCTTTATCTTTCACATGCACATCAAAATAGGCTTTCTGTCGTTTCTTTGCCGCATATATTCCTGCTGCTGCTTTCAGCCTGGTTTCTCCTAATCGTTCCAAGTCCATTATTCTCGCTGATAATTCATGGCCGGTCCACTGATGTTCTTGTGCAACCTTAAGGGTCGGTATCAAGAAGTCCAAAGGAAGCACAACATTCTGACCAAAAACCATCTGAAAGGGAGTTGCATTGAGTACGGTCTTGTAGGCCACTCGATATGCCCAAACAGCGTGGTGTAACTGTTTGTCCCAATCTGAACGTTTGTTGTTCACGAGTTTCGTCAGTACGTTACAAAGGATCTTATTAGTGCTTTCAGCCTGACCATTGGCCTGAGTTGGCACACATCACATCTCTTAACATAGGTTGAGCATCCATGTGAAGAGTGGGCCACCATAATCCTGTAAAGAGGATGGCTTTGATTATCCTTTCAGGTCCAAAATGACCTCCTGCAACACCTTGGTGTGCAGTCTCTAGTATGCTAAGATAATCGCTTTCATGAACACATTGTCTTAATAATCCATCTCGTCCCCGTTTGTATAGATTATCGCCAATAAGTGAATAATCTTGAGCTTCTTGCTCCAGACTTCGTTGTCGAGCTAAGGTCATTCCTTGAGGGAATGTCTTCGTCCTCAAGTATGTCACTAACGGTTCACTCCAGTCTGGTGTGAGAGACACGTGATATAACGTCGCATGTTCTACTGGTGGTCTTTCACAACAAACATGGCATTCTTTACACAACTTGTAGACATCTGCTTCCATCGAAGGCCAATATACTCCTAGTCTATGCAGAGTCTGTAATGTTCGATGTTTTGAATGATGTTGCTTTAGTGCACCTATGTGTGCTAATTGCAACCAATTTGCATGTTCTGATTCATCTACACAACAAGCAAGAATCTTTTGATTATCCTGTTTATATATGCTTCCTGCTATGATTTGGTATCTATGAGACGGTAATCTCTCCTTCTTTGATCTTTATCCTAGGATTCTTGGGTCCATACGTGAGAATAGGGACTATTGGTTTAGCCCATTCTGGTGCTATCTCAAGGTTAAACAAGTACGCATATGGTAGATCATCCGCTACTCCTTGAGGAGCTTCTCCTGAGGTTAATCTCGAAAGGTGGTCAGCTCTAAGATGTGTCTTTCCTTTCCTGACTACTACTTCAAAATCATACTCCATGAGTAATAGAAACCAACGTATCAATCGTCCTGTGTTACATGGTTTGTTGACTAAGTACAGTAATGCTTGATGATCTGTAAAGAACTTGAACTTGTTTGCCAACAAATAGTGCCTAAACTTCTTTACTGCATAGATCATTCCTAATCCTTCTCGTTCCGTCGTGGTATAATTTCTTTCTGCTGCGCTCAATTGTCTGCTTGCGTAAGCTATGGGGAGATCTATGTTACCTTCATTCGTGGGTTGTGCTAACACACATCCTATGGCGTAATTGGATGCATCCACATGTACATGGAATGGCTTACTCCAATCTGGGGTAGTCAATATGGGTGCTGAGCACAAACGTCGTTTAAGTTCATTGAATGAATTTTCACATTCATCTGTCCATTCAAAATTGGTTAAAAGAGAGAACAATGGCTTGGCTATGATTTCATACATGTGTATGAATCTCCGATAATAACCACAATGGCCCATAAATGCTTGTACCTCCTTTACGTTAGTTGGTCTAGGTAATTTTGCAATTACTTTCACTTTTTCCTCATCCGTCGAGATTCCATTTTTTGACACAATGTGTCCTAGAATTTTGCCTTGTCTGACCATGAAAACGCATTTTTCTGGGTTCAAACAAACTTGATATTCTCGACATTTGTCAAATATTTGTCTTAACTCTGGGATATACGTGTGCCTGATATTAGAATGAGCACATATGTCATCGACATAAACTTCCAAACTTTTGCGTAGGAATTCCTTAAAAACATGACACATGAGTCGCTGGAAAGTGGCGGGTGCATTTGTTAAGCCAAATGGCATTACACGAAATGCAAATATACCCCATTCGGTGGCAAATGACGTCTTGTGTTGGTCCTCTGGAGCAATGGCTTCTTGATTGTAGCCTGAGAATCCATCAAGAAAGCTGTAAACTTCCTTGCCCGCAACTCTTTCCAATAAGTGTTCCGTGATAGGAAGAGGATAACTGTCTCTAATCGTGGCGGCATTAACTTTTTTAAGGTTAATACACACACACAATTTTCCATTCTTCTTGGGAACTACCACAATGGGGGACACCCATTCGGTATGCTCAAGTAAATGAATCCTGCTTCTATCAAACGATCTATCTCCTCTTTAATCTTAGCAGCGTAGTTATCATTGTATGTGTATGGTTTCTTTGCATCTGGAGTCATAGGGATTCTATGAGAACATATGTCTGGATCTACTCCTTTCAAATCTTTGTAACTCCATGCAAAAACATCTCTATATTCGCGCAATAGGGCAACTAATTCTTCTTCTTCTTCCTTCGTCAAATCATGCCCTATGTATGTACACTTTTCTTCTTCTCCTTCTATAGCAACTATTATTTTCTTGGTTTTCTCTCGGTTATCATATACTTGTCCGTCATTAGCCTCTCTATTAGGCATTCGTACCAGGATTCTTCTATCTTCGATTTCATATTTCTTGAAGTTCTCGGGTACTTCAAACAAAGATTCTTCTTTTTCTGACATGGTTTCTTTCTTCTTTCTTTTCTTGCCTTCACTCTTGTTAGTCACTTGAGTGGCTATTCTCACATCATTCATAACTTCTTCCTGTTTCTGAGGGTGAGTTTCTACTTCGTAAAAATATTCTTCTTCTGATGCAAAGGGTGGGTCCATGATAATTGATTCTAAATCAAAATCGCTTGCATCCTCAAATGCATCAGTGCTAGGTTCGCATTCTTCTAAAATTGCATCGCACATGATTGGCTCTATCGTGAAAACTGAAATGTCATAGCCATCCTCGTCACAGTGGGGTGTCCATTGTTCTTCATTGATGGCTACATCCATGGTTGCTAGGATTTTTGCCCAACCATGGGGTTCGAACTCTTCGTCTGGGAATACTACAGGTGCGTAAGCTGGATCTTGAAGGGTTCGTGGATGTTGTTCTGCACCTAAGGTCCTTGCTTCTAACCGTTCTTCCTCTTGTTTTGCTACCTTACACATCCATAAATGAGTGTCCTCGTGTAACCATGAGGGGTCTGACTCCAATGAGTGCACGGATTCCGTCTCTACTGGTGTCTTATGGATGGTATTCCATTGTATTGGGGGTACGTCTCTATGCGAATAGTCTTTAAGATTGACTTTGGTAGTCACTCCTAAATGTTGCAAGTACAAAGAATTAGTTCCCCAATCTTGTACAATTTGCAACTGACGCATGAATGGTCGTCCCAATATCATCTCATAAGCATGATTTTTTGCAAAATCACAAATGACAAAAGTATGCTCAAATTCTACACCACAAGTGGTGAGAGATATTCCTTCTAGTAAGCCTAATGGTTTTTCTATGTGTCCCTCAGCCATTTGTAGCTTCATCCTGGTAGGTCTGAGTGCTGGCTTACCCCAACGTTTCCATAAAGCGCTGGTGGCTATGGCTACTCCGGCTCCTGAATCTAAGATGGCTTTCGTGGTGTAGCCCTGATGGGTTATCGGAAGATAAGTGTTACCTTCCTCTCCTTCACTTACATCTCCAATCTTTTCTACTGGTATCTCCGGTACCTTATTTTGTGATCCTATTTGTGAGGGAGTAGTAGCAAGCTCGGGAAATTGATTTGCTACATGTTTCCACAATTCTGGTTTTACCTTTAACAACTCCTCTAGAGTGAGATTACACTGTACTTTAGTGTTCTTGATCACTTCCGTGTTTCTAGGGATTACTGATTTTTCATTCCTCACTATTATCGTGGGTGTTCTCATACTAATAGACTTTGCTTCCTAAGGTCCTATGAACTGAGGTAATTCTTGTAAAGAATTAGATTCAAATCCTGTGTGTTCGCTCAGTTGCTCTTCCTCTACACCATCGTAAATAGAGGGGATATCTTGGGGAAATTGTTCCTGCAAGTCATCTATTTCTTGAATAGGAGGATGAGTTCCTTGTTCTTTTCTCCATTTCTCTTCTTGGATTTCCCTCGAAAATTCATGTGAATATTTATGTATGGAAGACAAATTGTCTTGACTTTCTGTATTGGGTACTTGAGACACGGATGGTGCATTCCTTTTCTGTGTCTCTGGGACACTAGGGTTCTTGTGCTGATCCTTTTTCTCTTTGCTCTCTATCAAGTATTCTAGCCTCTCCATTAGTCCTTGAAAGTGTAGTTCAGGTTTTGCCATGTTATTCCAATTAAGATATCTAGAGGCTTTGAACAAAGCTTGTGCTAATTCTACCATCTTCATGCAAAGTTTAGTTCTCTCAATTTCTAGATCAGCCCGAGGGTAGTTTTTACTCATTTCAGCTTCCTGAGGTCCCTCTTTTAATCTAGCCTGATATGCACGAAACATCATGTCTAGATTTTCTGGTATGGGTTCCGCTAAAACTGATCCTGATTTCTGAGCTGGATTCTCTTGATTCAATTCCTGTGAAGTCAATTCTAGAATTTTGGCTCTCGACTCTTTCAAACTTCCTTCCAACTCAGTTATCTTTTTACTCCATTTTCTCTTAATTCTTTCTCTAGAATCTTTCCAAGATTTTGTCTTTTTGCTACTAGATTCTACAACTTCACTAGTGCCAGCTACTTTCTCCTGATTAAGCTGTTGGTTCTGTAAGAGCGCCTGGGCTCTTATTATAGCTTGGATAGGCACGTATGTAGGGTTGGATCCATCTGTGTTGTTTATAATACCTACCACGTTGATCGGTGTCACATTCGAAGCGTTAACTGGGTTCTTAGGACAATCTTTGATTATGTGCTCTTTACCACAATCGGCACAAAAGCCTTGGATGTTATAGTACTGTGATTGCCCAGCTATCAGGGGATGTGGACAATCCTTTATGAAATGATCTCCTTGGCACCTAAAGCATGGTCCTCTAGGGCCCTGTGGTCTTTGTTGTCTCACTTGGGGCCGCGGATTTGGATTTGTGTACATCACATTAGCATAGTCTGGCTCCCAACTAGGTTCCACTGGTGGACTATCATAATGATATGTCTCCATATGTTCTGGTGACTCCGTGTAATAAGCGGGTGGACTATCTACATGCGTAGAGTCAAAACAGTTTGAGTTCGGGTCACTCTCTGTGATCAAAGGTGAAGAAGGCACTAAGGCCCTACTTAGGTTCTCTTGTGCAGCAGCGTATTTGACTGAGATGACATTCGCTGGTGGGGGTGGCTGCTGAGCTAAGACGGGTTGAGGTCGTTGTTGAGCCTGGTATGGGTAGTTCTGAGGAGGCCTATAGTAATAAGGCTGAGCATTGTATTGGCCTTGATACCTACCTGGCTGTGCGTATGCTTGTGGGTAGTTCTATCTCACGGTCTGTTTGTTGTATGGGCAGTCCTGAGCCGTATGATTCGTGTATCTCCTCTCAATTGTACATAGGAGTACAAGGACAAAGGAACTACCAGAACTCCTCCTTGAGAGTGCCAATGTTAGGAAGTTGCACACTTTGCCATGGAGATCATCCATCTTATGTCTGCACTAGAGAAGGATTAGGGTTATCACAACCTTACCCTTACAATAGACACCGAACTCAGGAGCCTAAGATGTACTCTTATAGTGAGCAGAACTACCCCAACCACAACACCGAAAACTATCCAATGAGTAGACAGCCACGATCGTTTGTACCACCCCAATGTAGACCATACAGGTACCCTCCTAGAGAACAAGGCAGAGAAGTTCCTTGGTATAACCCATGTCCAAGACCACGAGGAGCAACTAGACCGTATGAACATGGAGGATATAGCCAACCTCAACTTATACTAGGACAACAACCACCCCACCCACTAGCTCCGATACAAGAGCAAAACATCACAATACAAGTCATTTTTCTTGAGTGTGGCAAAGAATAGCTCTTGAGAGATTGTCTCGGACATCCCTCTGGTGCACCGAAGGTTACACCCGTTAATGTAGTAGGCCTAGTAGGGGATTCAAGTTCCAATAGCAATAATGTGGCTCCTATACATGCAGTTACTAGGGCACAAGCCTTACAAAAAGCTAAACTAGCTGAGCAACCAGAGCCAAGTGACTTAGGAGAACCTAGTAAGAGAAAAACGAGAACATGGGAGGATACTAGAGAGAAGGTGAATCGTAAGTGGACCAAAAAGTTATCCGAATTAGAAGAAAGCCTGAAAGATGCAAAGATAAAAATAGAAGATATTGCCTCTCAAAGCCCCTTCCAGGTCAAAACTCCATCCACACCACCTCATCCCCACCCACCAACCATTGTAAATAAACCACAATCAGGATCTGTCCTTGCAGATCCAACCCCAGAAGACTTGGACATGATGTTCAAGGCATACCAGGCTCGACTTCAAGAAGGGCCAACACCTGCAAACCTAGAAAAGAGCTACCCTAGAGCAGATTGGAGATTGAAAGGACAAAAATGTGCATAAAAATGATGGAACTAGCTCAAGCTATGGTCGAGGCCAATCAATCGTTCAATCACGCAAATGCTATTACATCGGGTTTGCACTTCCAGGGCTTACTAGATAGATTAGAGAAGTTGGTAAATAAACCACAAGTTTCTTTACCTCCACAGGCTCAACCAACTATTGTAAGAGAAATCTCATCACCAAAGAAATTCTATGTTCCTAACTCCATAGATGATGGAGAACCTCTTTCAATTCAATAGCACACTCAAAAGTTCTTGCGGGAAATACAAGAAGAGAAATGGGCCAAGGAGAAGGATAATCCCCCTCCTATTCTTGAGATTGATGACCTTCATGATCCATTTCCACAAGACATTCCATCTATTTATGGAGATTGTAGAGCAATAAGACGAAGAAAGTTCAGGATTTGAATCCAATTCTTTACAAGATTTGCCACAGCTCACAGGCCCATGGAAATCTGAATCTCTCCAGATCAGAGCTTCCACAATATTGATAAAAAATGAAGACTCGATGGTTCCAAGAAACATTGAAGTCATAAAGAACACTAAGGTTCAGTGTCATCTCACTTTAGAAGAGCTGGTAATAGGGGAGATGAGCTCTAAAGAGAAAGTACCGGAGATACCTGTAGACAAAATAGGGGAGATGAGCAAAGGTGAGGAAGGTAATACTTATCTTCCGATCACCTACCAAGATTACAAAGCCAAAGCGATCATAGATTCAGGTGCCAGTGTTGCTATTGCAACCATCTCCTTGTGGAAGCAATGGGGTAAACCCATATTAAGAACAACTAGAATGAAGCTTCAAATGGTTGACGGCCATGTGGAAAGACCTCTAGGATTGCTAGAAGGGATAACTCTAACCACTTGTGGTGTAGAGTTTGAGCACACCTTTGCTATATGTCACTTTGGTAAAACTAATACCTACGAGATGATCCTAGGAAGACCCTTCCTATGACAAGTGCAAGTTGTATAGGATTGGGGAACCAACTCCTTATACTTGTAGTGCTTAGGGGTCACAACCAAGGTCAATTTGAAGGATTACACCTTCAGAGATGTACCACCCCTATAGTGGAATCCTATCCACAAGGAGCAAGAAGATTCAATCTCTATGCATTCTAAAAGTTCATCTCATACATCCTAGATACATGAAGATACTCATTTGTGGATGTGTAAGGTCGCAAAGGAAGAGGAAAAATGCCTAAAAGCAAGAAAAGAAGGAACTTGTTAAGGTAATAGACCAGTCAATGACCGAGCCTATACACCGATGATCTTTCCAGATGAGGAATTTGAGCCTCATGGTTGGGCAGAAATCTTAGCCACCATGGACATTGCGGTCAATGAAGAACAATGGAGACCTCATTGTGATGAGGAGGGATATGATATTTTAGTGTTCATGTGTCAGACCTTGCTAGAAGAATGTGACCCTAGTGACTTAGTAGGAGAAGAAGAGAACAATGATGATCTAGAGTCCATTGTGATGGATAGTTACTTTAACTTGAAAAAACATTATCTAAAAGAGGCAGGAGTATTTACCCAAAAAGAAGATGAACCTCTCACAAGCATCAAAATGGTAAATTCAAAGAATGGAAATGAGGGTGATCAAAAGAGAAAGAAAAGAACATTAGTGAAACAGGAAGAGGAGGAACCATTGTTTGAAGTACCAGAGAATTTCAAGAAATATGAAGTTGAGGACCAAAAAATTTTGGTACGAATGCCTAAGAGAGAGGCCACAACAAGAGAAGCATATGATAACAAAGAAAAGACCAAAAAAATTGCAGTCACCATTGAAGAGAACGAAGAGAGATGTACGTACATAGGAGATGACCTAAGTAAAAAAGAGGAAGCAGAGCTGGTAGCCTTATTAAGGGAATATAGGGATGTGTTTGCATGGGACTATAGAGACTTGAAGGGAGTAGATCCGAAAATTTGTTCTGATATGATCCCCACGGTAGCAGATGCCAAGCCCACCAAACATAAGCCCTACACATATAATGACACTTATGTAGCCAAAATAAAAGAAGAAATTGATAGATTGATTGAAGTTGGATTTATCTATGAGATTGAACATACGAAATGGGTGTCCCCCATCGTTGTGGTGCCCAAGAAGAATGGAAAGTTGCCTGAATCTATCAATCTTAAAAAGTTAATGCCGCCACGATAAGGGATAGCTATCCGCTTCCAATCATTGAACATTTATTGGAGCGTGTTGTAGGCAAGGAAGTTTATAGCTTCCTTGATGGATTTTCAAGTTACAACCAAGTAGCCATTGCCCAGAAGATCAACATAAAATGGCCTTTTCCACAGAGTGGGGAATCTTTGCATTTCGTGTGATGCCATTTGGACTCACCAATGCACCTGCAACATTCCACAGGCTCATGTGTCATGTATTCAAAGAGTTCTTGTGAAAGAGCTTAAAAGTATATGTGGATGATTTATGTGCTCATTCCCAAGAAAGGAGACATCACATCCCTGAGCTCAGATAGATCTTCAACAAGTGTAGAGAATATCGAGTTTGTATGAACCCAGAAAAGTGTGTGTTCATGGTACCTCAAGGGAAGATCTTAGGTCATATTGTTTCTAAGAATGAAATATTAGCAGATGAGGATAAAGTAAGAGCCATAGCTGAGTTGCTGAGGCCAAGGAACGCCAAAGAGGTACAAGCCTTTAGCCTTTATGGGCCATTGTGGATATTACTATAGGTTCATCCACATGTATGCAATCATAGCTAAACCTCTTTATACCTTGTTGGCAAATTTTGAGTGGAATGAAGAATGCAAAAATTCCTTTAATGAGCTAAAGAGACGTTTTTGCACAACACCAATACTGACCACTCCTGATTAGAATAATCCATTCCATGTACACATGGATGCATCCAATTATGCAATAGGATGTGTGTTGTCACAACCAATAGGAGAAGGAAATTTAGATTTGCCTATAGCATATGCTACTAGGCAATTGAACGCTGTTGAACAAAACTACACCACAACCGAAAGAGAAGGTTTAGGCATGGTATATGATGTGAAGAAGTTTAGACACTATCTATTGGCCAACAAGTTCAAATTTTTCACTGATCATCAAGCTTTATTATACTTGGTCAATAACCCTTGCAATACAGGACACTTAGTAAGATGGTTCCTCTTACTAATGGAATATGACTTTGAAGTGGTTGTTAGGAAAGGTAAGACCCACCTCAGAGCGGATCACCTTTCTTGCATCACTTCAAGCGAGTCACGCAAGGAGTGTCTGATGAATTGCCTGACACTTATCTGTTCAATCTAGAAGTTGTTCCTAAATGGGAAAATAAGTTGGTACCGGTCCTAGCCTTTGGACCTGCAAATAACAATGTGAAGACGAACAAGGATGAAATTGTACGATCACAAAAATATGAAATATTGGCAGGAAGCATGTACAAACAAGATACAGAGGGTGTACTAGCTTGTTGTGTCGAGGATGATGAACATAGTAGTTGGTTGCAACAAGCCCATGAAGGATTTCTAGGAAACCACTATTACAAACAACAAACATTACATAATCTAAAACGTTTAGGAGTGTATTGGCCTAGCATGGAAAAAGAAATTCATGAGTGGATTAAGAATTGTCGAACGTGCAAAGAGAGACCCCCAGTGGAGCGTGCCACCCTTTATCACGTGTCGTTAATTCCAGATTGGAGTGCTCCATTGGTAGAATTTATGAGATTAGGAACACTACCTAGCGAGGCTAGTCTAGCAAGAAAACGAAGCATGGAGCAAGATGCTCAACACTATGCCTTAGTAGGAGAGAACCTATATCGGAGAGGCAAAGATGGTTACCTAAGACTCTGTCTTCATGAATCAGACTACTTGAAAGTCTTCGAAACCGCACACAATAGTGTTGCAAGTGGACACTTTGGGCCTTACAGAGTAATCAAGACCATTCTATTCTCAGGACTTTGGTGGCCCACTCTTCATATGGATGCACATACCTATGTGAAGAAATGTGACACATGCCCATGTGCACAATATCCGATAAGAAAAGATGAGATGCCTTTGAGGCCAATGATGGGAGGATGCACATTCTCAAAGTGGGGCATAGACTTTGTAGGTCCTATTAAGCCCCCAGCTCGAAACTCCCATGCAGAGTACATTATTGTAGCCACCGACTACCTTACAAAGTGGGTAGAAGTCAAAGCCACAACGAAGAATGATGCTCAAACAACGACAAAGTTCTTATTTGAGAATGTGTTCATGAGATACGGATTACCAATAGAGTTAGTAAGTGATAGAGGCACACACTTCTTGAATGAAGTCATTGAAAATCTTTTCCAAGTATTCTTGGTGATACATAAGAAGTTTGCCCCCTATCATCCACAAGCTAACGGACAAGCCGAGAGCACAAATAAGATCCTATGTAATGTACTGACAAAACTAGTAAACAACAAATGCTCTGATTGGGACAAACAACTTCATCATGCTGTTTGGGCCTACCGAGTTGCCTATAAAACGGTACTCAATGCCACCCCATTTCAGATGGTCTTTGGACAAAATGCTATGCTACCATTAGACTTCCTCATCCCAACTTTAAAATTAGCACAAGAGCATGAGTGGAATGGACATGAGTTATCCTCTAGGATCTTTGATCTAGAACGATTACGAGACAAGGCTATGAGTGGCTGCAGGAATCTATGCTACAAAGAAAAGGCATAAGAAGCAAAAAGAAGAAGAGTTAAGGGTTAGAGAAGAAGCACAGCTAGAGGCTAGAGAATGCATTAGGAGAAATAATTTAAGATGCCTAGGCCTAGATGTCAATCTCGAGGCCCCAAGATACCACATGGCCATGTGTCAAACATCAAGTGCAATTGCTTCTCGAATAATTGATCGACGTCCCTTTGTGAACATCGCGGTAGGACAAGGGAAGAATGCAAGGACTGTAAGAGCAATGATTGACTCAAGTGCGGCAACTAGTGCAGTTAGACTTTCATACTGCCAAGATCTACAATTGAACATCAATTCCATTGAAGCCTATCTCATAGGATTGGGAGGTGTGGAAACCCCTTGTTTGGGCGAGGTAGAACTTTCCATCTATCTTCAAGTTGTTCCAATGAGCGTCAAAATGCTAGTATGTGAAGATGAGGACCTTATAGAACCACTTGTCTTGGTTCAAGACTGGATCTATGACCATGCCATCAACTTAAACCTTAAAAGACAACTTCTTCAAGTTTGGGGACATGAACAATGCATCACATTAGAATTAGAGAATTGCATGAGCACAAAGCCACGTAGCACGCATTCTCTTAGTTCCTCTAGGTCTAATGTGAGCAAAGAAGATGTTGTATGTGTCAAGAAAGATGTGATCCAGATGGACTCAATCATGAAAGAATGGTCTCAAAGGAGAGAGACCCCCTTTTCTTTTTTAAAGACTCCTTTAGCCACAACAATTCAACCAAAGAGGGAGATAAAATAGTACAAGAGCACGGCTACATCAAACAGACAAACCAAGTGCAAGAAGAAAGAAGCTCAGGGCATGAAATAGATTTGGGTACGAAAAGGAGAGCAACCGCCAGCCTTGCCAACACAATTTCCACTCCGGCAAGCCAACCATGCAAAGACAAGAAACAAGCAACCAGGACCACCTCAACCAAAAGATCTTCGACAAATCTAGGTGCCTAAGAAATTAGTTGTAGCTCAACAAGGGCAATTACAGGTGTGCGTACCCAAGAAGCTCTTACATACACAATGGCCTATGCTCCCCATCATGTAAAAGGTCTCAACAAAGAAGCTAGGGAGAGAAAAATGTAAGAACATAGCACAAAAACCAAAAGAAAATAAACTCAACCCTTCGGCAAAAGTAAGAAGACAATCATCAAGGATATGAGTTTGGAAGCCTAAGGTACCCGTAGCATCCACGTCACCGAAGAATGAACCACTCCGGATACGAAATTTAAGCAATCAACCAAAGATGAAGAAGTCAAAAAGGACTTGTACGCAACCCAACACTATTCTGAAATGGGTCCCTAAAATCAGTTGTCCTTTTGACATCCAATCAATACCTCCAACAAAGGCTGCATCAACATCTGCAAGAACATTGAAAGCATGGACGTGCAACAACCATGTGCCTTTGGCATAACCTTGTCTTTTGCACCATTGAGGTCATGCACTTCCAAAGTATGCATCAACATAGGGCCACATTACATGGCCGTGCATAGACACTATTGAGAAATCCCAGGCACATGAGACACACTTGCAATATGTAAAATATTTTATTGATACTAACCTCTTTCTTCTTGTTTTATGCCATCGCGAGCACAACAAACAAAAAGGAGAAAAAAAAACAAAGAGACAAGAATGTGCGCTTGAAGAATCTCATAAAGTGAACCATCAGAACGGACATCCATCGGCAAGAAAGACAAGCCAATGGTCAATCACCATGATGGAAGTACAACATGAAGAGATGAAGATCGACAAATCATGATCGATTAGGAAACCTCTTTGTCGGCATACCCTTGAGCACTGATCTCAACACCCAACTTCTTGCACCATAATTCTTCCAATGCATTTCCCAAGTATGCATGCATAGGGCTACATTACAAGGCCATGCATAAGGCATCTATTTTTTCCAACCCATGCACTAATGCACTTAACCATCAATCATTATGGGTCACACGTACTTGGCCTCATACTATGAAACTCATGTTTCAAAGATTCAAGGAAATCCAGGGTACAACATCAGTACCCAAGAAGCAATTCATAGTAGATAGCTGCTCAAGATCAACATCGACAACCTCTTTTGAGCAACTAACAACCTTTGAAAGCCAAGAAGTATAGCCTCCAGCTCAAATCCAAGGAAGAAGTACATACATTGGGTACAACTTTCGAATAGGCTAGTAGTGGAAAGCTGAAGAACCCAACAACCGACTAGGCTACATTGGGAAGATGGACCGCTCCTTCTCAATGTACTAGATGGAACAACCACCACAACAAGGGTCTGTCAGGGACGACAGACTCAAGAGGGGGGAGTGTTGAAGCTCGAGGTCAAGGACAAAGCATGGAAGCACATCAAGGAAGTGGACACACAAGAAGAAGGAGCAAGTAGGGAGCTCCAAGAAGCACCTCTCAAATTTTAAGAAGAAATCCCTATACAAATAGTGATTTTTATCACTAAAAACCATTGTAAATACCATTTTTCACTTTTGCAACTCCATTTTGTTCAAGTCGAGGATTCCTCGAGCTTCAAGAGTATTAGAACTATCATCCTACCAATTTTCATAATATCTAGAGTTCGTTTGAGCCCCCAAATAAGCCCTAGAACCTAATTTTTAACTAGGTCGGACACTAGGTCTGGACATGGCCAAAACCACTCAAAAAACTATAAAAAGGGCTGGAGAGCTCATTTTTGAGGTTAGCTTGTTGTAGATTTGAGCTTTGTAAGAGAGTTCTTTTGTAATCAAATTCCTTCCATTGTTCCACTCCTTGTTCTTACCTTGTGCACGTGTGTGTGTATGTGTGTGCATGCTTGTGTGCTTTCACTCACGCATTTGTGCACTTCACTTGCTCTTGGTCTTCATACCGGTCCTCACATCTCCGCGGATTGACATTTATGAGGTGTATCTCCTCACATTTGTATTGTGCTAGAGTGACATATGTGTATGTGCATGTATATGAGTGTCTATATGTATGTATGTGCATGTGTGTGTAAGTGTGTGTATATGTATGTATGTGCATGTGTATGTGTAAGTGTATGTGTGTATGTGTATGTATGTGCATGTATATGAGTGTGTATATGTATGTATGTGCATGTGTATGCGTAAGTGTATGTGCATATGTGCATGTGTATGTTTATGTGTGTGTATATGCATGTATGCACATGTGTATGTACGTGTAAGTGTATGTGCATATGTGTATGTATGTGCATGTGTATGTGTGTATATGCATGTATGTGCATGTGTAATTATATGTGTGTATGTGTGTGTATATGTATGTATGTGCATGTGTATGTGTAAGTGTATGTGCATATCTGTGTGTATATATGTGCATGTGTATGTGTATGAGTGTGTATATGTGTGTATGTGTATAAGTGTATATATATATATATATATATATATATATATATATATATATATATATATATATATATATATATGTGTGTGTGTGTGTGTGTGTGTGTGTGTGTGTGTATATGCATGTGTATATGTATGAGCATGCATGTGCATGTGCATGCATCGTCATTTGCATCAATGTGTATGTGCATGCATGTGAATGTGCATGCATGTGAATGTGCATGCATGTGAATGTGCATGCATGTGAATGTGCATATGCATGTGAATGTGCATATGCATGTGTATAATTAGTATGTATTAGATGGAGATAAAGGACATAGTTCTGCTATGTACGCAAAGAGTAAGAAGAAAGGTGATAAAGGTAAAGAAAAAGATGAAGAAGAGATTTCTAGTCATGCAAATTATGCAAGAGGAAGAGGTAATGCTAGAAGTAAAAGAAGAGGTAATACAAAAGGAAGAGGTAATCAGGATAACAACAAGAAGTCTTGTTGGATCTGTGGATTAAGCAATCATTTGGCTCATGATTGCTGGCATAATTCTCAAGGATCAAGTCAGAATCAGAACAATAACAGTAGATGCAGAAGCGGAAGATATCAAAGAGGAAGACAAAGCCAAAGAGGCGGATATGGTAGAGGTGGAGCAAGAAGTTGGGGACAGAATCAGTCTCATAACACTACCTACTACAACTATGCGAATGATACACAGAATGACAGTCATACGACGTTGATGATGAACTCAATAAGTATGTCAGAGAATGAAGACCTCAAGGTATTCTATATTGACTCTGGTTGTTCAAATCATTTGTCAGGAAATATAGAATTGTTATCAGAACTTGAAGGAGGTATTTCAAATCATAAAATACAAACAGGTGATAACACAAAACATAATGTAAGGTCAATTGGAAAAGTAAAGTGTAAGAATGGAGCTTACCTTCTAACAAATGTTTTGTATGTTCCAACAATCCCGAAGAATCTGATTAGTGTAGGATAGATAGTAGAAAAAGGTTTTCAAGTCAGGTTTACAAATGAAGGAGTATTTCTTGAAGATCCAGAGAATGGATACAATCAAATTGTCCATGGTAAAAAGGAAGGTAGACTTTTTACTCTTAAAGTACAAGGGAATGTTGGTCAAGCCTTGATCACACATGGTGATGAGGTATTTACAGAGTTAGACTGAAACAAGAATCAAAACAATGGTGGAGAAACAATCCGTGAGAGGATTACCAAATATGAAGAATCAACATATGATTCACAAGTGCGAAGCCTGTCAGATGGGAAAAGCCCACAGGTTACCATTTCAGAAGAAAGGGTACAAACATGATGATGTGTTAGAAGTCATACATATAGATGTATGGGGACCGACAAAAGAAGGATCTATCAGCGGCTCAAGGTATTACGTTCTTTTTATCAATGATGCAACAAGATGGATAACTCTTTATGTTTTGAAAGAGAAGCCAGAAGTATTTGAAGCTTTCAGGCATTTTCATGCATATGCTGAAAGACTTACAGGACAGAAACTCAAAAGACTAAGGTCTGATGGAGGAGGAGAATATTTTTCTCGAGAGTTCAATGATTATCTGTGGAATGCAGGTATCAAAAGAGAAATAACTTGCAGATATACACCGCAACAAAATGGAGTAACAGAAAGAAGAAACCGAACTCTAGTTGAGTTTGCAAGAGAAATGTTAAAGGAGAAGAATTGTCCAAATTATCTTTGGGCTGAGGCTGTAAATACAGCTACATATCTGGTAAATAGATTACCATGTACAACTTTAAATGGGATGACCCCTTATGAAGCTTGGTGGGGCAAGAAACCAACACTTGATCATTGTAAAGTTTTTGGATCAGTTGCTTATGCTTATGTACCATCACAACTGAGACATAAGCTTGAACCAAAAGCTGAAAAATACGTGTTCATCGGATATGATGAAAAACAGATGGGTTATAGGTTATGGCATCCTCTAACCAAACAGTTTATTGTTTCCAGAGATGTAACATTTGATGAAGGAAAAAGTTGGTATACAAACATAGATTATGATGAAGAAATAATTAAAGAAGAGATAAGAAGGAAAGAAAAAGGAAAATCACATATGCAGGTGAATGAAGATGAAGATCATATGCAGGCAAGTACGTCGAGGATCGGATCAGGTATGAGAAACAAAGATGGACCAAGATTTGATGAAGATGTGTATTCAAATACACATGAAGAATATGATCTAAGAAGTTCAAACAGAGTAAGGAAACAACCAACAAGGTATTCCTATGACACTCCTTAATTGACTCAAAAAAACTATGCTTACTTAGTAAAGGAAGATGAAGAACCTCAGAATTACAGTGAAGCAAAAGGTAAGAAACAATGGGAAGAAGCAATGAAGGAGGAGTTTAAAGCACTTGAGGAGAACAAGACTTGGGATCTTGTTCCAAAACCAAATGGTAAGAAAGTGATTGGAAATAAATGGGTTTACAAAGTTAAGAAACTTTCAGATGGAAGGATAGCCAGATACAAAGCTAGACTGGTGGTCAAAGGCTATGCTCAGATGCATGGCATAGATTATGATGAGACGTTTAGTCCGGTGGCAAAGATGTCAACCATAAGGACATTGATTGCTATAGCAACATCAAAAGGATGGAAGCTAAGTCAGCTGGATATATAAAGAATGCATTTTTAAATGGATATATATCAGATGAAGTCTACATGGAACAACCTGAAGGGTTTGTAAGTTCCAGTTACCCAGATCATGTTTGCAGATTAAGAAGAGCTCTCTATGGATTGAAGCAAGCTCGAAGAGCTTGGAATTACAGACTTGTGAAGTATCTCAATGACCTTGGATACCAAAGCTCAAAGACTGATGCAAGTCTACTCATTAAGAGGACAGATGAAGGTATGATCTACATTTGTATTTATGTAGATGACATTATAATCACAGGTACCTCAGATGAAGGAATCAAGGAGGTAAAAAGATTGCTTGAAAAAGAGTTCAAGATCAGTGATCTAGGAAAGTTATCATACTTTCTTGGAATGGAAGTTACATATATAGATCATGGCATATATGTTTCGCAAGAAAGGTATCTCCTAAACTTACTGAAGGAGTTTAACATGGAGAATTGTAGAGAAGCTTCAACACCGCTTGAAGTCAATCATAAACTCAACAAATATGGTGGTGCAGAGTTTAAAGATATGAGGAAGTATCAGTCGTTAGTGGGAAGCTTAATTTATGCTACACTAACAAGACCTGATCTCAATTATGCAGTGGGAGTTCTCTCACAGTTCATGCATTGTCCGAAGGATCAACATTGGTTTGCAGGACAAAGAGTTCTTAGATATATCAAAAGAACTATAAAGGAAGGATTATATTATCCTCTTACATCAGATATACAGCTGAGAGCATACAGTGACCCAGACTGGGCAGGAAGTCAAGATGACAGAAGATCGACACATGGGTATATGATATACCTAGGAGATAAGCTTGTAAGCTAGTGTTCAAAGAAGCAACACACAGTGGCTTTATCGTCAACTCAAGCAGAGTATAAAGGACTTGTGGAAGCAGCAAAAGAAGTGATATGGATGCAGACCTTGTTCAAAAGTATGGGTATTGATCAAGGTATACCTATCATAGATGGAGATAATATGAGCTCGTTGTATCTTGCAGCAAATCCAGTATTTCATGCAAGAACAAAACACATAGAGATTCAATATCATTTCCTGATGGAAAAGGTAATGGAAAAAGAGATTGAAATAGTATACACATCTACAAAAGATCAGATAGTTGATATTCTGACAAAGAGCTTGGATGGAGTAAAGACAAGCAGATTCAAAGAAATGGCAGGAATAAAAGAAAAGAAGAATATATGAAAGACTAGAAGATGCAAATTAGTGATTGAGGGGGAGCTGTTGAAGAATCACTCACAAATTTGAAGCATTAAGAAAATCACATCTTAGTGAAGGGACAAATTCATGACTGTAATATAGTTCATAGAAACTTCCAGAAATACGAGTTTTGAATCTCGGAACAAAATGTATATATATGAGGTAGAAGATCATAATATATGAGCGAAGAAGGGATCAGAGAGTGCGCATAGAACCAGAATAGAATAGCGCATATAGAAACTGAGGATAGTGATATAGAAGGCACCAGAGATTGTGTATGTAGAGATGAATAATAGAACCTGAACTGTCAGGTATTCATATGAGAGAGATGCTAAGGAATAACTACTCAGAGTAGGAGAGTTTTCCATAGCTATGAGCAAAGTGAGGCCAAGTTATTTTTGTACACATCTTCTCTAATAGAAAACACATGTTCATGTGGAAGTTTGAGCGCATTCTTCGTACGTGAAGAAATCTGAGTGATTTCATGTTATTGTGAAAGTTAGTTAATAGTTACAGTTTTCTCAGTAAATATTTTCCGGTACATCTACAAGTTAGATCTCAAAACATAGTGTAAAGTTTTTCATGAGATATAGCTCATCTTGAAGCCATTAGTCTCAACTATAAGTTAATCAAAAGACTTCTGTGAAACGGGACAAGTATGCACAGTACTGTGTCTGAAAGTAAAGACATCCAGAATTGGTGAAGTTTTTTTTTTTTTACTTCAGATAGTGTTCATTCACTGAAGGAAGCTCAGGTATTACTTCCTTACTTCATCAACAATCATTTGAAGTAACTACAACTAGAATTGCAGTTGATTCCGGTAACATTCTGATACAATTACGTGTTGGAACAAACCAATCACAAATTGGTGATTATAAAGAACTTGAAGGAAGTCAATGATCAGTTTGAAGTGGAAGAAGTTACTTGAGAAAGTGAAGAAGATTTCAGAATGATAGCTTGTATACATATGTACATTACACATGGAAATTCTTGTAATCTGAGTAGAGATAATCCTTAGGACGATAAGAAGTAATGTAATAGATGTGGGATAAGTTTAAAACCATATGTATATAAGTCAATGATGTAAGGAAATACATGAGAGAGTCATTAGAAGACAAGTGTCATTGTGATAGATGTGTAGAGAGTCTTTCTCAGAAAATTAGCGACGAGTTTTTCTCTGAGTTCTCTCAGTCTGATCACGTGGATCAGAAATCCTTTTGTACATATCTAATTTGGAAGGCAATGAAGCTATGTTAAAAGTTTCATGGTTTAATTCCTTTCATGCTGTGAGTATGATTAATAGGAACATGTATATGTAAAGTCTGCAGATGATCTCTGAGAGTCGCACACTTTTTTGTGTCAATGTTTTGCTTAGATCTCAGTGCAGAGTGTAAAGTTTTAGATGAATCAGCATTCAAAATCTAAGTTAGAAGGTAAGGAAGCTATGGCTAAAAGCATTTAGAAAAATGGGATTTGTGCTGTGAGAAATCAACTTAAGAAGTTGACTATGTCAAAGTCGCCATTTCTGGAAGACAATTTTTGACATACTTTTGATCTTAAGGATCAAATTGAAGTTTTAATGATTATTTTGAAGGACTAATGGTTGATATGATTGTACAAAGGTAGCTTGGAGGTATGTATATCATTAGATTGAAGAAATCTAAAGATATGTATAGGTAATGAAGTCAATCTTTGAAGCAGACTTCTTAAAGAAGAAAAATTCTCACTCAGAGAATTGTTCATGAATGATTTGGTAAATCAGAGTAACATTTGTGTAAAGTTTGGTCTATAACTGATATAGAGGTGTTCTTAGATCAGTATAGATCAAGCCTTTGGAGATTAAAAGGTCTTCAACAGTGGTATCGGAGCTGAAGGTGCAATATAAGTGAAGTAAAGGATTGGAAGTCCCGACTGCTGTAGATATTGAAGTTCCTTCTATTTGAAGGTGGACAAGGACAAATTCTTGTAGATAACTTGTAGAAGTACAAAGTACGAGTTCAAAGGATCAAAAAGGATTGAAGATTCTAACAAAGGTACACTTTATTATCATAAATCATAGTAATTGCAGACACAGAAGATCAAAGATGGGAGAAAGCTTGCAGATTGATAAGCTAGATAGGGAGAACTATCCACCTTGGTCCATGAGGATGGAGGCACACCTCATGAGCAAAGATTTGATGGCATTCATTACAGGAGAAGAAGAAAAGCCTGAATTTGTAGATCCTAGTATTCCAACGAGGGAAGAGCTTGCAGATTTGAAGACCTGGATGAGAAAGGATGCTCAAGCTAGAAGCATTATTTACATGGCTGTAAATGATTATCTTCTACCTCACATCAGAGGATTGGAAAGTGCAACAGATATTTGGAATGCTTTGGAAGAGCATTTCCAAAACACAACCAAGTCTAGGAAGTCCTCATTATGGGCAGAGTTTACAACTTTCAAGAAGAAGAGCTCACAATCAATTTCTGATTATGTGGCAAGGATGAAGGATATTGCACATAGCTTAGGAGCTGTAGATGAAGACATTGAAGAGGATAAGTTGGTAAGGCAGATACTTACAGGTTTGAGAGGAGATGAGAAGTGGAAGCCTTTCATATTGTCCATAGAATTGTCACTTGATCACTTTATTCCTGATCTTAATCAATTGCTAGGACACATGCTAACTTTTGAGCAGGACATTAAGGGAGACAATGATAGGAGTGCAAGCCAAGCTATGTACTCCAAGGACAAGAAAAAGAATGGCAAAGGGAAGCAGTCAACTGATGATGAAGGATCTTCAAGTCAAGCTACCTTTACAAAAGGGAAGATGAACTTCAGAGGTAAAGGAAGAGGGGGTAAGAATAAAGATAATACTAAAGCTTGTTGGATTTGTGGCAGAACCAATCATTTGGCAAATGATTGTTGGTATAACAATCAAAATGGTGGAAGTAATAACCAAAGTTTCAATCAAAGAGGTAGAGGAGGCAGAAACCAAAGAGGCAATTTCAGAGGAAGAGGTGGTAGGACATCATATGCTAGAGGAGGTGGAAGAAGTTTCCAATCTCAGTCCTACAACAAAAATTATTATAATTATGCATCAGATCGAAAGGATGACATGACTCTCATCTTGAATGCAACTCATGAAGCAGTAGGAGAAGACCAAAGGGTGTTTTATATTGACTCAGGATGTAGCAATCATCTGAGTGACAATATATCCTTGATGACTGATATGGAAGCAAAGGTGAATGGACATACAATTCAAACTGGTGACAATACTAAGCATAAGGTGGAAAGCATTGGATCAGTGAAGACAAAGAATGGAAGTACACTCTTAAGCAAGGTACTTTATGTTCCTACTATTCCTAAAAATCTGATAAGTGTAGGGCAAATTGTGGAGAAGGGATATGAAGTCAGATTCACAAATGATGGTGTCTATGTGCAAGATCCAAATAAGGGATATAGAAACATTATTGCAGGTAAAAAGGAAGGAAGGTTGTTTACTCTCAAAGTTCAAGGTAATGTGGGACATGCTTTGTTCACTTATGGAAGTCAAAAGATGTCTGAGTTAGACCTATGGCATAAAAGGCTAGGTCATTTCAATGAGAGAGCCATAAAGGAAATGTCAAGGAATGATGTGGTGCTTGGTTTACCAAAAGTTGAAGGGCAACATATGGTGTACAAGTGTGAAGCTTGTCAATTAGGTAAAGCACACAAAAGTTCTTACAACAAATCAGGATACAAGTATTCAAATATGCTTGAATTGATTCATACAGATGTGTGGGGTCCTTCAAGGGACTATAGCATAAATGGATCCAGATATTATGTATTGTTTGTTGATGATGCAACAAGATGGATTACTTTATATGTAATCAAGGATAAATCAGAAGTGTTCAAGACATTCAAGCATTATCATGCTTATGCAGAAAGGATTACAGGACAAAAGCTCAAGAGGTTGAGATCAGATGGAGGGGGAGAGTATTTTTCTAAAGAGTTTGATGATTATTTGTGGAATGTAGGTATAAAAAGAGAAGTAAATTGCAGGTACTCCCTTCAACAAAATGGAGTTGCAGAAAGAAGGAATAGAACTCTTGTAGAGTTTGCAAGAGCAATGATGAAGGAAAAGAATTATCCAAATTACTTATGGGCAGAAGCTATCAACACTGCAACATATCTTGTGGATAGGTTACCTTGTAAAGCATTGGAGGGAAGAACTCCTTATGAAGCATGGTGGGGTAAGAAACCTACTCTTGATCATTGTAAGGTATTTGGATGTTTAGCATATGCTTATGTTCCTTCACAATTGAGACATAAGTTAGAACCCAAAGCAAAGAAGTATGTGTTTATTGGATATGATGATAGACAGATGGGTTATAGATTGTGGATTCCATCCACAAAGCAATTTCTTGTTACTAAAGATGTTACATTTGATGAGCAAAGTACATGGTATACAAGGTCAAAAAATGATTATGCAGATGACAAAGAAATACAAAGGAAAGGGAAGGCAAAAGTAAATGTGTATAAAGAAGATATTGATGATGTTGATTGTAAAAGTAAATTGCAGAATAATGTTGAAGATGGGCCAAGATTTGATCCAGAGTCAAATGTGGCTGAGACTTCAAGAAGTGCAGAGGTCAGAAGATCCTCAAGGGAAAGAAAAGAGCCTATCAGATATAGCTATGACACATCTTTCTTAACAACAAAAGATTATGCTTACATTGTGAAGACAGAAGAGGATCCAATCACATATG
Organism: Ceratopteris richardii; assembly: GCA_020310875.1. Classification (NCBI taxonomy): domain Eukaryota; kingdom Viridiplantae; phylum Streptophyta; class Polypodiopsida; order Polypodiales; family Pteridaceae; genus Ceratopteris; species Ceratopteris richardii. The sequence continues at coordinate 53,260,245 of CM035443.1, forward strand.
AAGAAGCTAAAGGTAAACCAAATTGGGAGAAGGCAATGCAAGAAGAGTATGATGCTCTACTTGAAAATGAAACCTGGGAGTTGGTGCCAAGACCAAAGAATCAGAAGGTCATTGGATGTAAGTGGGTGTATAAAACAAAAAGGTTTGCAGATGGTAAGGTGTCTAGATACAAGGCTAGACTTGTTGTCAAAGGTTATGCCCAAACCTATGGGATTGATTATGATGAAACCTTTAGTCCTGTTGCTAAGATGTCTACAATTAGATCATTGATTGCTATTGCTGCTTGTAAAGGATGGAAGTTATCACAATTAGATGTGAAGAATGCATTTCTGAATGGATACATTGCAGATGAAGTGTACGTGGAGCAACCAGAAGGTTTCATGGATTCAATTGGATCAGATTATGTGTGTAAGCTCAAGAGAGCTTTGTATGGGTTGAAGCAGGCTCCAAGAGCATGGAATTACATGCTTGTTAAGTTCTTAAATGAATGTGGATTTCAAGCATCAAAGGCAGATAGTAGCTTGCTAGTGAAGGCAAGTGAAAATGGATACATATATATGTGTATTTATGTTGATGATATCATTGTCATAGGTACAGATGCTCAAGGAATCAATGAGCTTAAGAAACAAATAGAGAAGGAGTTTAAGATAAGTGATTTGGGAAACTTATCTTATTTCTTAGGAATGCAGATTGTATATACTCAACATGGAGTATATGTTACACAAGAGAGATACTTGAAAAATCTTCTGGTCAAATTCAACATGGAGGATTGTAGGCCTTCAAGCACACCATTGGAGGTAAATCATAAGTTAAGCAGGTATGGAGGTGAAGAATTCAATGACATGAAGAAATATCAGAGTTTGGTAGGTAGTTTAATTTATGCTACCTTGACAAGGCCAGACCTATCATATGCAGTAGGTGTGTCATCACAATTCATGCATTGTCCAAAGAAGACTCATTGGATTGTAGCTCAAAGGGTACTCAGATATATCAAAGGAACCCTCAATGAAGGTTTGTATTATGGATTTACTTCTGATACAAGAATTAAAGTATTTAGTGATGCAGATTGGGCAGGTGATTCAGATTATAGAAGGTCTACTCATGGGTATCTCTGTTATATTGGAGATAAGTTAGTTTCTTGGTGCTCAAAGAAGCAACATACAGTTGCTTTGTCATCTACAAAAGCTGAGTATAAAGGATTGGTAGAGGCTACAAAAGAAGTGATATGGTTAAAGACTTTGTTGAAGAGTTTTGAAACTAATCAGAGTACTCCAATTATTTTTGGAGATAATATGAGTTCATTATATTTGGCAGCTAACCCTGTTTTTCATGCCAAGACTAAGCATATAGAGATTCAGTATCATTTCTTGAGGGAAAAGGTACTTGACAAAGAGATTGAAGTGATATATACTCCAACAAAAGAACAAGTTGCGGATACATTAACAAAAAGCTTGGATGGACCTAAGCTACAAAGATTCAAAGAGATGGCAAGAGTGAAGAAGAATGGAATCATCACAATTAGTGATTGAGGGGGAGCTGTTGGAACAAACCAATCACAAATCGGTGATTATAAAGAACTTGAAGGAAGTCAATGATACATGTATGTGTACATGTATGTGTACGTGTATGTGTATGTGTACGTGTATGTGTATGTGTATGTGTATGTGTATGTGTATGTGTATGTGTATGTGTATGTGCATGTGTATGTGTATGTGTATGTGTATGTGTATGTGTATGTGTATGTGTATGTGTATGTGCATGTGTATGTGTATGTGTATGTGTATGTGTATGTGTATGTGTATGTGTATATGTGTACATGTATGTGTACGTGTATGTGTATGTGTACGTGTATGTGTATGTGTATGTGTATGTGTATGTGTATGTGTATGTGTATGTGTATGTGTATGTGTATGTGTATGTGTATGTGTATGTGTATGTTGTATGTGTATGTGCATGTGCATGTGTATGTGTATGTGTATGTGTATGTGTATGTGTATGTGTATGTGTATGTGTATGTGTATGTGTATGTGTATGTGTATGTGTATGTGTATGTGTATGTGTATGTGTATGTGTATGTGTATGTGCATGTGCATGTGTATGTGTATGTGTATGTGTATGTGCATGTGCATGTGTATGTGTATGTGTATGTGTATGTGTATGTGTATGTGTATGTGTATGTGTATGTGTATGTGTATGTGTAAGTGTATGTGTGTGTATGTGCATGTGTATGTATGTGTATGTGCATATGTATGTATGTGTAAAAGTGTGAGCATGCATGGTCATGTATATATGTATATGTGCATATGAATGAGTAAGTTGTGTGAGTATTATAATTAATGAAAATAAAATAATTTAAATGATATACACAATGAAAATTAAACTTACAATAATTAGCCATATTTTATGCTTGGTGAACTTCTTGAATAACGAGCAATAAAGAGAGCGAGAGAGAGAGAGAGATCAAAAGAGATAAGAAAAGAGAGAGAGAGAGAGAGAGAATAGAAAAGAGAGACATTCAGGAAGAGATTGTTGGAGCTTGTAAGCAAAGCACATATCTGAATGTTGGAGAGCTCTTCGATTAGTTGCACATAAAATCACGATTGAAGAGCGGTCCGATGTTTTTTTTTGCTTTTATCAAGCTTGACCGTCACATAAGCGATGTAGAAGCGTCATGTATGTGATAATGTGATTTGTGGATAATTGACACCTGGTAGCATCACCTAAGCGATGCAAATTAGCGTCGCATATGTGATGATCACTTTTTAATCGCATAAGGGACGCTAATCTAGCGACACTCTTAGGAACGTTGCTGGAAGCATCGAGAATGATGTCAAAAATAACGTGGAGAATAGCACTGTGTATACGACGGTGCGCACTCGATGCCTGGCGACGACGAAATTCATGATCATGTAGCAACAAAAATGTGTCACATAAACCATCCCTATGCCCCACTATTCCTTGTAGTGAGGGCTCCCATTTTTAAGGAGGCTTCCACCTGAGTTAGGAACCTCTAGCCCTAGTCCACATGGACCTTTGTGGACCTATGAATACCCCTTCCCTTAGTGGATCAATCTACTTCTTTCTTCTAGTAGATGAACACTCATGATACATTTGGGTATCCTTTTTGAAGTCGAAGGCATATACCTTTCCAAGTTTCAAGAATGGAAATCTCAAGTTGAGAAGCATCTAAGTCATCCAAGATTATTAGATTAGATGGTCGTGGTGAATTTATCAATCATGACTTTGATAACTTCTTAAAGATAAAAGGGATCAAAAGGTAAGCCACTCAACCTCAGACTCCATCCCAAAATGGAGTAGCTAAGAGCAAGATCTAAAGTGTAATGAAAATGGCATGTACCATGCTTCGGAACACAACCTTATTATTTAAGTTTTGGGTAGAAGTTGTACACAATGCAATGCACATAATCAATAGAGGCTTCCCAAGTGCCCTAAACAAAAAGACTTCCTTTGAGTCCTACTATGGATGAAAGCCCAATGTCAATTACTTTAGAGTATTTGGAAGTGAAGCTTTTGTACATATGCCAAAGGAAGATTGAAGCAAGTTATAGTCCAAGTCAAAGAAACATATCCTCATTGGCTATAGTGAACAATCTAAAGCTTATAGATTGTAGGATCTTGAGAACTAGTCCATCACAACCTCAAAAGATGTAATATTTAATGGGTCTTCAACAAAGATCCAAGTGCAATTTTGACTCCACCATCTACACTTTAGATGGGGATATTGTCTTTTTGAATTAAACTCAGAGGTAAGTACTTCCCACCAACCAAGAAGATCTCAAAGGCTCATTGAAAAGCAACAACATGAAGAAATTCACTATGTAAATTATGCATTGCTGCATCAAACTCAACAGATTCCAGAGCTTCCAACTACAAAGAAGCTCAAGGTCAAACCAACTCGGAAGAAGCTATGCACACAGAGATGGATACAATTGAGAAGAACAACACTTGGACAGTTGTTCCTAAGCCTTGAAATCATCGTCATAGGAGTTAAGTGGCTATACATAGCCAAGTACAAATCAAATGGTATATTAGACAAGTACAAATCAAGACTTATAGCTAAGGGATATAAGCAAAAGCATGACATTGACTATGAAGAAACCTTTGCCCCTATTGAAAGGTTCACAACCATAAGAGTCATCCTTGCACTAAATGCACACTTCAAATGGCCCATTCACCAACTTGATGTCAAAAGTGCTTTCTTAAATGGAGATCTTCAAGAAGAAATATATGTTGAATACTCCATTTCTAGTTTATTTCCATTTCATATTGTATCTCCTTTGTATTTGGGTACCTTGCCATTTGCTTCTACCTAAGTATTCATTCTCCTTCAAGGGGAATTATCCCACATATGATGTACTTTGGAGAGCCCCTCCCAACTCTATATAAGGAGGGCCTCTCCCCCCATTTGTACTTGGTTAGAAGCTTGAAGAGTGTACTTCATGCTCTTGGCAAGCTCACTCTAGCCCATGTGAGTTTTCCCATTTCATGGTCTACTCACTTTGAATCTCACACTCTTTCTTTTTGTGAGTACACTTTTCTTTATATTTTGCTTCTATGCATGTACTCTCTACAAAGATAAGGTGGTGAAGATAACTATTCTGGTGTATTGTTTTGAGTTATCATTGAGGTAAATGGTATGTATTATGGGAGGGAAAATATGAATACAGTAGGTAGAGTGTACAATGTTGTGAATACAAAGTAGTAACTGTTGTGAATACAAAGTAGTAACTGATTAATGGATCATAAAAATATGCCTCATTGTTATTAGGTGGAACCTATGCATGTTGTTGTATACATTATGAATAAAACTCCAATTGTTGTTGTACATCAAGGTGGGCAAAAGATTCAATTTCAGAAGAACCATCAACCTATGAAGAGGCAAAGGGAAACCCCAATTGGGAAAAGGTCATGAAAGAAGAAATAGATGCATTGAAGGAGATGGACACTTGGGATTTGGTTCCAATGTCACCGAATCAAAAGATAATTGGTTGCAGATGGGTATATAAAGTTAAAAGAAATTCAGATGGATTAGTTTGCAGGTACAAGGCAAGATTAGTTGCCAAAGGATGCTCACAAACTCATGGTATAGACTATGAGGAAACATTCTCACCAGTTGACAAAGATGACAACAATCATGTCATTGATAAGTGTAGCTGCTACAAGGAATTGGAGACTCCTCCAACTTGATGTGAAAAGTGAATTCTTAAATGGTTGGATAAGTGAAGAGGTATACATGTCACAACCACCAGGTTTTGAAAACCCTAATCTTCCATCTTATGTTTGCAGACTTAAGAAAGCATTGTATGGATTGAAACAAGCTCCTAGAGCTTGGAATTACAGGTTGGTTATATACCTTCAAGATCAAGGGTTCAAAGCTAGCAACTCAGATCCTTCTCTATTCATCAAAAGGGATCACGATGAGGTTATCTGTCTATGTGTATATGTAGATGATATTATTGTGACAGGTGATGATTTGAATGGCATTCAAAGGATCAAGAGACACATGCAAGAGGAGTTCAAAATCAATGACCTAGGTGAGCTCACATATTTCCTAGGTATGCAGGTGATATACACAGATGAAGGAATGTATTTGACTCAGAGAAGATACATTCAGGATCTACTTCTCAAGTTCAAAATGGAGAACACAACACCTGCAGGTACACCTTTGGAGATGAATCATAAACTTAGTGTCTATGATGGTGAGAAAATGGACTTGTAGACAAGGCTTATGAGCCTAAGCTCAAGTTGATACTTAGCAAGAGATAGATAAAGTGCCAAATCACTTGAACCTAGTGTCAACCACACAACCAAGTGGAGGACTCACAACTCAGTGGTTAGCACTACGTGCTGAGTTCATAGACGAGTGAGTCAGAAATGTCATTTAACTAGGAGAGACTCTTGGCTTCTGAAGACATGCATAGTTCAGGTTTTATGTCTATAGTGGAAGGGGAATATCGGATGTCTCTTCAATACATATCTACTAACTTGCAAGGAATACCCATCTACCTCGATGGTCTACACACGTCAGTAGCAAGAATCATAAACACTACAGAATCTGAAATAGTTCCAAGGCCAACTGTCAAGTATGGAGGAGTTTACATGGACAAGATGGACCAGATATATGTAGTAACCGAAAACCCTGATCAGATTAATGAAAGAGGAGAGTTAGAGGGACAAGGGACTTCTAGAAAATCTGACCAAGAAGAACTGGTGACTACCCCAAGGGGAAAGTCTATGGTGACTGAAGTCTTGAGAGGGGGTTTGATACCTCAAGATGATTACCTATTGGACATATACCTGATTCATGGGTCTGACCTACTCCAACAAACTGATTCATTGACACAAGGAGAAAGCATCAATCCAACAACTATATACAAGTTAAGGGATCTGGAAAATCCATCTAGAGCTACATACCTAGACCAAAGTCAAAGGAGATATTGGCCTGTGGATGAAGCAGAGAGGTCTAGATCAAAGTACATGGATCTGCCTATATTCCCTCCTCGAGATCAGGCACTACCTCACAAAACCCATTCGAGACCCAACAACAATGAAAAATGTGATGTTAGGACAAACAAGCCAACATAGTATGCCAAACAGACTAGAGGTGCAATCCACCATGTCAGGAATTAATTCCCACGACCACACTAGCTAGGGAATGGGAAATATGAATGGAACTGCCTTTAGGGCAAGACCACGACAAGGTGTAGAAGTTGGAATACACCTAGTAAAACCCGCTTTTCACATCATAATTCAATCCCCAGAGCCAGGCAGAAGACTAAGACCAATCCAATTGGCCAAATGTATGCGAAATCATTATGATGGCACATGAGAGCCCTATGACCACATTGCTGAATTCAAGCAGCTGTTAGGAGCGGAGCAAGTGGATTACTTTTTTGTGCAATATGAATCCTTTGGGCTAACCTTCATAGGAATAGCCTTAACTTGGTTTCAATCCTTGGATCCAAATTCCTTTGGCAGTATCGAACAATTCTTCTAAGAATTTATTTGGGAATTCACTAAGCGAGGGATCAAGCACAATTCTTCATCATTACTACATAGTTTCAAACAAGCTCCGAATGAGACAGTAAAAAATGCAGCACGAAGATTTAATCAATATGTAGACCGATGCCCTATGATAGAGAGACCTTCTCAGCAGAAAATGATATCCCTATTTTTAGAAGGTCTAACCAATGGAACATTCAGAATGTTAGTATACGTAAAACGGCTACAAACATTGAGTGAGTGTCTTCAAGAATGCATAGATTTGGAAGACAACTTAGCTGAGGATCTCAAAATCACACAAGATCCTACCAAAACAGAGGATACAAGGGGCAATGAGATTTCTAGTTCGAGTTATGTAATGCACATTGAGTTTCACTATCCTTGTGTCAAGGAGAGACTTTGTATATGGGAGATCATTTTATCTTGTGTGCCCACACACGACAACCTTGTATAAGTTTTTACAAAGATTCTATCTTGTTAAAAGTACGATGCAAACGCTTTGGACTTACTCTCTTTTACAGATTAATCTCAATCCATGTAACTTAGCACTTCCTTACACATGAGTGTCAGCTCTTGTTCACCACATCATTGTCAAAGGAGGTTCATTATTATATTTTGATCGTGATATGTGTGAACACCTGCCGACTTCATGTGGTACATGAGTGCACCATAAATCAATTAGATCTTAGCGTTGTTGTATTATGACGCTGTAACTAGAGGTCGTGAGCTTCTATGCCATTCATCTTATTTAAAGTTATTTACAAAAGAAGAGGCCTAATGTCTAGGTGAGTTGGTTCGGCAATACCCTCTTGAGGTGGAGGTCTTGTGTCCAATCCCTGAGCTGGACATGTAATGGTTTTGGCCAGTATAAACTAATTGTAACTCTTTTTAACTTGTCTAACCTCTGTTTTGTGGGATAGGAGAGGTCTTGTGAGTAGTGGGATAGGAGAGGTCTTGTGAGTAGTATGCTCATTCACCTATAAAGTTGTTCTTTCAAAATTAAAACTCGAGAGAGTAAACGCTTGTGGAACCTCCATTTAAAAAAAAAAAAGGCCTAATGCCGGACCTCAAGAGGAAGAAAAACTTAAAAAAAAAAGCAGGTCGTGGTGGAATCTCTCGACTCGAACGAACCGCATACTTTTCCAACGTGCAATTTATTAGAGCGTCTCGTTGAAACGAGGATGGTGATGTGCAGTGTGCACGTATCATGCGAGTATCTGCTGTTCTCCGAAACGAGGGTCATGTCGCAACATCCTCGCTACAAGTCGCGTTCGACAACGAGGATTACGATGCATTCTTACTCCAGAAATTCATTACAACCACATTCGGGGATCTAATTAGCGTCCTCTTCGCTCTCTGTTTGTCTGTCTGTCTGTCTTTCTCTCTTCGCAGGTCAAAATGACAAAGATGATGATGGCCATTGTGCTCATAGCTTGCTTATTTACTGTCCCCTATTTGGCTGAATCGGGTCGTGTGGGTGTTTCATTGGGTAAGCTGCTCTAATTGATTCCTTTTGCGTTCTCCAGCGCGCTCGCGCGCGCGCGTGTGTGTGTGTGTGTGTGTGTGTGTGAGAGAGAGAGAGAGAGAGAGAGAGAGAGAGAGAGAGAGAGAGAGAGAGAGAGAGAGAGAGAGAGAGAGAGAGAGAGAGAGAGAGAGAGAGAGAGAGAGAGAGAGAGAGAGAGAGAGAGAGAGAGAGAGAGAGAGAGAGATTGTTGCAGCTGCGCACCGTGGAGCGTCTGCTTTGCGGTCTAGTTCCCCGGAAACGTGCGCCAAAGATGGAGATACATGCTTCTACCCCGAGGATTGCTGCAGCCAGCTCTGTAGCATACGTCTAAACGCCTGTGTCTCTGCATCTCTTGTTCCTGAGTAGGGAAGAATACCGAGGAAGATGAACTGAGCAGAAGATGTCTTCACTGCGAAAGAGCTTGGATAAAATAGATGGTTGTACAAGTATTTAAGAACATATTTATTTTCATTGGTTTCCTTTTGTCTGCTTCTGATAAAACACACAGAAATTACTTATTATTAAGCTATGGCCGATCGTCAAGCCAGGGGATCAACAAGGGTAACATCTCCTTCACAGTAAATGTGCCGAGATATGATTACTGGTTTGTGAACTTTCTGTTCTTCTTAAGCTTGTTTTGCTACTCTTTTGACTGAGATTTTTATAGATTGTTTGTCCAACTTGACCATGAAGGAATGCAAAGGTCCTGTAATGCATGTGCAGATATAAGATGGAATGCAGTCTTTTTATACATTGTTTGTCCCTCTTGACCATGAGGAATGCAAAGGTCCTGTAATGTATGTGCAGAGATAAGATGGAATGGAGTCTTTTTATAGGTTCTTTGTCCCTCTTGACCATGAAGGAAGCCAAAGGTCCTGTAATGCATGTGCAGAGATAAGATGGAATGGAGTTTGATGTTTTTGCTCTTGAGAAGTATGTTTCAATTGCTTCTTTTTCCAGGTAGTAGTACGTCATACATGTCATTGAGTTCAGCCTCTTACATGCAATAGATAACACCAGTTGGTGGAGTGTAAGTTAATTATACTAGACTTTGTTGAATCTGAGTTAGATTATATAAACTGATTGGGTAGTCTCTATTGTAGACTTATGTTGCCACTTCAAGTTATTACTATAAGGTAAAAGAGCTAGATCCATCTGAAGTGACAATTTTTTTGGCAGCTTATGTAAACGATTTATGTTCAACCTTGTAAAATACCATAAGAGCCGTAACTATGATAGACATTGCTACATTATATAGTGCCCATCATGCACATGGAGAAGGATCTAGCTACAAAAATCCATGGTAGTTTTTAAGTCTATCATGATGGGGTACTCTATCAACAAGGTAGGATATTTCTTTCTAACGACATATTAAGATATCTGACCTTTAAATGACAGGTCAATGTGCATATCAGGAAGTGCTAGCTGCTCTGGATCTATTAAGTAGGAGGCAACTTGTTTGTTAGAGATGACACTTTGTCTTGCCGAACTATTTTGAAGCTTGTAATGTTTGTGTAGATATGTTTTAGAGATCTTTTTAATGGACTTCATTGACGCATTTTACCTTTTGAGAGTGGCATACTTATCATATCAACTCACTCACTAGTGTCTATTAGGATTTGTCTTATGCATTTTGATTTATATGCTGGGACAACTTGTTTGTTTTGTATGAGAATTCATCCTTGTATATCGGCTTTTGTAGAAAATGAGGAGAAGAAGAAGAAATATCTTGTTCTTGCCTCCATGCTTGTGTGATTCACTCTCTTTGATCATGAGCTTATTAGTGTGAAATATCTGTTTACTCTTTCTTTTCTCTTGACGTGCTATTACACTCAACATGATTGAAGAGGAATCGCGAGGAAGCTCAACATTGAGGGATTCATGAGAAAGTGAAAATAGCACAAGTTTGGTAATAATTTGAGATTACCATGAAAATTGAGGTATAGGGAGAGTCAAGATCTATAAGAATGTTCTCTTGAAGGGATTTTTGGGAACCTGGAATTTCAATATGAAGGCATTTTGACCTTGTTTGGGGTTCAAAAACATAACGCTTGCATGCCAAACATGTCAACTTACAAAACCATAGTGCATTGTATTTAATGTCAATAAGATAATTTATATATAGAATTTTAGTTTATTTCATGTTTTGTTGAAACATGGAAATTGTTTTTCTTTGAATGCATACCTTTATTCAAATGATGTGACAAGCTTGGAGAGAACATATAATTGCAATTGTTTTTTGTAATAGTGTATATTTTCTATTGGAATGGTTAATGCAAAAAGAACAAGTCAACTTGTGAAGAGAAATTGGATAAAAACAACTTATAAGATTGAAGATTCAAAATGATATAGTTCATTATTAAAAAAGGCTATTGAAATCACATTGAAGGAGACCATGAACATCCCTCGTATAGTTATTTGAAGAAAGTTACTTGAAATAAATCAAATTATAGGACAAAAGGCATACAAATATTACAACACATGAGCATAAGAGTTATTGTATTGGTTATTTGTGAGCATACATGATAGAGTGATTGGGGCTTGTACACAATGCATGAATTTTTGAGAAGACATAGAACAATTTGATCACCTTCTATGACATCAATATGAAGGCACAAAAGCTTTAGAAAAATATAGAATCTCAATAAGTGAATACACTATGGAATATGTGAGTTGCTTGCTTGGATTGATGTCGGTGTAGATGATGATGACAAGGTAGAAGAGAATCTTGGTGGCACTTCAGACAATAAATCAATTTTGGATAGGTATTTTGTATTGGCAGAGCAAGAGCTTGTGGGGATATATACCAACTAGAAGCAAGGTCAACAAGAAGAAACAAGCATTCAAGGCAAATGATTGTTTCAAGGCATGGGCAAAGAGTTTGTAGGAACTATTAAATAAATGCTTCTCATAATAACGTTAGAGGATGTTGGAATTGTGGTATACTAAAATAGATTGAACAGGATTCTAAATAAAAAAATCAAAATAATAAAAGGCAATATAACAACTATGCATCCAATAGTGCATATATGGTAGAGAAACTCTTGATGGACGGATGAAGAATTCAATTTTTGTGGATATGTCAAAGTCAATTAATAATGTAGGATATGTTGATTCACATGCTTCAAGTTATGTGATTAGTCATGCAAACTGCTTTACAAACGTGCTAAAGTTATCTACTCTTTGTTTTGTTGAAAGGGAGGATAATAAATCACATCCTATTGCACATACATGAAATATATAAGTTTGTCCAAACTAGAGGAAAATGTAAGATATCTTGTCTATGTGTTGCATGTCCTTGACATAAAACAAATCTAGTGTTTATTAAAAATTGGTTTACCATTTGTAGTTGGACTTCGTAGATAGCCATAGTGTTGGGGGTTCTTGACCTAGGATAATGTGTGCTTTTATGGCTATTAGTGGGGCTATGATCACATGGTGGTGTGTTCATCATGTACAAATAGACTAAATAAATGACAAGGCATTTGGCATTCATAATGTAAATTGAATCAACAATGGTACATTCTTTCAATAATACAACAAGATAGATCGGGTCTTTCTCACACTATAAGAGAGCTTTTTAGTAGATCACAATCATGCATGTTGATAGTCCATTTGGAGTAAAAAATTATACTAAGCATGCTTTTGATTATGCTAGAAAGGTTTCAAGCTACATTGGAACACTTATCCAAGCCCAAATGATTCAAAACACCATCTTGCTCTGTAGTTTGATAAACTGGATCAAAGCACAAAGTAGTGAATGAATAATAAGGGTGGATCTAAAAAATCTCTAGCCACTTCACTGTTTCTCAATGTGCGATCTAGGCATAAATATGTGAAATGGATGGATTCTAATTATTAGTCCATTTTTGGGCATGATTGGTGCATGAACATAGTAATCTAGGTGGGATTTATATCCCTTCAAGACCCGAGAACTCTCGATCCATTTGAAGTTGAATTGGAAAACTAAAAGTTTGGTTATCCCAAACATTGAACTTGGATGTTTGTACTATGGTTTACTTTTAACCAGCATTTACAAGATTTTTTTCACCTAAGTGGATGACTACTTTGTCCTGATGGGCTTGAAAGTCCTAGGTAAAATGTAGGAGAAAGTTTACCAGTTACTTGTGGTCAACCTTATTTTAACTTGACCAAATTAAAGAAAAAATAAAAATTATCCAATAGGATACTTTTTGTGATAAGCAATTCCTAACTTCTTTGTTCTAGAGTGTACGAAACTCTAGAAAGTCATTAGAGTTATGCTAGCTTACTTGAAGCAAACTCAAACAAATAATTTAATTTAAACTTAACATCTTTTGAAGATTGAAAGGATTTTTGTACAAAACATCTATTTGGGATGTTTAATTTAGTTATCTTAGCCAAATCGACTAACCTTGGACTTTTGGAAAATGAATCAAATACCATATCTGAGTCAAATCCAAAAGATTTGAAAAGTAGCAGGAAAGAAGTAAAACTCTGTACAACCAGTTCAAACTTCGAAGATACAATAAACTTTCTATGAGTCGAATCCTAGATGTCTTAAGACTTTAGGTACTCAAAGATCTATTTCAATAAGGTATTGAAGTATTTTTCCTATCTTTAAGAGGAATAAATTGGATTATAAAAAAGATTCAAAGCATATCTAAAGCATCATCCAACCACAAGATACTAGTCTGGTATCCAACATTAGTGTGTTGACCCAATAACGTTCAATTAATGAGTTTGTACTCAAATAATGCTTCACTTGAGTCTAAGTTCATTCCTATATTCAATCTTCATGATTGCACATTCAAAATGTAATTCTTGTGCATTGCTTTGAGTCAAGGATTGAATTTACTAAGTTATACTACGTACTTGGTGCTTGTCTTAGTCAGTCTAATCAAGTCCTACGTCTTCAAAAATATATTAAATGTTTTTGAATTAATAATATTTTAACTTGTGTTCCATAATTCAAATAAGAATAAGTCTTTGTGCTATTTGAGAAAGAAGATTTTTGAAGTTACTTACCTCGTTTCTTCATACTTTATTAATCTTGAAGTGTCTTGAGATCATGCTTTTATCCTTCTTCAATTTAAGCTTCTCCTTTGAAGTTTTAATTCCCTTGAGGATCAGATCTAGCTGCAAAGTTCATTCTAGGATTTAAAGACAATTATCATCCCACAGTTTGATGTCCCATACCATCTTTCCTACATCAATCAGAGCATAAAAATTGGTGTCTCATACCACCCTATTTTATATTCACATTGATGTGTAAGTGATAATTATCCTAAAGTTTAAACATATCTTCATAGAGTACCTTCTCACTCCAATTCTTTAAAAGAATTTTGAAGTTTCAAGCATTGCCTCTAACTAGATTTTCTAGGTTTTGATCTCTTCATGCAATCGTTTCACGATCTTATGCTTTTACCTAGGAAACTTGAAAACTTTTGAATGGAACATCCATCCTCCTCTTCTAGGTTATTCAAAAGAAAAACCATTTATAGTTCAAAGTTCTTGAATTTCTCAAATTCAAGTCCAATTGGTTATAGTTGAACAATTTCATTATCAGGATCTTGCTCACATGCACACAAAGGTTACACATGCAGGAAACACACAAAAATAGAGATGCAAAGAGACGAGATAGAACACAGTATTGGGTGCAATCTCCCCCCATGCACTCTATTTTGATAGTCCACAGAGTGCATGTATTTATAGGAATTTTTGATTAAATGGAAAAGAGTGGTTACATGAGAGCGGCTTTGAAAAGCATGCGTGAAAGTAAAGTTGGTGACTTTCGTAGAAAGCCTTTGCTTTTAATATAAGAAATTGTGGTCTACAATGACCCTTATTCTAACCACTATTTTTCTAACTATTTCTAATAATAGAACCTTTTATGCAGATTATTTACAAAATAAATTATAAATTGGATTTATTGATGTCTGCTCTAAAGTCGGATTATTGATATTCGCCCTTTCATGCTTTCATGCCCTCATGAACCTTCAGTTGCTATATCAAAAACACCAAAACACATTAATTCATTAATAAATTAACACTCCAACAATGCATTGTTCAACATATTCCATAAGTTATAACATGCCCCTCAGTTGAAAAAGCAACTGACCTTAGTTGATAAAGTAAAATAAACATGGATGGCTAGTCACATGTTCAATCATTGAACAAAAAAAAAGCATATTCCATGTAAAACGCATGCATGAAAATGTTCATGAAGGCATTAAATTATTAAGATTATCTATGAGGTGCTGACATAGCCTTTAAATAAGTCAATCTTCTAATTCATTTTCAAAATTATATCTAAAGTATGATCCTACATACTAAATTCGTGTAAATGCATCACATATAATCAAAGAAAATTAGACTAGCGAAAAGATTGTTGTTGTTGATGTGGTTGTTGCGAACTGATCTTCTTGATAATCGATTGGTACTCATTCTCTGCATCATGAGCAAAGGCAATAGCTTCATGAAGCAATGTAGGATGGCATGAGCGAAGCTTTGCTTGAATCTCCTTCTCTATCCCATCATCATACCTCTTCTTCATAGTATCATTGGAAACATCTTCAGAAAAGCGAAGAGATACTAGGTATTGGTAGAACCAATCTGTATAGGTTGTAAACGTATCACCTTCCATCCATGTAAATTTAGCCCACAATTGTCGAACATGTAAGTTGAACTCTAGGGGTAGAAAAGAATCCTTAAGCTTTTCTTGAAAACCCTTCATGTGTTTGGAGGATCTGCACTATGAAAAAGATCATTCCATCGAAACTGAGATTTTCCTACTAAATAATTAGTGGCAAGTTTGACTTTTTCACTTTTAATATATGTTTCATCAATATAAAAATCATCAAACTGTGAAAGTTATGAAAGGTTTAAAGAGCCATCCTTACGGCCATCAAACTGTAAAAACTGATAATTCTTAATGGCAATCTTGGAACGCGTCCATCCGATTGGGCAGAGACAATAGCTTTGATCACCCTCATAAGGTTGTCTTTATGA
Source organism: Ceratopteris richardii (assembly GCA_020310875.1). NCBI lineage: Eukaryota > Viridiplantae > Streptophyta > Polypodiopsida > Polypodiales > Pteridaceae > Ceratopteris > Ceratopteris richardii. Next base: position 53,275,762 of record CM035443.1, read on the forward strand.
ATTTGTATCTTTTCAAGAATTTTGTCGCATTGTCGGATCTCGTTCTTAGCACCTCGTAGTTCGTGCCACAGGAGCTCAAGTTGCTGCGTGAGTGTTACCTTGGGTAGAGTTGATTCACCGAAATCTTCCATGTTGATAGTAGGGTCCATGAGGATTTAGAGAACAAAACCCTCTTGCTAGATATGTAGAAACAATTTTTGAGATTGTTTGAGTTAAAATGTAAAAGGAAAAGTTGTTCTTGGGAATTGAAAAAGTAAAAAGAAGATGAAAGTTATGTTAAATATAAGAAAAGAGAAGTAGAGACCAACACAAAGAGATAGTGTAGTGATAAAACACTTTTCTTGTGTGGGTGAGGTTGTGGGTTCAAATCCTCCCACCTTGGTGAATATAAAACTTCTTATTGCCACTCATAAATTAAAATAAGTTCGCACGTAGCCAACAGCTGCCAACGGTCGCCAAGGGAGCCTTGGGTGCCAAAGATGCCAAAGTAATGATTTAGTTATGCCTAAGTTCTATGCCTTAGTCGACGCCTTAGTCGACGCCTTAGTCGATGCCTTAGTCGACGCCTTACTCGATGCCTTAGTTGACGGCTTAGTCGACACCTTAGAGTAAGTAGGTGTAAATGTAGGTTCTGGTTCCGGAACTGGAACTGAAACTGAAATTGAAGAGATGACGAAGAGGTTGAGCTCCTAGAGCTCACATGTTCACATGTTCGTGGAAGTCCATGTATGAATAGACTTCTATTCTTCCCTCTACTTAAGTGTGTGATAGCACAATTGCGTGGTCATCTCTTGGCTCTGATACCACCGTTATCAGGATCTTGCTCACACGCACACAGAGGTTACGAATGCAAAAAACACACAGAAAAATAGAGATGCCAAGAGATGAGACAAAACGCAATATTGGGTGCAATCTCCCTCCATGCACTCTGTTTCGACAGTCCACAGAGTGCATGTATTTATAGGAATTTTGATAATGTTGAAAAGAGTGGTTACATGAGAGCGGCTTTGAAAAGCATGATGAAAGTAAAAGTTGGTGAATTTTGTAGAAAGCCTTTGCTTTTAATATCAAAAATTGCGGTCTACAATGACCCTTATTCTAACCACTATTTTTTAAATTATTTCTATCAATAGAACCTTCTATGCGGATTTATTTACAAAATAAATTATAAATCAGATTTATTGATGTCTGCTCTAAAGTCGCATTATTGATGTCCACCCTTTCATGCTTTCACACCCTCATGAACCTTCAGCTGCTATATCAAAAACACCAAAACACATTAATACATTAATAAATTAACACTCCAACAATGCATTGTTCAACATATTCCATAAGTTATAATAAAGTTAGAGTGATGAGCTATTTACTTCTTGTCTTTAGAGTTCTTTCTATTTAAAGCTTTAAGTAGCTACCTTGAGGTTTTTTTAGGAATTTCTCTAATGCTTAAGTCTAAGCATGTGCTCATGCTTGTTGGATTTTATCAAAATCCCTTTAAGGAATGGTAAACATTCTACTTTACCTTCCATAGAATAAATGATCCTCATCGCAATTGTAGACTACATACTTGGAACTTTCTTACTATGTGTAGACTAGGAACAACTTTCTCGTTTCACACTTTTCATTGGATAAATGAAACTTGAATGAAAATTTCTAAAAGGAGTTTGATTACCAATACTTGGGCAAACTCTAAAGTAGTTTCAATGGCAAATTCTTGGACAAAAAAATTACCAAGATTGATCAAATCTTGTTGACCTTGTGATAAGAATAAAGACTTGGTCTTTATTATTAATGAACTATCGAGAGCTTCTTCACTTATCCACAGGATTTTAGAGATCTTTTTTCAGCTCAAGTCCAAGCATATGCTAATGCAGTTCAAATTCTAAAGCTAAGAATCTCATTAAGGTTGATACATTGCTAGGTTATATCAACCATTGGACTTTAAGTACCACTACTGGTGGTTTGGGGCTTTTGGGAAACTACTTACTATCTAACTAGCTTGAAGAATTTCATTGTGACTACTAGGGAGTAGTTTATTCTCCAAGGATATTTATTCTAGAGGATTAGCTAACTCGAGAAAATGATTCATCTTGGAATATTTTGCATTGTTGCAAGGATATTTGAAAGGAATTCTAGACTCTCACACAATATCCAAAAGTTTTATTGCTTCAATTGTGTTCATTTATTGAGTATCAAACTGAAGGAATACTATTGTCAGGGGATAACTAGATTGTGCTCTCTAGCTGGACTAGACAAGATTTTGGAAATACACTTCTGATTACAAGAACACCCACATAAGAAAAATGATGCAATAATACGTAATTGGTAGTAGACGTCCCACAACCGCGGATCGACAAGTATGGAAAAATGGACTAGAGATGATATAGGAGATCCCACAACCCGGGATCATAGGTAGGAAACAAAATATCTTGATTATAAGAATTCCCTTCAAGGATATGAACTAGATACAAAAAATAACTAGAAAGGATCTCGTACTATGAGATTACAACACGACAAGAAAGGATGTCCACGATACTAGAAAAGACTAGAGCAAGAGATAAGACTAGAACTTGAACTAGAACTTAAGTAAGTAACCAATGCTTCCATTGCATCCAGAACATGACAAAACCCTAAGATCGACGGTCTATTTGCTAAATTTTGATATCCGGAGGTCCATATTGATTTGTTGACATCGTTGATGACATCATCAACTCACAACCGCCCTTGAAAACCTATATAAGGAGGGGTTGATGACATTCATAATCAGTCTAGCCAATTTGAGTCTCGAGAGCTCAAGGGGTCCTGACCGCTAAGTAAGTACTCTCAAGTTCTAGTTCAAGTTCTAGTCTTGTCTCTTGCTCTAGTCTTATCTAGTCTTGTATCGTGGACATCCTTTCTTGTTGCGTTGTAATCTTGTAGTACGAGATCCTTTCTAGTTATTTCTTGTATCCAGTTCATATCCTTGAAGGGAATTCTTGTAACCAAGATATGTTGTTTCCTACCTACGATCCCGGGTTGTCGGATCTCCTGTATCATCTCTAGTCCATTTTTCCATACATAATGGTCCAAGGTTGTGGGATGTCTTCTACCAATTACATATTATTGTATCATTTTTCTTATGTGGGTCTTCTTGTAATCAGAAGTGTATTTTCAAAATCTTCTATAGTCTAGTTAGAGAGCACAATCTAGTGCTCCCTTGACAAATATCACCTTAGGATATGTTTTCCCCATTTCATGATGAAATTTTAACTTGAACTTTTATTTGTATGTGATAAACATTTCTTTTCTTGAGTTTGAAAAAAATATTATGATTGTTTAATTGTTTGATGTTACTAGAGTACTTTAAACATAATTCAACAATCGAGTTTGAATGCATAATTTAAATTACAAGCATTTTTTGATGATTGAACCAATGTATAATAATTGTACTATGAACACTTTATTATCTTCTTTATCACTTAAAAATCATCGGGATTCTTTCTTAGAAGCAATAGATTACTAACATCTTGGAAGATCTTAATGATTAAGCTTTACAAATAGCTCATCCAAAAGATACACTGTTTCAATCTAAATTAGTGCATGCGTATTGGAGTGTTAAGAAAGCTAATGCTTTGCTCCTCATACGAGGTAAAACTTGAGCATGCTACAAATACAACCACCTTTAGGGTTAGGCATCCCACCTTTTCTAGATTTTAGCATGTCAAAAGCTATTCTCTATATAATGTTCTTGAATAAACATCTATATTTTGAGGGTGTTTCCTTTCATTAACCTGCAATTAGGTTTAATAATTTTGCTCTTTTTTCTTTGAAGTATATATACTTGGAAAGAACTCAAAGTCTTCATCATGTGATTGCTTTTATTAGTAGAATATTTTTCAAAAGCACATCTTCATGTACTGATCCTAACATATTTATGAATTTATGTCTTTCTTTGGGAAAAGTTCATGAGACAAGGGAGATCCATTGATTCATTTCTTCGAACTTATATTCCCCCCCAAAAAAAATAATCTTGAATATGATAGGAATATACAATTAATGAAATAGAAAACTAGATTATTCCATTAAATAGCTTATCTTTAGGAGATATCCCAATTCTTAAAGATCACTTGACTAGGTTTTCCTCTTGAGCCACATTTAGCTTAAATGAGACAAAAAAATATAATAGGAACCCTTCTAAAAGAAGAGTTCGTTCAAAGTTTCCATGTTTTCTTAAGACTTTACATCTTTACTGGAGATGCAATGTATGGAACATAAGGTCTACCTTTTGAACTTTAACAATTCAAGTAGTGTGAGTTCCATTTAGCTTTATTTTATTTCTATCATGTTTAGGGATATAATCAACTAAGATCATTGATGAGCAAATGCTCAAGGATCTTAAGGAGACTTTTCTTAATTTATCCTCCTACATGGATGCATGAATTTTACACAAGCAAGTGTACAATTTCTATCTAAGCTTGTCTTTAGGATTCTCTAAGTATCTCATAGACTTAGAGTCGTCATAAAAGTTTGTGACTAGTCCTATTTCTTGCTTATCTACATGGCAAGAAAACTTGAATGCTTGAATTTTGGCATGCCCACTTTTACTACGTAAGACATTGAATATACTTAATGCAACTCAGATATCGCCTAAGAAAAGAATGGACTAGTTACTTGAGTTGCAAAACCCTAGCATACCATTGCAACTAACTAATTTTCCTTCTTTCCTAGTATCTATCTTGAGCATTTAAAAGTAAGCTACTATTGGGAAAGTACTCATTCATCTACTTAACAAAAAAATCATGCATTGTCATATGCAAATGCATGTACATGCATGCAAATGTATATGAGTACTTGCATGTGTTGGCATATTTTTTTTTTCATGCACCAAAATTAATTCAACCAATTCTTGAGCTTGCTTTGCATGCATGTCATGCATCCACACACAAACATACTACTTTCTACCTTTTAAAAAGATATAATCATGCATGTGCACAAACTTGAGTGCATTTAATATCTATTATACTTTATGGAATAATGAGATATTATATGGATTTTGATGCCTTGAGGTTTCTAATATGATTTTTATTTTGATTTGGCAGGTGAAGACTCATGAGAGTATAAATGCATGTGGACTTATTCAAATATTTTTGAAGATATTTAGAATAACATTTAGAAGATACTAGTTTAGTTATTTTTTGTAAAAATAATAGATTGCTTTAGAAAGTGATATTTTTGTAAAAATAGCAGATTGCTTAAAAAGTGATGATTTTGTAAATTAATCATATTTTCATAAATGCATGCTTTTTGAATCGTTGCCTTCATGTATCTTCTATTTAGGACGTAATAAAAAATACCTATAAATACACATGCTTTGATAGACTCGTCCATTGGAGTATGTGGGGGGAGATCATTGTACCCAATTTGGTGTCTAGACTCTCATCTCTATTTTGTTTATGCTTTTGTGAGATTTCGTTTTTGTACTATCCTCAACGTACGTGCATATGCAAGATCTGGTCAACAATGGGATCACTAACTCATTAGATTCATAAATCATATGCGTATGATTGTTTAGTGATGGGATATGTGACTTGCCATCCATATCTATTTTATTCTTATCAATTGAGGTTAGTTTCTCATCAATTGGGAGGCATGTTATACTTTATTGAATCTCAATGCATTCATAAGACATCATTAACTCGACATTTAAATATTTCAATGGATTCATAAGACATCAATAAATCCACATTATGATCGTTTGATTTCTACAGATCACACAGTCACATTAAATTCCAGTTTTTCAATTTCATGCATGTGTTTTTACGTGGAACATGGTTATGATTGTTAAGTGATGGGATATGTGACTGACCATCCATGTCTATTTTATTCTTATCAATTGAGGTTAGTTTCTTGTCAACTGGGAGGCATGTTATACTTTATGGAATAATGGAATGTCATATGGATTTTAATGTCTTGATGTTTTTAATGTGATTTATGTTTTGATTTAGCAGGTGAAGAATTATGAGGATGTGAATGCACATATAATTTTTTAGATATTTTTGAAGATAGTATTTTAGTTATTTTTTGTAAAAATAATAGATCACTTTAGAAAGTGATCTTTTTATAAAAATAGTATGTCATTTAGAAAGTGATGATTTTGTAAATAAAGCAAATTTTTGTAAACGGATGCTTTTCAAAGCACCACACTCATGTATCTTCTATTCAGGATGTAATGAAAAATACCTATAAATACACATGCTCTGATAGACTCGTCCATCATAGTATGTTGGGGGAGATTGTACCCAATCTGGTGTCTAGTCTTTTGTCTCTATTCTATTTATGGTTTTGTAAGATTTTGTTTCTGTAGTATCCTCAATGGATGTGCGTCTGCAAGATCCGATCAACAATATCTTTTTCTCACACAAGAAGGAAGCATGTTTCGTGCATGAAAACATACTTTTAGAAAGAGAAATGCACAAACAATCATTTATTTCTATGCACGAACTCATGTTTCCATGTTATGCACAAAGTGCTTCTAATGTTTCTCATGCTTGAAATGATATGCTAGTTTCATTACCTTGAGCTAGATTTAAACTTAATCTATGAAAGTCTTTGCTCTACTTTAACTTTTCTTAAGATGAAGTGCAAGGTAATAAAACAAGATCATGCACGAATTGAAAAAAATCATAAATTGGAAAATATGTATCTCCAATTTGTGCTACATCCTTCCATTGCCCAAGAGAAGAGCCATTCTCCTTTGAATTTCTTTGGATCTCTAGATCATAATAGAGCTAACCAATGACCAGAGAAGCATATTCTCAAACCATCTTTAATTTTAAATCTCATCATTCATGAGAACACAGGTATGAAATTGAGTGCACTTGATGGTCATATATGCATGCTTCAATTGTAGCTTAATATCATATATTTAAGAATTACACACAATGTTTGTATGGATACGAGACTGCTCGTGCCTCCACGGGCTTCGGTTCAATCAATTATGTCCCCATGAAGTGAGCATCTATTTTGCTCAAACAAGAGAGCAATGCTTTGGAGTTTTTAATCATAAGAGAAGCTAGGTTGGGTTGAATTCTCAAAGAATCCTTTTTGCCATTGTGGTTAGGAGAAGTAGCTTGTAACTATTGAGTCATGGGTTTGAACCTTATTCACTAAAGCACAAGTTTCCCTATTTTGGGCTTCATGGCCATTGATATTTTGAGTTGGATATAATGTAAGAAGTTGCTCAACATCACAAGTCATGCACCTTGTGGTTAGAAGAGTATGATCCTAACTCAGAGTCAGGAGTTCAAGCAATGGTTGGTAGCTTCAAAATTTGAAAGGTGTAGCTAGATAAATCCATTAAATATTTTGCTATTGCTTCGAAGTGAGGATGAAAATAGGTACCACAAGAGCTACAACGTGAATAAAAATTTGATAGCTTATTATCAACAAGTGGTTTATGTCAACTTGGTTTATGCCTAGGGTTTCCAGATGTTCTAAGATTGATTCATGGCATAAAGCAAACATCTTCATTGATGAAAGATCATATGAGACATTTTGCTCAAAAATCGGATACTAAATCTGTTCACACATGAAGATTAACACTCATAGATGGAAGAATCAACACATGAAATTTTAAAGGAAAAGCTGATCGTACATGAGATTTTAGAATACGCGGAAGATGATGAGCTTAGAACACCAAAAGATTAGCTTATCTTCCACATAACACAAGTATCCATAGGTTGATCTCCTATCATCAGGATTACTTGCCCAATCTGTATCACTATATATATATTGATGTTTGTATCTGATGTAAAACCATAATACAAACCTTCCTTAAGTGTACCCTTAATGTATCTCAACACTCTTTGTCCTGCAATCCAATGTTCTTTCCTAGGACAATGCATGAATTGAGGCAACACTCCAACTGCATATGACAAATCAGGCCTAATTAAAGTAGCATAGATTAGACTACCAACCAGACTTTGATATAACTTCATATCCTTGAATTCTTCTCCTCCATGTCTACTCAATTTGTGATTCACCTCCATTGGAGTAGGAGCTACCCTGCAATCTTCCATTTTAAACTTGATTACCAAGTTCTTCAAATACCTTTCTTGAGTTACATATACTCCATGTTGAGTATATGAGACCTCCCCCCAAGAAATATGGCAAGTCTCCCAAGTCACTAATCTTGAACTCTCTCTCCATTTGCTTCTTGAGACTTTGTATGCCCTTCTCATCTGTACCTGTAAGAATTATGTCATCAACATATATGCACATGTAAATGAACCCATCATCACTTGCTTTGACAAGCAAGCTACTATCTACTTTGGACACTTGGAAACCAAGTTCCTTCAAGAACTTTACAAGTATATAATTCCATGCCCTTGGGGCCTTCTTCAAAGCATACAAAGCTCTCTTGAGCTTACATACATATTATGGATACCTTTTATCTTTGAATCCTTCAGATTATTCCATGAAAACATCATCTGAAATATAACCATTTAAAAAAGCATTTTTCACATCTAATTGACATAGCTTCCAACCTTTACATGTTGCAATAGCTATTGGTGTCCTTATGGTTGTCATCATAGCCACAGGACTATAGGTCTCATCATAATCTATACCATATGTCTGAGCATACCCTTTCACAACAGTTCTAGCTTTATACCTAGACATACTTCCATCTGCATACCTTTTTGTTTTATAGACCCATTTGCATCCAATGACCTTCTGGCTATTTGGTTTAGGAACCAAGTCCCATGTCTCATTCTCCATCAATGCATCATATTCTTCCTGCATAGCTTTCTCCTAATTTTCCTTACCTTTTGCCTCTTCATATGTAGAAGGATCTTCCTCTGCTTTCACCATGTAAGCATAATATTTAGTAGTAAAAAAAGAAGTGGCATAGCTATACCTTGTAGGTTTCCATTTATGCCTTGATGACCTTCTGAGTTCTCCACTTCTTGAAGTTTTTGGTTCATCACATTTTGGATCAAATCTTGGCCTTTCTTCAACTTCAATTTGTGCTTCATTGTTCTCTTCTTCATCACATATTTGAATCTTTGATTCACCTCTTTTTTGATCCAAGATTTCTTCATCACCTACATGAACATTAAGTGTACTTGTGTACCAAGTACCTTAGTCATCAAATGTAACATCCTTAGACACAAGAAATTGCTTTATGGATGGATTCCAGAACCTATAACCCATCTGCTTATCATCATAACCAATGAACACATACTTTTCAGCTTTAGGTTTCAATTTATGCCTCAATTGAGATGGCACATATGCATAAGCCAAACATCCAAATACTTTACAATGATCTAAGGTAGGCCTCTTACCCCACCAAGCTTCATATGGTTTCATAACCTACAAAGCTTTACATGGTAACCTATTAACCAAGTATGTAGCTGAATTTATAGCCTCAGCCCACAAATAATTGGGATAATTTTTCTCCTTCATCATTGACCTTGCAAACTCAACAAGAGTTCTATTTCTCCCCTCTGCTACACCATCTTGTTGAGGAGAGTACCTGCAAGTAACTTCCCTTTATATACCTGCATTCCATAATTAATCACTGAACTCATTAGAGAAATACTCTCCCCCCTCCATCTGACCTTAGTCTATTCAACTTTTGACCTGTGATTCTTTCTACATGAAGATGACAATGTTTGAATGTATTGAATACCTCTGATTTATCTTTGATCACATATATGATGATCCACCTGGTAGAATCATCAACATAAATCACATAATATCTTGAACCATTAATGCCAAAGTCTTTTGATGGTCTCCACACATTTGTGTGTACCAACTCAAGATTCTCTGAATACATAAATCCATGCTTATTGTATGATTGCTTATGAGCCTTACCTAATTGACATGTCTCACATCTATGTCATATGTTGACCTGCAACATTAGGTAATCCAAGCACTGAACCATTGTTAACCATATCCTTAATACCTCTTTCATTGAAATGTCCAAGCCTTTTATGCCAAAGATCTAATTCAGAGATCTTATTTTCTCCATACGTGAACAAGGCATGACCAACATTGCCTGGAATCTTCAATGTGAAAAGTCTTCCTTCTTTATCTCCTGAAACAATTTGTTTATACCCATTGCTAGGGTCTTCCACAAACATTCCATCATTAGTGAACCTTACTTCATAACCTTTCTCAACAATTTGCCCTACACTTATCAAATTCTTTGGAATTGTAGGAACATAAAAAACCTTACTCAGAAGAGTGCTCCCATCTTTAGCCTTCACTGATCCAATTGACTTCACATTGTGCTTTGTATTATCACCTATTTGAACCACATGATTACTTACTTTATTCTCCAAATCAGTCATCAAAGCTATGTTTCCACTCAGGTGATTGCTACACCCTGACAATGTAGAAGACTCTTTGATCTTCACTTTGTCAATTGATGGTTTTCATGCACCAACATACTCCACCCTCAAATGACCACAAATGATCCAGGGTGCTCTAAGTTGTAAGGCCCCCATTGTGAGGAGAAGCCATTTTGAGAGCCCAAAGATTTATGGAACCCTAACTTCCACATTAGATGAGGTCTATGTGTGATGGTTGATGATAATAGATTATCTTTGTGAACCTAACCATTAGGTTAGGTAGGGCATAAACTTCTAAGTTGTTGGGTTACCTTTCAAGGTGAAAATAAAGGCCTTGTGGAACCATGCAATTTCCCCATAGAACCTTAATGAGGGGAGTGCAAAAGGGGGCTTGCCCCCTTCGACAAGGTCTGCGGGGCCTATCCTCTTGACCCATAGGGCCGAGACCATCGGACTTCTAGTCGTGGAGATATTATTGGATTGTATATCTCTTTGACTACTTTGTATCTCCCGACTATGTTTATCTATATCGACTCCCCTTATAAAAGCTATAAAAACCATTGTGCACAAGTAAGCCCTTCATCTAGACTCTATGTAATAAAGTAATTCTATTATCTAAACATTCGACCGATTCAGACAGGTCTACAATTTAAAACTATTTGGCCAACCATGTGAATGGCCAAAGAGCTCAAGACTATACTCAAGCATAAGTTCATGTGCTCTTTTAAACAAGTAATCCACTTAGCCTAGTGGTTAGGTCTCATGATTGTGAGGGAGGAGCCCTTGGGTTCAACCCCCATGGGAAGCATGGGAAGAGAATTTTTCCCAATGATCTTTAATGTCTTCTAACTCAAGTTAAGTCACTGAGTTAATGTGAGTCTAGTGAGACTCAACTCAAGTGGCGAATTCACTAACCACTAGTGGACTATAGTGGAAGGTACTAAAGTAGTGGTGGAGATCGCACATGCACTTGTAGACTCTAGGTACATTTGTGGTCCTCATTGATTTGAGTAGCTATATATATATATAGGCATAAGGTTGGGAGGAGAGTCATCTCTCTATCACATGGTGGTGATCATAATTGACATTCTCTTGCATTGGTACAATACAAGAGCTTTAAGCTTTTATGGTGACCTTACATATAGTTGCCTTATCATCTACAGAGGAAGAGTATAAAGGTATGGTTGAAGTTGGAAAGGAGGTCATATGGTTAAAGACTCTTATGAAGAGTTTTGACATCATTCAGGGTACACCCACTATTCATGGAGATAACATGAGTTCATTGTATCTAGCTGCTAAGCCTATTTTTCATGCCAGGACCAAACATATTGAGATTCAATATCATTTTTTGAGAGAGAAGGTGATTGATAAGGAAATTGAATTCATACATAGTTCAACAAAAGATCAGATTGCATATATGCTAACCGAAAGCTTAGATGGACCAAAGCTACAAAGATTCAAAGACATGGTAGGTATAAAGAAGATGGAGAAAACCTCAATTGATGATTGAGGGAGAGCTATTGGTGCATAAAAACCATCAATTGATATTTTGGATAAAGACTTGAAGTCAAAGGATGAAGAAAAGACGAACAAATGAAGCTTGAAGATAGTGCATATTCAGGAAATGAAGACTTGTATACACATGTACATTAAACTTGTAATTAGCTCACTTATACTTTTCTTATGGTCATGAGCTTGTACATATATGACTATATATACAAGTAGAAAGTCAGGGCATGTATGAGAGATGATGAATTAGAAGTTGTGAAAAACATTAGACACTTTAGAAGTGAAGTAGATATCTCTCATCAACTGATGTAAAAGTTTTTCTGAATAGAAGAAAATTTGCACCCGATATTTTACTGAGTTTTCGTTCTATGTTTAATCATTTCACGAATTCTTTTGTAGATATCTAATTACATAGTTCGTGCATCTATGGTTAATATTGGAGAGCTAATTTTAAACAAGCTGAGAGAATTATGTGTAGGAACATTTGTATGTGAAGAAGTGTAAGTCCCTTCTAAAACAAGCACAATCTTGATGGTCAAAGAATTGATGAGATCTCAGTGCATAGTGTAAAGTTTTACAGAAATGAGGAGTCAAAATCTAAGTTGAAAGGTAAAACAGCTATGGCTAAAAGCATTTGAATAAACGGGATCTAGTTTGGGAGAACCATGCATTAGAAGTTGCAAGTGTCAAAGTCGACTATATAGGAGTATAGTTTTAGACATAGGTAGATTGTTTGGATCATTTCTCAAGATCTATCGAGTCTCTTGAGATGTTTTTACTTGGGGAAGGTGCAAAACCTTTAGATGAAACCTTGTACAGAGTTTTATTAGAAACTTTACACATTTGATCAGTCAATGAGTGAGTTATGTGCAACAGACTTTTCTGTGTAGTGACTCTCTTCATAGTTAATGCAAATCTTGATGATTTGGCATTGGTCTTCCAAAATTGATCAAGATTTTGAGTTATTCTTGATATAGAGGTGTTCTAACATCAAGGATAGCTTATTCTTTTGGATACTAACACTCTCCATCAGAGTATTTAGCATATCTAACACTCGTCTCAATGTCCACCCTTTGGTGAACTACCTGAGTTGATAATGTTTGATTCCTTTACTCTTGTAGAAATCTTAAAAATATGTTGATGTGAACTCACCACCATCATCTGTCTTGAATTTCTTCATCTTCTTCCCTATTTCAGTTTCAACAAGTTGAAGCCATTCTTTAAAGTTACCAAAAGCTTCAGCCTTATTGGGAAGGAAGTACATCCATATCTTCTTGCTATAGTCATCGACAAGTAACATGCTGGAGGAAGATATGCCCAAGGCTTGTGTTGGCATTTTTTCACACAAGTGAGCATACAAAAAATCTAGAGGATAGCTTGCTCTTTTTTTGTTTTCTTATGACAATGCCTTCCTTTGTTGCCTGTCAATCATGCAAGCTTCACATGGTTCCTTCATTTTTGCAATGGAGGGTAGGCGTGCAACCATGTCCCTGAGATGCATCTCCTTTAGTATAGGGTATACGATGTGGCCAAATTTCTCATGACATAGCTTACTTCTCTCTACACTTGTAGTGGCTATAAGAGCAGACAACTCATATATGTTCCTCCTTATGCCAATCCTAACAACATTGTTGTTACTATCCGTAATCTTAGCTGCTGTCTTACTAAAAGATACTTGATGACCTTGATAAGTTATATAAGCTATTGAAAGTAGATTTTGTTTGATTTGTGGAATATACAACACATTTGAAAGTCTTCTCACATCCCCATTAGAGTTAATGAAAGAAACCAAACCTTCTCCCTCTACAAGACATCTTGCATTGTTGCGTACGTTTATTGTGGTAGGTTCCTTTAGATGTTGTAAGGAATTGTAAAGGTCTTTTCTGCTTGTCATGTGAGGAGATCACCATTGTCCAACACCCATGAGTCATCTGTTCCTGAATCTTTGGTCGAGGAACATACCTCCTCTATCATAACAAATAAATCAAGCTCTGTTTTTATAGTGTTGGCAGACTCCTTGCCCTTGCCACCTTTTGAAGAGCCATTCTTCTCTTCTACCTTCTTGATGTGATAGTCTTGGATTCTCTGGCCTTTCTTCTTGCAATGAAAACACTCTCCCTTGAAATTCTTTTGGTTTTTCTTCTTTTTGTCTCCATCTTTGAAGACTCTACTTTGCCTCCTTTGGCATTTGCTATCTGATTTGAGTATTAAAAGCAGTTAGCAAACCATCAAACTTTGGTGGATAGATTCAAAGACAAGACCAAGCTAGCTCCTCACTTGATTTTTGTACACCTGCTCCCACCATCAATCTCGTTTATTATTTATGCAAGTGATAAACACCTCTGTAGTCTCCCCATCAGTAAAATTTTTGTTGTTAGCCGATTCTCCAAGTTTTGAATCCATGTCTGATTGTGAGTTTCATATTGATTCCTTAATATGTTCCATGATTCACACGCCTTGGTAGTATGCTGAATGAGAGTTAAAAACACTATTAGTGTAACTAGAGAACATATTGCATTTTCATTTCTACATTTCCAAGCATGTAGAAGATCAGTATCAAGAGGAATCACTCGACCAAGATTATTTGGATCAGGTGTTTCTTGGGGCTCATGATTAGTCCCAAGAACAATCTCCACAAGCTCATATGAATCAAGGATAGAAGTGATTTTAAAGTTCTTGTAGTTCCTACCATCAATGTTATCTTTCGTGAAGGTTGGTGGTCATATCTGCAATGTTGGGATGACCAACATCATTGCTGCTCTTGCATATGCTCCACGTATTCCTGTTGATGAACCACCTTGATTCCTAATCGTAGATGATGAAGCACTACTTGACATCTTCTCATTTTCATCATTGGAACCTCTACAACCTCTATGTTTTTGCTTCCACACCACTCAAATCCTCCTTCACTCTAATACCATGCAAGAAATAATAGCACAACAGAATATACAAGTAGATAGAGTTGAGAGAAAAGCGCTGACAAAGATAGACACAAACTAAGAGATAGAGAACTCAAATTCTCAGATTGCCAAAAGTAATGCAGCTACAATGATGGTGCTATCCACCCATTGTGGTGCATTTATGGGGTTAAGGATTGCTCACAAAGAGCCCTAGTGTTCATCAACTTTTGTGAACGTTGCAACATCAAATGATCAAAATCATTTAAAAACACTAGTTGATCAATCAAAAGAATGTTAATGAAGTTGAAAATAAGAAACTTACCTTGAATACTTGAATTCACAACCCACAATTCAATGTTGGCATTGCATGAAACATGTTGACGAGTTCACCAATATTGTTGAAGCTGATCATCACACACCAAATTTGACTTCATCATCATCATGGATCCTCAACAAATGTTATTTGTGCTCAAAGATGAAGATTCTATTACTAATCAACATGTGAAAAGTACAAGCTCAATGAATCTCAAAGATCCATAAGGGTTTTCTCACAAATAGGAACTCAAAGGTTAGCTCAAGGGTTTAGGCTATAAAGGTTCTCACTTTGCTCTAAGCACTCAAACTCTCAAATCTTGGAAGTAAAAAAAACGAATGAATGGACTTGTCCTTTTATAGGAAAAAATGACCCTTTGATCCATACTTGATTTTAATGGACCGATCAAATTCATTTATTTGTTAACCTTTGTTTATCTAGTCTAGTAAAGAAACAAGACAATTTGATGGGGTTCTTGGGGTGGCGGAATCTAGTAGTGATTGGATCCCTGTGTTTCTCCTAGACTACTTCACAGAATTCACTTACTAAATTATCAAACACATTAGCAACAATCTATTTTGCTAACTTCACCAAATTACACGGAATAGACTACTAGACTGTATTCTTCATAGAATTACTTAACTACTCTATCATCACATAGACAATCACTTACTTCACCAGATAGTACATAATGACTTCAATTACTTCAATACACATTGATATATGGAAGCAAAATGTCTCAGTGTGGTAGAGCACAAACAACACAGCATGTACAGTACCTATCTTCTGAGTTTCTCTGCTCTTCGCACACTTAAGATAGAATGGTGTTAATTAATGAAAAGTTACATTTGGGTGTCTTTGCCTCTTTGGCGAGTCATTTTAGGGACATATTACAAAGGTGTTTGATGATTAACATTGGCACGCTTGGAAGACCTGAACCTAAAAAATATATAAGGATAATAACTTTGTTCTACACCTTCTTGCTCATCCTCTAAAGGAGTAAATAATAAATACATTGGCTTTTAAGGATTCCCAAGCTTCTACAAAAGTATGTTGGATTTTCTTAGTAAGGGTCTTCAAAAGTTTTTGCACTTCCTCCGGTAGGAGAGTGACAGAACCTTGGTGTGCCAGACCTGGAAGCATGCTTTGAAATTGATTGGCTCAGCACTTTAGTGAGCTACTTGTAACGTACTGATGAAACTCGTGAACAACAAACGTTCAGATTGGGATAACAGTTACACCACACTGTTCGGGCATATCAAGTGGCCTACAAGACCGTACTCAATGCAACTCCCTTTCATATGGTTTTTGGTCAAAATGATATGCTCCCTTTGGACTTTTTGATACCCACCCTTAAGGTTGCACAAGAACATCAGTGGACTGGCCATGAATTATCATCAAGGATAATGGACTTGGAACGATTAGGAGAAACCAGGCTGAAAGCAGCAGTAGGCATATATGCAGCAAAGAAGCGACAGAAAGCCTATTTTGACGCACATGTGAAAGATAAAGGCTTAAAAGAAAATGATTTAGTCCTAGTGTATACACTCAAACATCATGCACGGAAACTAGAAAAGTGAGGTTATGGACCTATGATTATTAAAAACTTTCGATAAGTGGAGCAGTACAATTATCCACCCTAGAAGGAGAGATAATGCCTAATTACATTAGTGGTTGCAAAGTCAAGCTTTATCAAGAACCTCTTATTGAGGATATGCTTGAACTAATCATGTTGGCAAAGAAGCATAAGGAGGAAGAAAAGAGAATACATGTGGAAGCTCAAGCACTATAGAATGCATTAACCGCATGAAACTAAGAAGACAAGAACTAGGGAAAGAACATTATAACCGTCTGAAAGAAATGCCCAGATACCCCATGGCCATGTGTCAAGCAAAGTCAATCGTTCATCCTAGCATAGTGGATATGATACCATTCATTACAGTCATGATAGAACATGACAACCTTCGCCAGGAGCTCATGGCTTTGATTGATTCACGTGTTGTGACTAGTGCGATTAGATGGTTTCCCACTATATGGACTCAAGAATAGAAATGTTGCCAATTGCTACATACCTCATAGGGCTAGAAGGCATGGAAACCCCTTGCATGGGTGAAGTCGACCTTCCTATCCTCATACATGAAGTGACCATGACAGTGAAGCTCCTAGTGTGCCATGATGATGACCTAATAGAACCCTTAATCCTTGGCCAAGATTGGCTATACGATCACTCTCTTGAACTAAATCTTAGACAAGGCTCCTTGCAAATCAAGACCTTAGACCAGCAACGAGTGATACTGCTTGACTTCCCTAACAACACTCCACCTGAGGTATGTAACCCTAGACCATATGAAATGAATGTGAAGGGGGACCGGAAGATTTTTAGTCAGATCCATCCACTAAGCATGCTCCCTCCAAATTTAACCCATGAGAGCTTGGCGATGGATCCTTGCCAATCAAGAGATCATCAAGAGATCGTCCACGAGTCTTCCTTCAGTGGACAAATGGGGACTATCAATGGTCAGGTGGGTTGCATCAGTAGTCAGGTGGACTGCATCAGTGGACAGAGGGGCATAATAACCTCCGTTTCCATCCTTCCACACTTACTACAGGTTGGCATAGATCTATGGTACAAAATGCCTCACTTCCTAATGGGAAAGTTTTGTAAGTGTTGGACCTCCCTTCTTTTCCAAAGCAGAGTGTCAACCCAACCTCTCACCCCCAATCACAAAGGAGTCAACCATGAATTAGGAACCCAAACTAATGACCATACTAGATGACACAAAGATGGAAGCAATATCAGCATCCCAAGGCAAGTGGCACGAAACAAGTATGGGTGCCAAAAGGATAGAAAGCACCAACAATTTCCAACAATGTAGACAATGACAAGAAGGAGTTCTGTTGTCAGGATCTTGCTCACGCGCATAAAGAGATTACGGACGCAAAAAAACACACAGAAACTAGAGGCAACAAGAGACGAGACCGAACGCAAGATTGGGTGCAATCTCCCCACATGCACTCTGTTTTTGACAGTCCACAGAGTGCATGTATTTATAGGAATTTTGATTACGTCGAAAAGAGTGGTTACAAGAGGGCGGCTTTGAAAAGCAAGTGTGAAACTAAAAGTTGATAACTTTTACAGAAAGCCATTGCTTTCAATAATAGAAACTACGGTCTACAATGATCCTTATGCTAATCATTACTTTTTTTAACAATAGAACCTTCTACGCAGGTTTATTTACAAGCTAAATAATAATTATTCGGATTATTGATGTCCGCCCTTTCACGCCTTGCACGCTCCTCACGAACCTTCAGCTGCTATATCAGAAACATCAAAAACATATTAATACATTAATAATATAACACTTTAGCAATGTATTGTTCAATAATATACAACATGCCTCCCAGTTGACAAGCAACTGACCTCAGTTGATAAAATAAGTCAACTTTCTAACAATTATAATGCAGTGTTCAACATATTCCATGTGACAATCCAACAATGCATTGGCTATTCTATATTTCAATCCAACAATGCATTGGCCAACATTTTCCATAATACATTAATAATTTAACACTCCAACAATTACTTGTTCAACATATTCCATAAGGTATAACAAGTTCAAGCAGAATCAGAGGCAATATGCAACATGTGCTCGACCTTCTTCTCCAACAATCAGAGTTCAACAAATATGGATCGCCAAGAAGTACCTCACAAATCGACCCACACCCATGCAAATATGGGTGCCCAACCTTATGATATATAACCCCTTGGAATATCTTCAACCATCGACACTATAACCACCTAAATCACCTTTTGTGCTACAACAGAAGAATCCCACCCGCTCATCAACTCTTAGGAAATGGATGTAAAAACGTATCCAGAAGCCTCCTCATGATCCTTTGTACAACATAACCCCCATCCCGACTAACCACTACCCTTGTGATAATTCACTCACAACTAAACCTTGTATAAATTCACCCACACTAACCCACTATCACTTGTAATACAAGACTCATCACAAGAAATGTATGCACGAGGACCCCTTGCATACGCCAACTTTATTTATGCTTCCATGTTGTGTTTTGACGATATTAAGTGGGGCAGGTATCAACTTTTCCTTGAGAATTTGAAGAGCTCCAGAATTCAAAAGATCTAAGACACATTTGGGTTAGAGCTAGTTTTACATAATATTTTATTGATCCATTGCCCAAACCTGACTTCTATAGGTGCTATTACTTAGTGAGCACACTTGCAACCTCCAAGAACAAGGACTTGCCAAGAACATTTATTCTTCCATCATTGGTAAATGATCCTCCATACAAGAAGTTTTAACTTTCAAAAGATCTTATTCGGGCAGCGCTTAAGATCCATAGGACTCACACGCCGACAAAGCAAGAAAGGCTTATTCTAAAGCCTATGAAGTGTGGTGATGTTTTGAAATGGGTAGATATTTCCACGATCACACCTAAACTCTCCAAGTTGTTGCACATCTGCATGCAACATTTCGCATTCCCTACCCAAGATCGCTTTACCATTCCTCAAAAATGCATCTGGTTTGGTTTATATTTGGCCACTATAGGGCCCCAAACCATAGATATTGCTAGTTGGATTATTGATCAATTGTATTTAGCTCAGCAATGATGGGAACGAAAACACATCATCCATGGCTATTGTGCCCTGAAACAAATAGTCTATATGTGTTTGGCATATGATTTGCCCATAGAACGTGCGATGACCAATGAAGAATTAAAAGGATTCAAGGGAACCACCAAAAAAGCCAGAAAAGAAAGAAAAGGATGGGCAAACAAGCACATGCAAGGTTCTATCCCATGCTTGTAGGTTCTAGAGTCCCCATCACCACAGCCATCTCCTCAACAGTCTCCAACGGAGCCCCCCACACCTGTATAGCCAATACGTATCCGCATTTCACGACCCATTATCACAGAAGGCACTACCAGTGTTGTAACTCCTCAAGGAACCACCACTTAGGAACATACTACTATAGTAGGAGAAATTCCCACCACCATTCGTGCGGAAGCCTTTACTTTCCCTATACTGAACTTGGAGATAGAGCCAACTAACACCACCTTTGATTTTGAAATGCATGACATGTTCTCTAGTGAGTTCCAATTTCCAAAAGGGAAATTTTTCTCAGAAGAGTATGAATGTCCAAGCTACCCTACTAACCCCCCCCCACCCCCCCCCGATCAACCTGGATAACCCTCCTTCGCCTCCACCCTCTCCTCCGATGAACCAAGAAGCTTCATCCTCCTCTTTGGTCCAACCTCCCCCCCACCCCCTCCATTGATGGATACAACTACCCAAGATATCGACCCTCCTTCCTTGTCACCCTCCTCGATTAAAGAACCTTCTCTCTCCCCTCTGTCTTCTCCAAAATCAATGGATAAAACGGCAACCCCTTCTCTCGACCCTTCATTTCCTAGCCCATCTCCTCCATCATCACCCTCTTACTCACCACTTGGTGTTGGGACATGAATGAAGGCCAGTGGGTGGATCAATTCTAGTTTTTCAATGGGTCTAACTATGTGACTACACATGGGGTGTGTATTAGTATGATTTAGGACTTAAGACATGATAACAATGCTATGAAAAGTGTTTATTTATATTCTAGTTTTCTATACTATGGAATGCATATGGTAAAAGCAATTTAACTATATGTAGAAAATAAACAAACTTGAAGTTGTTCCTTAGGAAATAAAGTTTCAGAAATGACACAGTTGATTATTTTTTCTTCTACTAGCACATAGAAAGAAATGTATGAATTGATGATTGATCTAAAGGTATGTCATTGGGGAGCATTGGTCATGGACTAAGTAATACTTTTTTCTTAGATGAGATGGTAACATCTTCATTTAATATTATTTCATTAATTGGCATAGGTAATAAATACATAGAAATAAAGGTATGAATTGGCGATTGATCAAAAGGTATGTCATCGGGGAGCCTTGGATGTGAAATAAGTAATAATTTTTTCTTGGATGAGGTGGTAACATTCATGAATGTAAAGATGACATGAAAACCTAATATCTAAAAAAAAATAACCCTATATATAAATTACTTAAATATAAGTAAGAGTTCTAAGACAATCTTCAAGTTTTAAGACAATCTTCTAAGACAATTGAATTAGATCACATCCTCTAAAGAAATCTGGATAGAAAGATTTGAGAGACTTCATCTTCAATTTGCAACTATTGCATCACTCTTCACTTTCCCATTTGTAACCCTCATCAAGATCAGGTGCTTTTCAATGCTCTGTTAAAACCACATTAGGAAGAACAACATAATTTCATTCATAAAAGAAAAAAACACACACATCATTATTATTTTTCAATATATCTTTCATGCACAAAATTCACTTGTGTACATACATCCATCTCTCTTACATGTATGCACACACTCATATACATGCATACATATGCATTTTCACAAGCATGCATGTACACTCTTACATACACATGCATTCACATACTTTCACATGCATGTATATCATCATGCACATTCATGCACTCATGCCTTCACATTTATGCACATGCACTCATACTCATGCACATGAATTCATCACTCACAAACATGCATTCTACTTCACTCATAAACATGCATTCATGCACACTCATGCACATGCATTATTCTCACACTCACATGCATGCACTCATGCATACAAACATGCTCACTCATGCATACATGCACCACTCTCACACATACACATGCATATCTCTCACATGCATACTCACACTAACAAATGAACATGCATTCATACACTCATGCACATGCATTTACATATGCACATACATACATACATGCACACTCATGTACATGCATGCTCACTTACTAACATACATGCATGCACTTACACGCATACATCCATACATTCACACATACACATGCATGATCACTTACTAACATACATGCATTCATGCACATGCATGCTTATTTACTAACATCCATACATTCATGCACATGCAATACACTCACACACATGCATGTGCATACTTATGCATGCATATATGCCCTCAAATTCTCTTACATGCATGCACTTATGCATATGCATACATACACACTTACACTCATACATGCATTCACACACATGCATACATGCTTAGATTCATACATGCATTCATTCATATATACATGCACTCATGCACACCCAAACACTCATTTACATTCATGCATGCACTTACACACATACATGCATACACTCATGCATATCTACACTTATGCACATGCATGCTCTCACTCATATGCATGCACTCATGCATACAAACACACCCATAGACATGCATGCTCGTACTTATCCATGCATATATGCCCTCATATTCTCTTACATGCATGCACTTATGAATATGGATGCATTCTTCTCACATACACACACACTCATGTACATGCACTTACATACATATGCACTCATGCACATGCGTGCTCTCACACACATGCATGCACTCACACATACATTCACTCACATGCATGCACTTGCTTACACACGCATGCGCTCATGCATATGCATGCTCTCATGTACACATCATTCATGCATATGCATACATCTACTTACATACATGCACATGCATACACTCCTCATGCATACATGCACACATCTACCTCATACATGCACATGCATACATCTACTTACATGCATGCACATGCCCATATTCCTCATGCATACATGCACAAATCTACCTCATACATGCATATGCACACATCACCCTCATGCATACATGCACACATCTACTTACATACATGCACATGCACACTCTCCATACATGAACACATCTACTTACATACATGCACATGCACACATCACTCTCATGCATACATGTACACATCTACTTACGTACATGCACATGCACACATCACTCTCATGCATACATGCACACATCCTACAAACACATACACATGCATGCATTCACTTTCTCATATGCAATGCATGCATGTATACTTCACGTATGTATATACATACTCTATACTCATCCATATGCATACATTCTAACTTATGTGCATGTGTACATTCTTACATCCATGCATACTCTTACTCACATAACCACATAAGTCATTCTCTCTCTCTCTCTATCTATCTATCTCTCTCTCTCTCTCTCTCTCTCTCTCTATATATATATATATATATATATATATATATATATATATATATATATATATATATATATATATATATATATATATATATATATATATATATATATATATATATATATATATATATATATATATATATATATAAACCGTGTGTGCATCTAGATCTCTACTACTAAGAGTGGAGGCAAAACATCTCTCTCTCTCTCTCTCCATCACATGTAGCCAGTCTATGCATGTTCTAAAATAGCCAAGGCTCATTCTCTCTCTCTCTCTCTCCACTCTCTCTCTCATTGTTGCATTAGAGGCTATGTTGGTAGAGCCACATTTGCCTACCCCAATCCACTAATATTGGCCTAAGCTCATGCAAGCTCATGGAATAAACTTTGTTATTTAAATGTGAAACTTCTTTAGAAAGAGATGCTTGTGTGTTCATCATGTTCTCCATTTGCTTGCATAAAATATCAAGCTAAAATTCTATTCGAGTTTTAGGAGCAATTGCAACACTGTCCATAGCCACAGCTGTAGGTGCTAGCATATTGGAATGCCGAGTTGTAGGTAAGTCTCTAGGCTAAGCAAAAATTGCATTTTCATATAATATAGATTGACATTCCCCCATCTAAGGAACTGCCTCTATTTCATGTTTAACGGTTATCCAATCATCTGTCAATCTATATCTTTTTCTAGGTTCTTTGATTATGCTTCTACCTCAACTCTATTCTTTAGACTTAAAATTTTCAACTAATGGATAATAAGATCGGGGTATAATGCATTTCTATCAGCTATAGGAAGTTGAGCAAACCATCTCATAAACTCACCATGCAGATGAGTTAGAGACTCACTAGATTTTGGGGAGTGAATCCATCTTAAGGACCCTTCCCCACTATGTTGACTGAAGTCTTCAAGAAAGAACATTTTATGAAGTTCTTTTCAGAAGTCGGTCCAAGGTTTAGTTGCATGTTCATGGATACTTTCTTAAATAGATCTACAGACAACTTGTCTAAAGTACTACACTAGTACATAGTCATGTAATCCTTGGATTTGTGATTTCTCCTCAAAATATTACTTAGTCCACAACCAAGGCTCCTCAATGATATACCTCTATATCAATTGTCAATTCATACCTTTATTTCTATGTACTTATTACCTATGTTTATGAATAATTAAGTTAGTGAAGAAATATTAGATGAAGAAATACCAGTAGAAGAAAAAATAATCAACTGTGTCATTTCTGAAACTTAAATTCCTAAGCAACCACTTTAAGTTCGTTGATCTTTTTCATATAGCTAGATTTCTTTTACCATATGCATTCCATAGTATAGACCACTAGAATATAAACAAACACTTTTCTAGCATTGTTATCATGTCTAAAGTCCTAAAGCATATTGATACACACCCCACATGTAGTCACATAGTAAAACTTGTTGAAAAACTGAAATTGATCCACCTAGTGGTCTTCATTACGCCCCGACATCTTGATGAACCCGAGATGAAACATGTGAGGAGATGGTTGGATACACTCCAGAAATGAGGTGGTGTTGCACAAATCTTGCTCTACACCTACCAAAGTAGCTTCAGATTACCTTAGAAGAAATCTTTAGCTTCCCAAATATGCATTTGGATTCATGAAGTGCCTTGGAGCATCACCTTCATACTTATGTCAAAACAAACTACTTTCAAGATTGAAGACTTCCAAAAACTTGCTATTTTGGGACTTGATCCTGCTCAATATTTCACTCAATACTCACTCATTGGTTACAATTGACCCAAGAGCTTTTAGATATAGCTAACTAGAGTCTTAATCTCGCTATATGAAGTTATTTCACTAATTTAGGTTGAGTATATGCTGAGAAATCACATTAAGAAGTTAGGGGTGTAATCTCTACTTTTTAGGAAGATGACAGTGAGTAGACAGGTAACTTGAAGAGAACTTATCTCCCAAAGTACTGAACCAAATCTGGTAGCTGAAAATTAGAAGGTCTAAGATACATATTCCAAGTTGAATCACATTCATTGAATAAGTATACATAGAGAACTTCTCAAAACAAATTCAGTCAAATGAGTGCTTAGCAACAGACAATAGTAGACTTGAAATATCTTGCACAAACTTAATCAAATGGATAATATTATGAATGTATGATACAAGGGAGATGATGTAGGCGTACTCATTCATGTGTGGGTTTAGTGTACCCACAAGCTTGAAGCTCAACATGTCCTTCTTCATGCTCTATTACCTGCGACTAAAAGTCAATGTCTTTTATAGATGTGTTCCCAATTTGAATTTTGAATCTGCCACCTAAAAGTGATCCTACCTTTTAGGATTCTACTTCATTTGATTCCAACCACTTAGTTGGTATGAAATTCAACTTGTAAAGCCAAGAGATTCTCTCTATTACTCTCTTTTACATTTATCTTGAGTTAAACTCATGGATGTTACAAGAGGTGACTTTATCAATAGTCATACTCAAATTGTGAAGTAAACCTTTAATATTTGGTCAAGCATCAAGGCTTTCCAGAGGTACCAACAGCTCCCCCTCAAGCCTAAGATGCTTGAGTCTTCATTCCATAGGTATCTCCTGCAAACCAATCATTGATTTGAACCTGTTGAGTTTGCTTCCATCAAGTGATTTGGTCATCATGTCTGCACATTGCATCTGTGTAGATACATAAGACAATTGTATCTCTTTGCTTGCAATATTTTAACAAAGTGATAATGGACTTCTATATGCTTAGTCCTAGCATGAAAGATAGGATTAGTAGCTAAATGCAATGAACTCATATTGTCTCCAAATATGTATGGAGTGCCAAATTCTAACCCTAAATCTGCATATAGAGTCTTGATCCACATTGCTTCTTGAGTTGCATTTGCCAATCCTCTATATTCAGCTTTAGTTGAAGAGAGTGCTATAGTAGGTTGTTTCTTGGAAGAACAAAAAATGATCTTTGTACCTACAAAAGATAGATATCCAGATGTACTTCTCCTATCATCTTTTGATCCTGCCCAATCTTCATCAGTGAAAAGCTTTACACTTAAATCAGATGTGTAAGGGTAATATAAGCCCTGATTGATTGTTACCTTTAGATACTTCAATATCCTTTTGGCTACATCCATGTGAGGTTTCCTAGGAGTATGCATGAATCGGCTAAGCACACTTACTCCATTGCAAATATCAACCCTAGTTAGGGTGGCATAGTTCAAGCTTCCAACTAGACTTTGGTAGCTTGTAATGTCTTCAATTGGTTCCCCTTCACGAGCACTTAACTTGTGATTGACCTCCATGGGAGTACATGCAACCTTAGTGTCATGCATTTTGAACTTTGCAATCATATCTTTAATATGTTTCCTTTGAGTAAGGAACATCCCTTGATCTGTATAGACAACTTCTAATCCAAGAAAATAAGTGAGCAATCCAAGGCCACTTATCTTGAATTCTTCCTTCATTTCGGGCTTTGATCTTTTTGATTCCATCTCCATCATTACCTATAAGAATGATATCATCTACATACACACATAAATATATAACTTTCGAGTTGTTCCTCTTAATGAAGAGTGAAGAATCATCCTTGCTCAATTTGAATCCTTTGTCCTGCAAGAATGTAACAAGTCCATGGTTCCAAGCTCTAGCAGCTTTCTTGAGACCATAGAGAGCTTTGCTGAGTTTGCACACATACTCAGGATGTAATCTATCAAGAAATCCAAGAGGTTGTGCCATGTACACCTCCTCTGAAATCCAACCATTTAAGAATGCATTTTTTACATCTGACTGATAAATGTTCCAATTCTTTGAAGGAGTTATACTCATGAGAACTCTGATTGTCGGCATCTTTGCCACATGACAGAAGGTCTCCTCATAATCAGTCCCTTGGGTCTGAGCAAACCCTTTAGCTACAAGTCTTTCTTTGTACCTATTTATTGATCCATCAAAATTCTTTTCTACCTTATAAATCCATCTAGATCCAATGATCTTCATGGAATGTTTCATGGGAACTAATTCCCAAGTCTGATTCTCTTGGAGTGCTTGTATCTCATCCTCCATTGCTTCCTTCCACTCTGATTTCTTGTTTGCTTCTTCAAAGGTTGATGGATCCTCTGAATTAATATCTTGAGCAATATAGATTGAGTGTTCATTTTTCGGATTCAGTGACCAGAGAGGTGTCAAATCCATATGTTTTTGGCTTATTCTTTTCCCTAGTTGATCTCCTTATTGTTTGTTGAGAGGATTCTACAATATCCCTCAAGTCTTGTATCTTCTCTTTACCTTTGTTGCTCCATACCTTGAAGTTCCTTCTTGGTATCTTCTGATCATCATCAGAGTCACTTGAATCTTCATGTTGTTGATCATTTGCCTTTTGAATTCTTGGAAATTCTTCCTCTAGGTCATATGGTGGCTTGACTTTTTTGCAATCATCTTCAAACCACGAGTTGTTTTCATCAAAGACAAAATCTCTACTAACAATAAAGCCTTTAGTACTTGGATTTGATTTGGATCATATCCTATGAACACACATTTCTCTGCCTTAGGATCCATTTTACCTTTGATTTGTGATGGAACATGTGCATAAGCTATGCACCCAAATATTCTGCAATGATCTAGGCTAGGCTTCCTTCCATTCCACGCTTCATATGGTGTCATCCTATCCAGTGCTTTAGATGGGAGCTTGTTGATGAGATAAGTGGTTGTAGACACAACCTCTGCCCATAGATAGTTTGATAATTTTTTCTCATTAATCATGGACCTTGCTACCTCCAAAATGTTCATATTCCTCCTTTCTGCTAGTCCATTTTGTTCTGGAGTATACCTGGTAGTGATCTCTCTTTTGATGCCTCTATCTTGATGATATGCATCAAAATCATGGGAGAAGTATTCTCCCCCTCCATCTCACCTTAGTGTTTTCAATGTTTTCCCTATTTGGTTTTCAACAAGACAAAGATATTTTATGAAACAATTGAACACATCATCCTTGTGCTTCACAAAATAAAGTATAGTCCATTTGCTACAATCACCAATGAATGATACAAAGTAGCTAGATCTTGAAATTGAAGGGTCTTTGCTGGATCCCAAAACATCTGTGTGGACTGGATCCAATAGATCACCATGAATGTAACCTTTCTTCATAAAGGGTTGTCTATGAAATTTCCCAAATTGACATGCACTGCACTTATATATCATATGTTGCTTGGATATGTTTGGCAAACCAAGCACACTCTGATCTCTGCATATTTTCTTTAAACTTCTTTCACCTATGTGAGCTAATCTTTTATGCCACATTTCTAATTCTGATAAAGTTTGTCCTCCATAATTGAAAAGTGCTATATTTCTAGTATCTTGTAGCTCAAATGTAAAGATTCTACCTGTCTTTTCTCCTCTTGCTATCCTCTTGAACCGTTGTTGAGGATCTTCAACAAATGCTCCATTTCTTGTAAACCTTACCTACAATCCTTTTTCGACAATTTGTCCAACACTTATCAAGTTCTTGGTTATGGTATGTACATACAATAGCTCATCTACTTTACCTTGCTTCATGGTCATGTTCATCAACAAAAGTGAGCCCTGTTGTGCGTGCTCTTCAGTGTAATTGTTGTAGTTGTTGAAATTGTTTGATCTTCCTCTTCCATAGCTTCCTCTTCTCTCTGATTTCTAGGGTTCTTGAAACAATTCTCAATTGTATGGTTAGTCAATCCACATATGGCACATGGAGAGGTGCTTTGGAATCTCCCCCTACCTTGTCTACCTCCTCTGCCTCTTCCTCTTGTACCTCTACCTCTTCCTCCAAAGTTAGCTTGGGAGGTAATAGTTTCATCATCAGATTTCTTACCTTTACTTTCACTATCCTTACTCTTCTTCTTATCAGTGTATAAGGCAGAGGATTGATTACCTTTTGAGTTTTCATTGTTCTTCACAAGCTTGTCTTCATGAGTGAATAGTTGTCCCATTAGAGTATTGAAGTCAGGTACCTCCATGTCCATGTATAGATCCATTGTTGTGGTGAATGCCTTCCATTTATCATCTGCCTTGATTCCATTGATCACTTGTCTCACAATTTGGTCTTCATCAATGACTTCTCCAATGCTTCCAAGTTGATCAGATAGGCCCTTCATTTTAGTGACATAATCAGTCACATTCTGCTTGGACATCTTTTTGAGCGTTGTGAACTCCATCCACAATTGGTTCTTTCTTGCTCTACTGCTTGAAGAAAAGAATGCTTCAAGTGCATTCCAAGCTTCTTGTGATGTATTATGGTTCCTAATGTGTGGGAACAAGAAATCAGAGACTGAGTTGAGAAGATATGGCCTGGCCAAGGCATCCTTTGAGCACCATGTTGATAACCTTTCTTGTTCATCTTGAGTAGGTTGCCCTTTGCTTCTGAGTATTGGCATTGAATCATCTCCAGATATGTGTTGGAGTTAGAGGTCTGCGGAAGCACGCGAACAACACAACAAAGAAGAAGAAGCTTGGAGCACAACACACAATACTGAATATATTACTAGAGAATGTACAAAGATAAGTAGCCCATTAGGGCAATAGGCATATATACAAGCCGGGGGAAAAAAACCTCCTAAAGAGGGAAAAAAGTGCCCCGGCAGTCTTAGTGTGTTCACACACATCACTACCTAAATATATCAACAAATCCCTGCTGGGAGTGATGCGGTGAACAAGGAGCTGGCACTCATGTATAAGGAAGTGCCAAGCTATGTGGAATCAATCCACAAAAGGAAGTAAGCCCAAAGCTTTGCAGAAAGCTTCAAAATTCTCCCTAGGCAGAGCCTTCGTGAAAAGATCTGCAATGTGCTCTTGCGTGGGCACATATGCCAACCTGATCTCCTCGGCAGAGAACCTCTCCCTGACATAATGATAATGCACCTCAATGTGCTTAGTGCGAGCATGGAACACAGGGTTCCTCGCAACTGCCAATGCTCTGTGACTGTAGTAAAGATGGTGGTGGCAGAAGTCTAACCAACACCCAAATCAGCCATAAGGCATCTGAGCCACACACACTCAACAGTCGCTGTGAAAGCTGCCCTATACTCAGCCTCACAACTGGAAGTGGCCACAATAGGTTGCTTCCTTCTCAACCAAGATATACATGAGCTACCAAGCATGAAGCAAAAGCCACTAGTGGACACGCGAGTGTCATAGCAACCAGCCCAATCAGAGTCAGGAAAAGCATGCAAATCTGGTGGTAGTGATCCCCCCTTGGGATAAAACAACCCAAGTAGTCGAGTACCACTCAAATAACAAAATATGTGCTTAACTGCCTGTCAATGCTTGACTCCTGGGCAATGCATAAACCTGCTCAGCTGTGAGACAACAAACTGAATATCTGGCCAAGTAATGCATAAGTAAATCAAGCATCCAAGATCTTGCTGATAGAGAACAACATCAAATGCATCTCAAACATCATGAAGACTCAATCGTAAACCTGTCTCCATAGGAGTGGCAATAGGCTTACAGTCTTCAAGGCCAAAATGATGCAATAATGTGTCAATATATTTTGTTTGACACAAAGCCATTCCACCATCAACTTGCATAAATTGAATGCCCAAATAGTGGTGCAAATGCCCCAAATCAAACATCTCAAATGAGGCATGCAAATCAGCCTTAAGATCAGCAATATGCTTCTCAATAGGACCAGTGAGCAACATGTCATCAACATAGACAACAATGATCAGAAGCACATCATTAGCACGCTTAACATATAAGGTGCTTTCAGTTGGACTGTTCGCAAAACCATGTTCAATCAGACAGGCATGTATCTTCTCATACCAACCACCTGGTGCTTGTTTTAAACCATATAATGCCTTCTTTAACCTGCACACCTAGTTTTCATGCCAATTCTGCACAAAGCCACGGGGTTGAAAAATATACACTTCTTCATGCAAGTCACCATTCAAAAATGTTGTTTTAATGTCCAACTAATGTACATTCCAACCATGATGGGCTGCAAGTGCACAGATGCTCCGAACAGTAGTCATACGACATGTAGGTGTAAAGGTCTCATCAAAATCAATGCCTCTTTCTTGTGCATAACCCTTTGCAACAAGCCTAGCTTTATACCTGTCAACTTTTCCATCAGGCTTATGCTTCAGCTTGTAAACCCACTTAGTGCCAATGGCCTTCTTGCCAGGAGGCAAGTCACACAAAGACCAAGTACCATTCTTCATTATAACATCATATTCAGATTGTATAGCAGCCATCCAATTTTCTGAATTTTGTGCTTCATCAAACAAAATAGGCTCATTCTCATCACAGAGACTAGATGTAGCCATAGAATAGCAATGTGATGCAAAAGAGGCACTATGAGAGCCTGATCGAGTACGATATGACAGAGGTGCATCTAATTTGCTGTCACGCAAAGTCTGCACCAGCCATTTTGGCATAGTTTTTGCCTCCTCAATGTTAGCTCTCTCATCAACGAGTGCATCATGTAAATCTGCATCAGAAATGGGATGATATGCATCATCACATGAAACCTAGAAAGGCTGAGAATTTGCCTCATTAGGACCAGCACTAGACTGTCCATTTGTAAAAAGAGGCAGCAAAGTATCATACATGTTTTTAGAGCTAACAGATGTCTTTTTAGTACATGAAAGCAATGGCTGAATACCATCTTCCACAAAAACAACATCATGGCTAATAAGAATGAGTTTAGTCTGTGGATGATACAAACGATATCCTTTACTTTCAGAACTGTACCCAACAAAAATACATTTTACTACTTTATCATCCAATTTTCTACGATGTTGTTTAGGCACTAATGCATATGTCAAACAACCAAAAACATGCAGATGAGCAACATATGGCTTGTGATCATGTGAAGCCTCATATGGAGTGATAGACTGTAGTGCTTTAGTGGGACATCTGTCAAGCCAGAAACTATGTGGTAAAGCTTGACTCTTGACCATATACCTCGCCATCTCCATGAGTGACCTATTCTTTCGTTCAACAACTCCATTTTGTTGAGGTATATACGACACTGTACACTGATGTTTTATCCCACGTTTAGCCAGAAATGCATTAAAATCAAAAGACATATATTCCCCACCTCGATCACAATGGAGGGTGCCCATTTTACATGTTGACAGATTTTCAGCCAAAACCAAAAACTGTTTGAAGCACATGAACACTTCAGACTTTTCCTTCAATGGATATACCCATGCATACCTGGAAAAATCATCAATGAAAGTCACGAAGTAAAGATATTTCCCAAAAGAAGGTGTCTGCATAGGACCACAAACATCACTACGTACAAGTTGCAATTTCTGAGTAGCCCGAACTGAACCATCTTTTGGAAAGGATGAACACTGTATTTTGCCCAAAATACAGCCTTCACAAACATGTTTTCTAGGTGCCTCAAGTTTGGGCAAAGAGGACACCATTTCAGATTTTTGCAAGCATAGCAAACTAGCAAAATTTAGATGACCAACACGTGCATGCCAAAGCTTTGCATCTGACATAGCCTGAGAATCATTTACTGCACATGCCAAATCATTTACACTTCTTTCATGGTCTATGAGCTTATATAGCCCACGACATAAAATGCCAGAAGCAATAATCACATCGCCATTTGATAGATCATGAACTATACACCTGTCATCAACAAATTTCACAACGAAGCCAATCTTGGCTAATGTAGAAACTGATAACAAGTTCTTCTTGATCCCTGGCACAAATAAAGCATCTAACAAAGTGAAAGAACTACTATCAACAGTAGTCAAAATGATCTTACCAACTCCCATAACAAGATAAGAGGAGTTGTTGGTGCATGTAACAGTATTCCCTGTAGGGGCAGGCTCGAGGGAAGAGAAGAAACTGCACTGCGAGGTAATATGTTTGGTCGCCCCACTGTCAAAATACCAAACATCTGAGTCTAGTGCAGACATGCACTGCTCATGAGAAGATGGGTCAAAACTGCAAACAATAGTAAACACCCATTCTTCTTCCTGCACAAGATTAGCAAACTGTGTTTTTGGTGTAGAGGCCTCTACAACAACCATTCTAGCCTCTTTCTTCTTTGCCTCTTTGGCAGCCAATTTTGGACAGTTCTTTATGATATGATCATACTTTTCTGCTTTTCTGCTTATTTCTCATCTTTATCTTGGTTCTTCGAATGTGCATCATTTGCAGATTTCTACTTACTAGTTGAAAAGCTCCATTTTCCTTTGCCCTTCTAACTAGCCAGGAAAGCTTGATCTGCAACTCGCATAATGGACCTGTTCTGCCTAGACTGATCTTCGTGTAATAGAACAGAGACTAACTCCTCAAATGACAAGGCATTTGGATTTCCTTTCATCATCAATCGAAGAGTAGAAGCAAAACTCTGATATGAATTAGGAAGACCATTCAGAATGGTCTGCACGAGTGAGCTATCTAGTATAACCTCATCAGCAAAAATCAACTGTTCCTTTCTTTGATCTTCATTAGGAAACTGTCCATAGAATCACCTTCATTCATGTGCTCACTCTCCAAATATTTTCAGAGATAAGCAACACGAGGCTCATTCCTAGCTTGCTACAATGTGGTAAGAGTATCCCAAGCATCCTTAGCTATTTTGCAAGAGCGTATGTGAGGAATGATGGCACATTTGATAGACAAAGCTATCAATGCATGTGATTGGGCATCTCTGCCATCCCAACGAATCTGCTCTGCAGTAGGTGCAGTAGAAACTACAGCAGGAACAGGAATATGTAGAATATCATCATCTTCCATACCTTCTACATCAGCTTTAGTACCTATAGTTGTAACAGTTGCAGGTGTGATAGGACGTTTTTCAACACCCTACACAATGTTCCATAGTCGTTTTGCAACCAATACATGTTGCATCATATAAGCCCACAATAGGTAGCTGATACCATCTATCTTATCCTCAATAGCCAACATACAAAATACATCACTGCTTTCAGCCATGGTCGGTGACTAAAATACCTTGACGCAAGAAATTGATTGTATCTCAAAAAGTTGAACGGAAGTACCCAGACGAGTTCTGCTAAACCTATAGAAAACTTTGAGCTGCTTATACTGGTGAACCAAAACAGGTATATACCTTTGGCACAAAAAGATGAAATAGCCTACACAAGCACTGCGATAGTGCATTCGGAGGCCGAAACGAGCTCAGATCGCGATTTCGGCACCACTAAGCAAAGCTATTTTGATCTCAGAAACACGTTGAGTATGCTCACCAAAATTCGTTCGATTCTGAGACTGCAAATGGAGGAGTGTCAATGACGCCCTAGATGAAGCGACGACCTGCTATGATACCAATTGTTGGAGTTAGAGGTCTGCGCAAGCACGCAAACAGCACAAGGAAGAAGAAGAAGCTTGGAGCACAACACACAATACTAAATGTATTACTAGAGAATGTACAAAGAAAAGTAGCCCATTAGGGCAATAGGCGTATATACAAGTCTGAGGAAAAAAACCTCCTAAAGAGGGAAACAAGTGCCTCGGTGGTCCTAGTGTGTTCACACACATCACTACCTAAATATATCAACAATATGTAACGATAGAGATTTCTACCTTGTAGATATGCTTGCACTCTAATAGACCAAGCAGAGTAATTACCTTGATCCAATTTATCAATTGATGATTGGAATCCATCTCCCATGTTGAGTTGATGATAACTCTGATACCACTGTGAGGATATGGTTGGATACACTCCTAAAATGAGGTGGTGCTACACAAATCCAGCTCCACACCTACCAAAGTAGCTTCATAGTACCTTAGTAGACACCTTTAGCTTCCCAAATATGCATTTGGATCCATGAAGTACCTTGAAGCATCACCTTCAAATAGTCATGTCAAAACACACTACTTTCAAGATTGAAGACTTCCAAAAACTTGCAATTTTGGGACTTGATCTTGCTCAGTAATTCACTCAATACTCACTCATTAATTATAATTGACTTGATCTTGTTAGTACTTTTTGCTTGGCCGTTGGCCTGAGTATGATATGCAACAGATTTCTTGTGAATCACCATAAAATCCTGTAACAAATATTCAATGACGTGGTTTAAAAAGCGAGTTCCTTGATCGCTCACTAGTTCTATAGGCAGTCCATATCTTGTAAAGACATTTTCAAATAAGAATTTTGCAGTCGTGTGTGCATCATTCTTTTTTGTGGCCTTAGCCTCTACCCATTTGGTAAGATAATCGGTCGCAACTATTTGTATTCCACATGTGTACCTTTAGCACGGGGGTTAATGGGTCCTACAAGGTCTATGCCCCACTTGGAAAATGCACATTCTCCCATCATGGGTTTCAGTGGCATTTCATCTCTGCGAGTAGGGAATTGAGTTCTTTGGCACACGTCACATCTCTTAACATAGGTATGTGCATTGATGTGAAGAGTGGGCCACCATAATCTTGCAAATAGTATGGCCTTGATTATCCTGTTGGGGCCATGATGTCCTCCTGCAATGCCTTGGTGCATAGTCTCTAATACGCTTAAGTAATTGCTCTCATGAACACACTATCTTAGGTATCCATCTCGTCCTCGCTTGTATAGGTTATCACCAATAATTGAGTAGTCTTGAGCTTCCTGTTGTAAACTTCGTTGTCATGCTAAATTCATTGGTGGTCTTTCACAACAGACATGACATTCTTTACACAGCTTATAGACATGTGCTTCCATAGAAGGCCAATATACTCCTAGTCTATGCAGAGTCTGCAATGTATGATGTTTTGAGTGATGTTGCTTTGATGCACCTTCATTAGCAGATTGTGCCAACAAACATCCTATGTCATAGTTGGATGCATCCATATGTACATGGAATGGATTGCTCCAATCTAGGGTTTTTAAAATTGGTGCTGAGCACAAGTATCATTTAAGTTCATTGAATGAATTCTCACATTCATCCATCCATTCAAACTTGGCCAAACGAGAGTACAGAGGCTTTGCTATGATTGCATACATGTGTATGAATCGTCAATAATGACCACAATGACCCATGAAGGCCTGTACTTCCTTTACATTTTTCAGCCTAGGTAGCTTTGCAATTACTTGCACCTTTTCTTCATCTATCAAAATTCCGTTCTTTGATACAATGTGTCCTATGATTTTTCCTTGTTTGACCATGAACACACACTTTTCTAGGTTTAGACAAACATGATATTCTTGACATTTGTCAAATACTTGCTTTAGTTCAGGGATATGAGTGCCTCATATTCGGATGAGTACATATGTCATCCACATAAAATTCTAAATTCTTCTGTAAGAATTCCTTAAAAACATGACACGTGGGTTGTTGGAAAGTGGTGGGTGCATTTGTCAACCCAAATGGCATCACACAAAATGCAAATATGCCCCATTCGGTGGCAAAAGATGTCTTATGCTGATCTTCAAGGTCAATGGCTACTTGATTATAGATTGAGAAACCATCAAGAAAGCTGTACACTTCCTTGCCCGTGACCCTCTCCAATAAGTGTTCCGTGATAGGAAGAGGATAACTGTCTCTAATCATGGTGGCATTAACTTTTAAAAGGTTAATACACACGTGCAATTTTCCCTTCTTCTTGGGCATGACCACAATGGTGGATACCCATTCTGTATGCTCAATTTCGTAAATGAATCTTGCTTCTATCAAGCGATCTATTTCTTCCTTGATCTTGGCAGCGTAGTTATCATTATATATGTATGGTTTTTGCTTAGTAGGTTTGGCATCTGGAGTCATGGGGATTCTATGGGAGCATATATCTAGGTCTACTCCTTTCAAATCTTTGCAACTCCAAGCAAATACATCTCTATATTCGTGCAATAGGGCAATTAGCTCTTCTTTTGCGTTCGTCAAATCATGCCCTATGTATGTGCATTTTTCTTCTCCTTCTTCTATGGTAACTATGTTTTTTTTAGTTTTCTCTCGATTATCATACAATTATCCAATGCATGCTTCTCTTTTGGGCATTGGTACCATGATTCTTCTATATTCTATTTCATATTTCTTGAAATTTTTGGATGCTTCCATTAGAGGTTCTTCTTCTTCTTTTGACTTAGGTGATTTCTTTCTCTTCTTTTGCTTGTTTTTTTGTCTTCGCTGAGTGATTCATGTTGTTCCATTTGACCTTACTTTTTTGCTTCAGGAGTTTTGGCTTCTACAAAAATAAAGATATTCCTCTTCTGTCGATTAGAAGGGTTCCATGATGCTGGACTCTAGGTCCTCATCACCACTCTTGTTCCATTCTTGGATCACTTCCGTTCATTCTTTTAGGATAAAGTCTTCCTCAACAGTTCAATCATAAAGATGGAAATATCATATCTGTCCTCGTCACAATGAGGGGTCCATTGTTCTTCATTCACTACTATGTCCATCGTGGCAAAGATTTCTACCCCACCGTGAGGCTTGAATTCCTCATCTAGAAATGCTATAGGTGTATAGGCAGGGTCTTGAAGGCTGCGTGGATGTCATTTGAACCTAAGTTCTAGGCTTCTAATCGTTCTTCCTCTTCTTTGACTACTTTACACATCGATAGATGGGTATCCTCATGCAACCATGAGGTGTCCGATTCTAATGAGTGTACCAACTCTATTTTTTCCTGTGTCTTATGGATGGTATTCCATTGTAGTGGGAGTACATCATGATGGGAATAGTCTTTAAGATTGACTTTAGTGGTTACTCCTAAATGTTGCAAGTACAAAGAATTAGTTCCCCAATCTTGTACAATTTGCAATTGATGCATGAATGGTCGACCTAAAATCATCTCGTACACACGATTTTTACCAAAATCACAAATAGCAAAAGTATGTTCAAATTCTACACCACCAGTGATGAAAGATATGCCTTCTAGTAAGCCCAATGGATTCTCAATGTGTCAGTCAGCCATTTGTAACTTCATCTGGTAGGTTTTAATGTTGGCTTACCCCAATGTTTCCATAAAACAGTGGTAACAATGGCTACTCTGACTCTTGAATCTAAGACGGCTTTGGTGGTGTAGCTCTTGTGGATTATTGGGAGATAAGTGTTACCTTCCTCTCCCTCGTTCACATCTCTAATTCTTTCCACTGGTATCTCTGGTATCTTCTTGTGTGATCCTTCTTGAGAGCATGCTATCGTTATCTCAGGGAACTGGTTTGCTACGTGCTTCCACAATTCTGGTTTAATCTTTAACAATTCTTCGAGAGTGAGATGACATTGTACTTTAGTGTTGTTGATCACTTCCATGTTCTTAAGAATTAATGATTCTTCATTCCTCACTATTATATAGTGGGTGCTCTCATGCTGATAGACTTGGCTTCCCAAGGTCCTGTGAACTGAGGTAATTCTTGCAAAGAGTTAGATTCAAAATTCATTTGTTCACTTAGTTGCTCTTCCTATACATCGTCATAGATAGAGGGGATGTCTTGGGGAAAGTGTTCTTGCAAGACATCTATCTCTCGAATAGGAGGATGGTTTTCTTACTCTCGCCCCCACTTCTTATTTGGATTTCTCTTAGAAAGCCTTGTGGATACTTGTGTATGGAAGACAGCTTGCCTTCCATCTCGGTATTTGGCACTTGAAATAGGGATGGTGCACTTCTTTCCTGTGTCTCAAAGATAATAGGGTTCCTTTATAAATTTTTCTTCTTGTTGCTATTGATCAAGTATTCTAACCTCTCAAGTATTCCTTGAAAGTGTTATTCACATTTTGCCATGTTATTCCAATTAATATAACGAGAGGCTTCGAACATGGTTTGTGCTAACTCTACCATCTTCATGCAAAGTTTAGTTCTCTTAATTTCTAAGTCTCCTCTTGGATAGTTCTTACTCAATTTTCCTACCTCGGGTCCTTCTTTTAATCTCGCCTGATATGCTCAAAACATCATATCTAGATTCTCAGGCATGGGTTCAACTAGGACTGATCCTGATCTTTGAGCTAGGTTCTCCCAATTAGATTCTTGAGAAGTCAATTCGAGGATTTTGGCTCTAGATTCCTTGAGATGTCCCTCTAGTTCACTTATTTTCTTGCTCTACTTTCTCTAAATTCTTTCTCAGGAATGCTTCCAAGATTTCATCGTTCTACCACTAGACTCTCCAACTTCACTAGTTCCAGCTACTTTTATAAGATTCGGCTATTGATTTTGTAACAATGCCTGGGCTCTTGTTAGAACTTGAATAGGCACATATGTAGGGTTGGGTCCATGTGAATAATGCACAATACCTATCACATTAATGGATGTTACTTTTGAGGCATTAGCAAGGTTCTTCGGGCAATCTATGATGATATGCTCTTTAACACATTCTACACAAAAACCTGGTATGTTATAGTATTTTGACTATCCTACTATTGGAGGATGTGGACAATCCTTTATGAAATGATCTCTTTGGCACCTAAAGCATGGTCCTCTAGGGCCCTATGGTCTTGGCTGTCTTAACTGGGGCCATGGGTTAGGGTTGGCATACATCACATTGGCATAATCGGGCTCCCAATCAGGTTCCAATGGTGGACTATCGTATTGATATGTTTCCATATGTTCTAGTGACTCTGTATAATATGCGAGTGGGCTATCTACATGGCTAGAGTCAAAACTATTAGAATTAGGATCACTATGAGTGATCAAGGGTGAAGAAGATACTAAATCCCTATTGAGGCTCTCTTTTGCAATAGCATACTTGATTGAGATGACATTAGCTAGTGGGGGTGGCTACTAAGCTAAAACAGGTTGAGGTCTCTATTGGGCTTGATAAGGATAGTTCCGTGGAGGCCTATATTAGTGAGGCTTAGTATTGTATTGACCTTGATACCTACCTGGTTGTTGATATGCTTATGGGTAGTTCTGTCGTACTAATTGTTTGTTGTATGGGCAGTCTTGGGCTGTGTGATTTGTGTATCATCTCTCAATTGTCCAGTATTGGCCGCTAGGGTTGGCTTGAGGTTGTGCCACATTGGGACACATATTTTCCATATGATCACCACCACAGGTGTAACAACATTTGTTTGTTGTTAACCTAGGTATCTATTTGTTTGAAACTCCTAGTTTTTGGGCCACTTTTTTTGCTAGGTCTTCTATCGAGCTAGAAAGTTTTGAGGATGATTGAGATGAACTATCTGAGTCTTTATAGACTTTTGAAAGTTCCAATTCATCTCCTAAATTGTCCTAAATGTCTATAAAAATTCATACACATTGCTCTAGTGTTCTAGGTTCCTTCAGCTATACATAGGAGCATAGTTTAGAGCTCAAGAGCCCATCTAAAAACAAAGACACTTGCTTGGCCTCTGAGGGTAGTTCTTGCATTGGGCATCTCTCGACATATTGTCTAAAGCTACATCCTGCAAGTCTGACTATTTCTTGAGGGGTTTGTTTGAAGTTGTGAATCAAGAAAGAAGTATCATTCTGATTCCGCTTATAGAGAATTATGTGATGAATGACTCTAACAAGTGATGAATATCCCTAAATTGCCTTTGCTGCAATGGTTGGAACCAAGTTAAAGCCATGTTCTTTAACATGAGTCCAAACACATTGTATTGCATGAACATGTCTTCTACTTGCTCTGCATGCAATACCTAATTAAATTCGGCAACATGATCATAGGGATCTCCTATCCCATCAAATTAGTTTTTCATCAACTTTACTAATTGAGTGGGTCTTAGTATCCTGGGGTGTTCACGTGGTCTATCTAGAGGAAAATCATCTCTACCACCTGGTATTCTTGTTTTGCTTTGTCGTTCTAAACTATTAGTGTCCATGGTGGCTCTATCTCTCCCTAAGGGATGTGTGAAACTTACTTCCAGGCTCTCTTTGTTCTTCTCTCTTTGAGTACCATGAGCCGTGGATGTCCCAACACCCTGATGGCTGGTGTTTACATTTGCTCGAGATGGGGGGAATACTAACTTGCCTCTCCAGGTATAGGCATGTCTTGCATTGGTCGGGTACTACAAACACTCATTATGAAGTATTGTCTAGGTGGATCATCTTTCCAGGTGTATCACGATCCTTGAATTCATAAAGAGTAACATAACCTATCTCACTAGGTTGTTCCATTATATATGTCCGAAACGCTTCATTAGTGTCCTTGTTCAAGAACAATTCAATGCTTCTATTATCATGAGGGATCCATTATGGGTTTAATTCTGTTGTCAATACAGATTTACCTCTAGGTGTCCTAGGTTCATCTCCTAGTGGTTCTTTTCCTTGGGTTCTTGCTTCCACCTCGAGACTTACTACACCAAACTCATTGGTATGATTAGGTAGATTACTTATGATATACATTGTTCCTTCTTTTTCTATGTATGTATCTCTCTCAAATTTCACCATTGGACGTTCCAATCCAATGGGTTGGACAGGGTTGTGGAATTGCACCACTGATCTTCTCAAACCATCCTCATAGATGCAAGCACCTAGGTGGTTGGTTTGGACATATTCTAATTGGGTCCTATAGGGTACTTTGGGTCTTTCCAAGTATGCTAAGCTCAACCCTCCCTCTCGTCTTTCCATGATAAAAGCCATTTTTAATTCACTGGTATCTGATCCCAACTCGTGAGGGTAACTATTCAATTGTTGTGCCCACGAACGTGTAGTAGTTCCTACACTTGCTTGTGATGATCTGAGGCTTCATTGATCTCACATACCTATATGCTTTCCCAATCTAAGGTTCATGAATTTACTTCCTGAATCACTCAATACACACTCTGATCATCAATGTTTCTTTGTATTCAATCATTTGTCTCGTTTTTAATTCCTTTAGGTTCTTGCCTTGTTTCAAGGTATGCATCAAGAATCGACTTTTTGCGGTACTTTTGAGCTCTTGTTTCATTAGGCTTAAGTTCTTTCATTTAGGTTTTCATTTCGCACACTTTTATCTTAGTCTTGGATTTGAAAAATTGAGTTTCTTGGACTTGATGCATTCCTATCATAGCCGTAATTTAATCCACAATGCTAGATGTTTAGCCTAAGCTAATAATTGACTAAGGGGGTTAAGTATTCTTCCAACCTCAAGTCAACTTCTTTGATAGCTCTGATGCCCAAGAAGTCACACTTCCCAAGCCTTGCATTCTTCATCTGTCTTCCTTTGATTGCCCTTGGATAGCTCTTGCTAGACCTGTAAAAATCCAAAGTTTTAGACCAATTCTAAAATTGATGATCAAGCACTTTGATATATACACCTTTAAGTGTCCCTTTTTCCTTTGTCCAAATTTCTCAAATGCCCTTTTGCTTTCCTAAGCCCACAGATGGGTCAACCTAAATTTATCCTATCTAAATATCAATGTGTTATTCTTGAAAAAAATAGTTGAGGTTGCGTAGAGGTTGAAAAGAGCTTTCTAATGAGCCTTAGACCTCAAAAAATGGACTTCGAATGAAAAAGTTATGGGCATTCAAGCTCTCGGGGGTTAAAACAGTAGTCAGGCTATTCTTCAAATGTGAGCTAGAGGGGTCTCCGATATGCCTAATCCCCCAAAAATTCACTCAAAATAGGCCTTATATTTGCAAAAATAAAAAACCCTAAATGGGAATTTTAGGCGGACAATCATGATGGTATGAGGTAATCTCGATGGTTTGAGACCATTGTGATGGTCAAGTTGAACCGTCGCAATGGTCCAAGGGTGCGAGGCATTGCAATGGTCTAACCATTGCGAGCAGTCATGATGGCGTGACCCCATTGCGATGGTCAATGGTCAATGGAACCATCAGGATGGTCACGAGGCATCGCGATGGCTTGGGCCAATCGCAATGGTCTGAAATTTGAAGCATCACGATGGCATACCTGTATCGTCATGATGGTATGGAGGACACATGGCAAGTTAGTTGTCACAATGTGCTTGAGCCAATTGCGATGGCATGGGGTTGATGGGATTGTCACGATGGTCAGTGACCATCGTGATGGTTCAAGTGAACTATCGCGATGGTGTGAGACAGTCGCAGTGGTCCAACTGAGCCATCGTGATGGCGTAAGCCAATTGCGATGGTGTCACACAATTGCAATGACATGGCCCATCGTGATGGTCCACCAAAATGCAAATTTCAAGAATGCATCTGTGGATTCATGCAAGCTCAAGTGTGTACTATGCTTCGGTGTAGACAGTTACCAAAAAATTCGACTTTCTTAGACCATCACGAATGGCAGATCTATTAGAAATTTCATTTTCTCACCTTTTTGGAGCTCTCTTGTTGTTTTGGAGCACTGCACCTGCAAGAAAACTCAAAAACAATACAAGCACAAAAGCTCTCTCTCTCTCTCGCATGCGCAAATGAGGCAAATGAGGCAAATGAGGAGGATAGGTGGATATGGTGAAATTTTTGATTTTTTTGGAGTGGAAGAAGATGATGCAGTGGTGAAGGAGGAGTGTAGATGAGATGAAAAACACAAACAACTACTGACAAACAATAACAAAACTGAAGTTTTTACCTTCCAATGCCACTTCTTGCTATACTCTTACCATCATGCATTCTTCCTAAACTCGATCCCTGGCAAGGAT
The DNA here is from genome assembly GCA_020310875.1 of Ceratopteris richardii. Classification (NCBI taxonomy): domain Eukaryota; kingdom Viridiplantae; phylum Streptophyta; class Polypodiopsida; order Polypodiales; family Pteridaceae; genus Ceratopteris; species Ceratopteris richardii. The sequence goes on from CM035443.1 coordinate 53,319,299, forward strand.
GCCAAATTTGGTGTTGCTCTAGCACGATGGTAAGCACCGCGTTAAGAAGCTCGAGCTCCTTAATGTCAATCCATGGAAGAGATAGGATATGAAGATTGTGAACACGAGATGTAGTGAGAGTGAAGGTGACAAGCATGGAGATGCACACACACATACACACACACACACAAGGAAGAGACAACCAAGACACAATGGAAGGTTGAAAGTAAACTCTATTGCTCAATGACACTCTTACAAACTCAAAAGAGCTCTAAGATCACACTAACTAACCTAAAAAATGAGATCTCTAGCTCTTTTTATAGATTCTAGAGGAGTTTTGACCAGTTTCACATTTAGTGTCCAACATAGTTAAAAAATAGGTCCTAGGCACTATTTGGAGGTCTAAATGAGATCTGAAAATAGTCAAAATTGGTATGCTTGTTCTACCTAAGCTCCTCAATCTCGACGACTCCTTGGGTTGCACAAAATGGAGCTAATAGTTATAAAAGTGGGTGCTTCTATGATACATATGGTACAAGAGTGATGAAAATCACTATATGAGATTTTGAACAAGTAGTGTAAAACATATTTCTTTGGAAAAAATGGAGTGCATGGCTCCCCACGAATCTTTGTAGTCCACCTTCACATGCATCCTCTTCGTCTATGCCTTTGGCTACTGCCAATAGGTGGTGGCCATTATCAAATTGGCAAGCAATGTGTTGGCATTCCTTATGAATATGATTAAAGCGAATGACCAATAGTTGATTGATCATTGTGTGGTAGTGGTGATGACAGAATAGAATTGTCGAGATATGTCATATGGGTGGTGTTGCAAATTAAGGGTAATTACAAGAAAGTGTAAAATAGAGTGCTCCGACTCAAGTTTGCAACTAATGGATTTCTTTTTTGAGCTATGCCTAGGGAAGAGATTTTCCATAGCTTCTTGGGAAACCGAGGGCACCAATGTTGAACCATCAATGGGCAAGAAGAATGGATGACCCAATTTGGTCAAAGTTGTGTAGAGCTCTTGTTTGCTTAGGGGAACAATCTAGAAGGCGGAGGACGTGGTTTCTACTACAATAGCACGGATAAGGCTTTTTTCAATGGGGTGTGCTATAGCAACTTCCCACTATAGAAGGCAAAAATTCCCTAACTGGCAAGGGGTAAGGAAGGCATTAGTCTCATCAGATACTACTACCAAGAGAGGCTCAAATGGTGTGAGCACTTCCATAGCTGTAAGTTTGAACAAAGAGCTTAGGAAACAATGCATAGTAATTGCAAGCAAACACTCAAAAAACGATAGCAGATGATCACAAAATAGAGGGGTTTTAAACAAGCAGATGATCACATCATCATGATGGAAGAACAAGATAATCGTAATAATGAACTCACATTGAAGAAGATACACCATAACAATCATGCAAACCAAAGTAGACATGGGTGATGAACAAATGATTGAGTACATGGAAGGTGATAAAAAAGGACAAAGCTTTGATCCATTGATCGGATTTTTAACCAGTGTTATGGCAAGGGTCTCTAATCAACAAGTTGTCAGACCAATTCTGCTGAAATCCGGTACGAACTGAACCATCAAACTTTGAATTTTCTTGTAGCATGATCTTGGAGTTGTAGAATAGTATGAGTCGATCGACTTAAAAAAGTAGTCCTTAAGAAATGATCATGCATCCAAGCTTGCCTCAATTATAATTCTTGCATGAGCAAAAAAATTTCAAACCTCTGCTTGTTTAGTGTCTGCATATCATCGATACAACTATAAAGTGACTCAACCGATAACAATTTATGCTCAATGTCAACTCTCAGACTAGGGACAATGACTTCCATAGAAGCAATGGATTCAGTTCCATAGGCTGGTTTGAAGGGGATGTATCTTGTAATAACCTTGTATGTAGTGCGGTACACCCAGAGAACAACACGAAGTAGTTGATTCTAGTGATCAAGATAGTCCATAATTAACTTTTTGATCCAATTCAACAATGTTTTGTTGGTGCTTTCTGTTAAACCATTAGCAGAGGGATAATATGGAGTACTAAAGTTATGTGTACTATTAAAGGAGGCTATCAATGCTTCAATTAATTCATTTGCAAAATGAATGCCTTCGTTTGACACTATTTCAAGGGGAAGACCGAATCATGGGAAAAGATCTCGATTTAGACGCTTGGAAACTACTATAGTAATGGTAAAATGAATTTCCCATGCCTCAACCCAGCATGTAGCATAGTCCATGCAGGTCAAAATATAACGATTGGTAGTGAGGGTAGCTAGGGGAGTAATTCGGCCAATGAAATCCAAGTCCCATTTTTGAAAGGGTTCGAGAGAAAGAATGCTATAAAGGGAATTGATGTCGTGGAAACGGTTGATCAGTTTGTTGGCATGGATCACATTGCTAGACATACTCATGCACATCCCGTTGCATGGTTCACCACCATAGACCACTTTGCATGATCTTTTTGTGTGTTAATTCCACTAAAAAATGACAAAATGAAGGTGCAAAGTGAGCCAAGGCTGAAACTGATGGTACCTCATGCATTTGAACACACTAGAGCCAAGCTTCCAAGGGGTCAACATGGTAGATTTGTCCTACAATGATACATAACTGTCTACTGTACAAAGACAATTTCTGCCTTCCTATTTCAGATAGGGAATCTGATGGATAGCTAGTTGTCAAAAAGTCATAAGGGTGTCATAATAGGATTCAAAAAGGCTCCATTGAACTAGCGATGAGCTAGGTTTAGTCATGTAGATAGTTGGGAAGGAATCCTCCAGTCACACCAAAGCTTCACCATAATCTAATTAGGATAGAAAGTCGGTAATCACATGGGAAGACCTAGGGTGATGCACCGCGTCATAGTCAAATTCTTGCAAAAGAAGAACCCATCATGCAAGTCTACCACCCAAATTCTACTGGTGAACCAAATATGTTAGTGTAGAGTGGTCCATAGTGCCAAATTTTTTTTATAGAGTACAATAAGTCCGAAACACTCGTGCTCCATGACAAAGTAATTTTGTTCTACAAGAGTTAACCCTTTATTAGCATAATAGACCGGATGATACCACTTATCTTGAAGTTGCATGAGGACACTCCCTATAGAAATGTTAGATGCATCCACAAAAGCATGGAAGGGGAGATCCCAATTGGGAGCTTGCAGGATCGGAGCCTACATAAGTAGTCTTTTAAGATGGATAAAACTTTCTTGACATTTGGTAGTCCACTGAAAGTCACGAGGAGCCACTATAGTTCAGTGAGTAAGGGGAATGGTTAAGTGAGCCAACCACTGTAAATGGAAGCCATGCCATTCAAGTTTTCTGAGGAATTGAAAGACATCTTTAGGTGATTTTGGAGGTGGGGCCTATAAGATAACCTTTACTTTATCAAGATTGACCTAAATTCCTTCACGCAAGATAATATGACCCAATAGTTTACCACAAGAGACAACAAAGATAGATTTATTAGGATTTAGGCATAGTTGATAATTTTTGCACTTAAGGAAACCTAATTGAAGATGAAGCAAATATGAGTTGGTGGCAACAGAGCTAGAGAAATCATCCAAGTAGACTCGCATAAAACTTGTGAGGTGGCTTTGGGAGATTTCACGGAATTATGTACAATACATAAACTATCTACAAAACACACTACATGAGAGGGATTTTCATATGAGGGAGCTAGAAAACAAATTATCCACTTTATCTTCTCCGTTAGGGTCTCTTTAAAAAATGAAACAAACTCCTATAGGTTTAAGAATGCGGTCAAAACGAGTAAAATTTTTTTTAGATTTGACTAAAAAATCTGGCCAGAAAAAGAAAAGAATGAAAATTTTAAGAGAACATGTGACAAATGTGCTAGCTTTCAATATGTTGAGCAGTTTTGAGCGTGTACATTTTTGTAATGAAATTATGAGTCAAAATGATGTTTTAAGACTATTGAAACTGAATGAAAATACATGCTTGAAATGCTTTGTTTTCCAAAAACTCATGACAGAAATGAATCGGTTAGTAGAACCATCTCAAATTCAGAAGATTTGTGATAGCGTGGGAGTGAGTAGGAAAGGTTATAGAGCAATTTCAAAATTTTGGTGTGAATTTTTAAAATTTAACAAAGTTAAAAGTTTTGGATTGCCTAGGCCCCATCATGTAGGAAAGTTTCGGCTCTATGTGAATAAAAAGATCACATCAATATTTGGTGAATATAAACATATTCACAGTAACATGCCTTACGAAGTAGAAAAACAAAAGTTACATTTCACTTACGATGCATTTAACAATGTATGGATAGATATTATAAAACTTCAAACATACATGGTTCAGTTCTATAATATAAAAGAACGTGAATGTTCTGGTCTATTGAAAATTTTAATCAAACTTGATGAAGCTGAGCTTAAAAAACATCAAAAGATGGAGAGAATATGTATTGCACTGATGAACAAAGCTTTGGACTATAGCCTTGGGAAATTGGATACTCCATCTCTCAAAGTACAATAAAAAATGGAGTTATGGTGAGTTGGCTATGCTCAAGTTCCATCTTAGAGCCATAAAGCACTTAAATGGTTATTCTCACAGACAAACATTCCAAATGTTATCCAAAGGCATCATGCAGGATAATTGTTGAATGTCAAAGACTATGGGAACTTTAAAGTTGAGTGGAATTTGAGTGGATAACTAAAGACGCTCAAATGCATGTTTGGTATAAGTGGAGGGGCAAATTCTAAGTACCCTTGCTTGTACTACATGCAAAGTCTAGGCACAAGAGCATGGATTGCTAGAGCTGAGGAAGAGGAGGCTCCTTCTAGAAAAAAATGTTATTCTTCATAACTACTCATCTTCTGCCATGATTTGGGATCCCATACTTCCAATAGCATTGCCAAATGTACACATATGTACACTACATGCAGAGTTAAGGATCGTTGACAAGTTGGTCCGTCTCCACTTAGATTATGCATATTCTATCAAGCCTACAACTCTTGCAGATGAGTGCATAAAAAAATGTGAATATCTACTTTCAGAAATGGGATTTCATGGTGGTGATGTTCATCTAAGAAAAGATCCAAAGCTTTCACAAAATACAGGTGATGTACTAGAGGATGTCTCAATGGGAGGCCCAAAAGCAAGGAGATTATTCAACACCCATGATGACAAACAACTAAATGCCATGTGGAATTGTTGGAAAAACTTTTGTGAGATCACAAATAATGTAAAAAGAAAACCAAAAATACGAAAAAAGAGAACTTTATGAACCATTGTGTTATGAAATCATTCGACAAATTTGAATTTGCTTGTGGGAGCTATCTGAGATGGGTGTGAAAAATGGTATTATATTCTTGCATACCTTGATTCATTTTTTGCTTATTATTCTGTGGAAAATCAAAGCTTTTTGCAACATTCTTCTTTAGCTTGAATCACTGCAAAAACACATTCTGGATATCCTCATAATGTCTAGAATGGATAAGAACAAATTTAATGAGCCATCAAGAAGCTTCATTAACAAAGGTGGACTAAAAAATGATGGCTTTATACTGAACATCCTCTGGATTGCCTAGAACATTGTAGTTAATTTTAAATGTTCTGACATGTGCATCAGGATCAATCTCTTGGAAGTCAGAATCATCTCTTGGAAATCCTTCAAATTTTGCACGACAATGACTAGAGATTGCCTTCTTTATCCTCCCTGTTGCAAAATTTTTAGACCACCTTGTAGGTCTTCCATTGCCTTGGGACTGAAATACTCATGGGTGTCTACTACTTCATGAGAATCTAATGTCATGGGTGAAGCTTGATCAATAACAATAGGTACTCCTTGTGGGAGTTGCAAATTAAGTGGTTGAATATGCTCTGATTCTTCTTTTTAGGGAAATTTCCTACTACTCCAGAATAATGGGAATTGTGTAAGATGCCGTTCACTTGGTGTTCTTCAATCTTCTTTCATAATAACTAGCTTCAGGATGAGCTCTTCTGTATTTTTTGTGATATTTACCACAACTTCAAGGGTAGAATCGGCCTTTTGATAGTTTTTGAAACACTATCGTTGATTAGACTTTCACCGGACTCTCCTTTGCTACTAGACAACGGAATTTTATCTGATGTCATTACAAACTTCTCTGGTGTTTCTTGTAGATTGAAAATGAGAAAATACTATGGTATGTGCTTCCTTTAGAAGTATTAACAATGATCAAAATATTATAGCATGGAAGACTAGAACGGATGACCTTTCCTCATTAAATTAAGATCAAATTGTGCATGGGTGTTGCAGAGCTAAAGAGAGCACAAGGCAGAGAAAAAGACGGGCCCCAAAATTTTTCCGATTTGGACACCCAATTTTTGTACTATAACCATTCTTGTAATATATTTTCCGTTGTAAAGGCCCTAGAGGAGTCCTCTAGATGCATCCCCCACATAAGATTAGAGAATTACCCATGTAAATTAGTAGAAAATTAGTCCTTTAGTGAATAAAGTGCCAGTCTCGTGTGAAAGGACCATTTTCAGGGCACAAGTATATAAGTCAATTTGTGTCTCTTTGTAAAGACTTTTTGCCATTGTGAGAATCAAGAGCACAAAAATTCGAATTTGTGTCTTCTCCTCTCTGTATCTTCTTCTTTGTGAGCTTGTGTGCATGTGTATTGCTAGAAAAGAGTGTTAGTGAGTGTTGTCTATCCATGAAAGTGTTTGTTTGCTGTTGTTAAGGTGTGTGCGAAGTGTAGAAAGTGCTGAAGTGTAGGAAGGTTTTTCCTACGACTCAGTATTTTTCTCATAACTTGAAGTAAGAGTGTCAAAATTGAGTGAAACCACTGGTATTGGATGCGCCTTCTCAAGAGCTTTGAAACGCATATGCTATTCGCTATATTTGGAGTTCGGAGCTGAGAGAAAAGCTCAATTTACTGTTGGTTGTTGCACCAAGTATCGTGACACCATGACTGTCAGTTGAAGCTTGTTTGGATTAGTCTCTATCTTGTTTGCACTCTTTAAGTAGTTCATTTGCATTGATCATCACTTGAATGCATGTCCTCATACACTCGGCTAGGTTTGTATACTCATCGCATTGATAATTAAAGCGTGAATCCCCATTATATGCACTTGAGGGGGATTGAGGTATAGTCTCTTTCTCCACAAGTCCCTAGGTTGGTACTTAGGTCAACATGTTTTTTGGCGCCGTTGCCGGGAAGTGTCGAATCAAACCGAAGCATTCGTGTGATGGTAAGTAGCTTTTTGCATTGAAGCGAGAGGAAGAGTAGTGATTTTCTCTTCTTTGGTAAGTCACTTTCAGCCGCACTTACTACTTCTCACTCTTGAAGTGTGTGTAGTGAGTTGTTAGTTTAGGGAAGTGAGTGGAATGAGTAGAGTAGGAGGAGTAAGGGAGTAGGGTTGGTAGTTAGAGTAGCTTTCCATTCTTGTAGTGTTGTTTTGGTTTCAGTGAGTAGGAAAATTCAAGAGTATAAAAGTCAAAAACTGTTATTTTGTAAATCACTTGTGCTCAAAGCAAGTATCGTGAGAAACTGCGATCGGGTATCGTGGACAAAGATTGGAGCATTCCGAGCTACGCAGAGCTAGTCAGGAGGGGTAGAGGGCTGAGATAGAGTCCTAAGGTAAGTTCATGTATCATTCTATCAACTTCATTATATAACTTGAGCTTTCCAGAAGAGAACGATCTGCGTTAGGTATCGTGGAAGACTTACAGGGGGTAAAAAGTGTGTTTTGAGTGATACAGGGAGTGAGGAAAGGGTAGTAGAGCATAGAAAACAAGTGTATTGAATCAAAATTTGAAAATCTATCAAAAAATTTGAAAAAAAGGGTCAAGTATCGTGTTCTCCCACGGTCGAGTATCGTGATACCTGACAAGTATCCTGATCTCCTGTGGTTGAGTATCGCGATATTTCCCAAAGATCGTGTATCGTGTTTCAACGATCGCGATACCTATCAAAGATCGTGTATCGTGTATCGTGTTTCATAGATCGCGATACTTATCAAAGATCGTGTATCGTGTATCGTGTTTCACCGATCGCGGTACCTATCAAAGATCGTGTATCGTGTTTCACCGATCGCGATAGCTATCAAAGATCGTGTATCGTGTATCGTGTATCGTGTTTCACCGATCGCGATACCTATCAAAGATCGTGTATCGTGTATCGTGTTTCACCGATCACGATACCTATCAAAGATCGTGTATCGTGTATCGTGTTTCACCAATCGCGATACCTATCAAAGATCGTGTATCATGTTGTCCAAGTATCGCGTTTATCCAAGTATCGAGTATCGTGGTGCTAGATCAAATATCGTGTATCGTCTTTCTTGAAGTATCGAGTATCGTTTCCACTGAAATATCATGTATCGTCTGAAGTGAAAGGTCGTGTATCGTGAAATTTTGGAGTCAAGTATCGTGACCTGAAAGTTTCTTTTTCAGTTATTTTTCCAGCCAAATTCCTCTAGAATTCTGATCCATAGTAAAGAAATCTAGAAGATAGAGGTTAGCAAGGGCTGATCAGAGCTGTTAAGTGGATGAACCTGAGATCTGGAAGAACCCTAGGAAGCCGAAGAAGTGTAATCTCTTCTGTAGGTAGTGTAACCGAGCCAAGTAGCCGTTCACATTACTCGGAGACCTCCAGTGAGTCAGAGGAAGAAATTCCTATGGCTTCAGAGGATATGCAGAACACAGTACCAATGATTGGCATGATGTCAATTATTGAGGGAGAGTACCGGACCTCTTTAGAATATATGACCACCAACCAACATGAGATACCCATATACTTGGATGGTCTGAACAGATCAGTGGCTAGACTAAAGAAGGCTTCAGAGGCTTACATGGTGCCTATGCCAGCAGTCAAGTATGCAGGAGGATTTTACATGGACAAAAGAGATATCCAGTATGTTGTCACGGAACACCCCGAAAACATTAATGAACTTGGGGAAGAAAACAATGCTTCAAACCTAAATGGAGAGGGGAATGACGAGCAAGTAAATACTCCTAGAGGGAGATCTACTGTTGCTAGGGTCTGGAGAGGAGACCTGATCCCACAAGATGACTCCCTAATGGATGTATTCTTGATCAATGGAATGGAGCCTCTCCTTAGAGCACATTCTTCAATATGGGAAGCTGCCCCTAATCCTGTCACCATCTATGAGTTACAAGATCCTGATTTCCCCACCATCATCACATATTTGGATAAGAATCAGAGAAGATATTGGCCCTTAACGGAATTAGAAAGAGCCGAGTTGAAATATCAGAATATCCCAGTGTTTCCCCCTAGGGACCAAGCCACTACTTCACGAAACCCACTTGGAACGTCTCAGAATGATTCATATCAATAGTCAGGGCAAACACAACAAACACAAATCCCGGCCAGACCACATGTGCAGTTTGCAATGCCTGCAAATAACCCTAATTACCGATCTCAACCACCTGTTGACCCAAGACATGGAATTCCTGCCCCAGCCAGACCACCTGTACCAAGAGGACCAGGCATACCCATAGGAAGACCAATTTTCCCAGTAATGCCTAGACCGCCCGAAGCAAGAAGAAGGTTAAGGCCAATTCAAGTTGCCAAATGCATGAGAAACCACTACGATGGCTCTAGTGAACCTTACAATCATATAGCTGAATTTAAACAAGTAATTAGAGCCGAACAAGTAGAAGATTTCTTGATCCAATATGAGTCCTTTGGTCTTACTTTGTCAGACACTGCGCTAGCATGGTTCCAGCCATTGGACCCTAATAATTTTCAAAACATGGAACAAGTCTATCAAGAAATGATTGAGGAATTCACTAAGTCGGGAATTAAAAACAACTCATCATCATTGATCCATAGCTTTAAGCAAGCCCCTACAGAATCAGTAAGATTGGCAGCAAGAAGATTCAAGCAGTATGTGGACAGATGCCAAGTGGAAGAGAGACCTACCCAAAATAAAATGGTGTCATTATTTTTGGAAGGATTGTTGAACGGATCATTAAGATCTTTGGTATATGTAAAGAGAGTTCAAACTTTGCAAGAATGCATGAAGGAATGTATAGACCTAGAAGACAACCTAGCAGAAGATTTGAAAATACCTCAAGGTAGCTTGAAAAGTGAAGATTCGGCCAGCAGGACATCAAACCCTAAAAACAATGCAGAGGAAATAGCCGATTTGGTAGTGAAGAAGCCACTTTGCAATAGGGGAGTAGTCCCACCACCTGCTTATGCTTATAATAGACCCACCGCCCCAGGACCTCTACAATATTGCAGTATAGAACAAAAATATACAAATCACAGTACAGAGAACTGCCCTTACAATAGGCAATCGAGACCAGCACTACCATATATGAGACCTTATGGATACCCTCAAAGAGAGCAAGGAGGTGAAGCATTGAGGTACCCCACTTATCAGCAGCAGGCACCTGTACCACGACCATATGCTTATCAAGGATACACCCAACCACAACCAGTACTAGGACAACAACCGCCCCATCCTCATAACGTTGTCCCAGTCAAGATGGCTCAACCTGAAGAAAACCTAGAGAGAGCGATAGTCCCAGCCACACCATTGGCTAGTAATGAACCATATGACTTATCTTACGATCATAGTCAAGGGGCATATCCCAATTATGAAAGCTCTATGATAGAATATGGACAACTGTACGAACCATATGCCTATGGCATGGAAGTACCAGATAGTTCCTACGGATATGAGCAGGACTATGTGTCATTAATGTACACAACCCCTAGAGCAACCATACCACCCCGACCTATGAACAGACCGCCTGTACCTAGAGGACCATGCTACAGATGTGGAGGTGATCATTATATCAGAGAATGTACATTGCCAAAACCACCACCACCACAACGAGTCTGGGAAGGCTACTGTAGTGATTGTGGTAAGGAACACCTTTTTAGAGATTGCCCCAAAAACCCCAACAAGGTTACATCCAACGTGCAAATCAATGTGATAGAAGTAATCGAATCATCAGGGAGCGATAAGGAATACACTGTACCATTGAAGGCGATAACCAGAGCAAAAGCTAGAGAGACCCCAGAAAAACCTGAAAAACACAATCAAAGTGACCTAGAGATGAATACACCCACACCTCAGAGAGTTGAAGACTCGGAAGAGCCTGAGAAAAGTGTTGTAAGTAAAAGAACTCAAAGATGGAAGAACCGTAGAGATAGGATAAAAGAAAAGAAGTTATTGCAGAAGAAGGAAAATGAGAAGAGTGAACAAAACCCAAAAGAGGAACAGGAATTTGAAGAAGAAAATAAAAATGGAAAGCAAAAAAAAGAAGAGGTAGGATCAGTTTTAGCAGATCCCATGCCGAAAGAATTGGCCATGTGGATTCAGGCATATAAGGCACGAATAAGAGCAGGACCTACCATAGAACAACATGAAAGGGAATATCCTAGAGGTGACCTAGAGAAAGAGAGGTTGGAGATCTGCAAAAAATTAATAGAAGTTGCTCAACAGACCTTAGAAAAACCTGCGTTGCCATTACCCAATACCCGAATTTCCAAAAGAGATTTCCAAGGGTGCGTCATCACTAATGATCACGAAAAACCCGAAGCAAGTAAGACACAGAATGGAAATTATTGTGAGGATAAAAGGGAAGGATCCATTGTTCCCGAAGTAGACGGGGAATGGCCTAAAGATCTGTGGGCAAGAGTCCAAGAAAACAGATGGAAGAAAGTGGAAGGAATTGAACCGCCCTTTGAAGAATTAGAAGCAGAAGATGGAATAGAGGATTCAATACCTGAGTTGAATTCAAATGAAATATTACCAATTGATGCGAGTAATGAGGAAAATGATAGTGCAAAGGTTTTGCCAAATTACACAGGAGAGTACGAACATAATTCAGAATTGTATTGCATTCCCTCAATAAGGAAAAAAGAACCGAACCCATCAGTTCAAACATCGGATATCATACAACACCTTAGAAAGGTCAAAATCCCTTGTACCCTAACATTAGAAGAACTGTTGAAGGTTAAACCACACTTGAAGGAGAAATTAACCAATCAATTGGAGATCAAGACGGAAGAAAAAGAGATATCTGATGAAGTAAACACAGTAAAGATCACAGTGGATAAGGTAGGAGATTTTAGTGAGGGAGATGAAGGAAACACTTGCCTTCCAATTACTTATAAGGGTTATACCACCAAAGCCATCTTAGATTCCGGAGCTGGTGTAGGCATTGCTACGAGAGAAATCTGGGAGAAATGGGGAAAACCAGCTTTAAGACCAACACGCATGAAGATACAAATGGCAAACGGACACACAGAAAGACCCTTGGGATTATTGGAACGAGTAGTTTTTACCACATGCGGAGTTGAATTTGAACACACCTTAGCAATATGTCAATTTGAAAGGGCGAGCAATTATGAAATGATACTTGGGAGACGTTTCATGAGACAGCTAAAGGTTGTGCAGGATTGGGGAAAAGATGTTGTATACCTACAGCATGAAGGAACCACCACGAGAATAAATCTCCACACATATACATATCAAGATGTTCCCCCCTTACAATGGAATCAAATTCATAAGGAGGAAGACGATCAGTCAATTCATAGTATAGGTTCTAGTGACCAATCTTGGATGAACGAGGATACTCATCTATGGATATGCCAAACCGCCAAAAAGGAAGAGGATAGAAGAAAGGGATGGCAGCAAAGGCAAGGAGTAGCTAGGTCTGTACAAGATCCAGCTTACATGCCTCAAGTCTTTTTGGATGAAGAGTTTGAACCTCACGGTTGGATGGAGATTTTAGCGACCCTCGATGTATGTGTGAACGAAGAAGTAATAACTATGAATGAATGTATTGATGAGGAAGGATATGACGTTAGTCTATATGTGGTAGTCCTTCAGGAGGCTGAAGAAGGAGAAGTGATAGAGAAAGAATGGAAGGAGGACTATGAGAGCATTGAGATGGAACAAGAACCAATGGAACCAGAGGATGAAAATAAAAAAATAGGTGTCACAGCTAACGAAAACAACCAGGAACCTACACAGGAAGAAGAGCTGGAGTTAGATAAAGAGCTAGAAGGTGAAGAAAACAAGCCACAAGATCAGTTTGAAGTGCCAGCCCACTTCAAAAAATATGAACTAGAAGAGAGAAACATTGCTATTCAAATGCCTAAAAGAGAAGCACAGCCAGGAATAGCATATGACAATAAAGAACAAACCAAGAAGATAGTAGTAACCATAGAGGAAGGAGAAGAACGATGTACTTTCATAGGACAGGATGTCTCAATAGAGGAAGAACAAGAGTTAATACGCCTCATAAGGGAATATCGGGATGTCTTTGCCTGGACCTATAAGGACTTGAAAGGAGTAGATCCATCTATATGTGCCCATAGAATTCCCATGACATCCGAAGCCAAACCTTCTAAACAAAGACCGTATACATACAATGATGTGTATTCAACAAAGATAAAGGAAGAGATAGATAAGTTGTTAGATGCTGGATTCATATATGAGATTGAGCACACGGAATGGGTGTCACCTTTGGTGGTTGTATCGAAAAAGAATGGAAAGTTAAGAGTGTGCATCAATCTGAAGAAAGTAAATGCCGCGACCATAAGGGATAGTTACCCATTACCCATTACGGATCATCTGTTGGAAAGAGTGGCAGGGAAGGAAGTTTATAGTTTTTTGGACGGCTTTTCATGGTATAATCAGGTAGCCATCGCTCCTAAGGACCAACACAAAATAGCTTTTGCAACTGAATGGGGAGTATACGCCTTCAGAGTCATGCCTTTTGGTCTAACTAATGCCCCAGCCACCTTCCAAAGATTGATGTGCCATGTATTCAAAGAGTTCCTGAGAAGAAGTATGGAGGTATACGTGGACGATCTATGTACTTATTCAGCTATACGATCAGAGCACATCCCTGAACTAGAAAAGATCTTTGCCAAATGCCGAAAATATCGAGTATGCCTCAACCCAGAAAAATGTGTCTTCATGGTTCGACAAGGAAAAATATTAGGACATATTGTCTCTAAAAATGGAATTTCAACTGATGAAGAAAAAATCAAAGTAATTCTGGATTTACCAAGACCAAAGACTGCTAAAGAAGTACAAGCATTTATGGGACACTGTGGATACTACCGAAGGTTTATACATATGTATGCCATAATTGCTAGACCTCTCTATGCACTCTCAATTTAATTGGACCGAAGAATGTGAGAAAGCCTTCAACGAGTTAAAGAATCGATTGAGTTCAACACCAATCCTTCGAGTACCTAACTGGAATAAGCCATTTCACATTCATGTGGATGCTTCCAAGTTTGCCATTGGTTGCATCTTAGCTCAACCCGCAGATACAGGAAAGCTAGACCACCCTATAGCCTATGCTAGTAGACAATTAAATCAAGCAGAGCGCAATTATACCACAACTGAGAGAGAAGGTCTAGGGATGGTATACGTAGTGAAAAAGTTCAGACATTACCTGTTGGCAAACAAATTCAAATTCTTCATTGATCATCAAGCCCTACTGTACTTAGTCAATAAACCTTGCAATACAGGAAGACTAGTACGATGGTTTTTATTGCTAATGGAATTTGATTTTGAGGTAGTTGTCAAGAAAGGAAATACCCACATAAGAGTAGATCACTTATCAAGAATGACCCATAGAGAACCACCCATAGGAGTACCAAATGATCTTCCAGATACGTACCTTTTTAACCTGGAAGTATGTCCCCAATGGGCAGAAAAGTTGATCCCTATACTCACGCATGGACCTAAAGATGGGATCACACCAAACCGAACCCAAGACCTTTGGAAGACTAAAAACCTTCATATCATTGCAGGAAGTTTCTATCACCAAGATTCAAGTGGATTGCTAATGAGATGCGTTGAAGAGGAGGAACAGGAAATGTGGCTTCAGAAAGCACATGTGAATCAATGGAAAACTCATTTGAATGCAAACGGAACATGGCAAACCCTGAGGAGATTAGGCATATATTGGCCAACCATGCAGAGGGATGCGCATAACTATGTATCAGCCTGCCAAACCTGTCAAGAAAAAAATCCAGAAGAGAACTCCACTCTATGCTACTCCACAGTAGCACCGAGATGGAGCATGTCTCTGGTAAAATTCTTAAAGACCCAAGAATACCCGGAAGGAGCCACTTCAGCAAGGAAACCTGCACTTGTAGAACAGAGCAAGGATTATGCCATTATAGGAAAACAACTTTTCAAGCGAGGGAGAGATAATCAGTTACGATTGTGCATTCATGAAGACGAATATCTTGCTGTTTTAGAGATGGCACATACAGGAGCTGCAGGAGGGCACTTCTCTGCAGATAAAACAGCAAAAATGATCCTCTTTGCTGGCATGTGGTGGCCAACTCTACATCAAGATGCCGTAACATATGTGCAACGATGTGATACTTGTCAACGAACAAAATATCCAATTAGAAAAGATGAGATGCCACTGAGACCCATGATGAGTGCCAGAGCTTTCACTAAATGGGGAATAGACTTCATAGGACCTATTAGCCCACCAACGAAAGGATCCCATGCCGAATATATAATTGTAGCCACAGACTATCTGACCAAATGGGTAGAAGCCAAAGCAACCAAGAAAAATGATGCAAGAACTACGACCAAATTTCTCTTTGAGAACGTTTTCACTAGATTTGGACTGCCGATAGAAATTGTGAGTGATAGAGGTACGCACTTTGTGAATGAAGTTATAGAAGGCTTATTGAATGAATTCTTGGTAATTCATAAGAAATCAGCTCCTTATCACCCACAAGCCAATGGACAAGCCGAAAGTTCGAATAAAATCTTGTGTACAATTCTCACAAAAATTATTAACAATGGTAGATCTGATTGGGATAAGCAATTACATCATGCTTTATGGGCATTTCGAGTAGCCTACACAACTGCCATAGGCACTACTCCTTTTAACTTAGTGTATGGACAAAATGCTATTTTGCCAATTGATTTCTTAATTCCCACTCTCAGAGTAGCAACAACTTACGAGTGGACGGGACATGAACTATCAGCTCAATTGGATCAAATAGAAAAGCTTCACGAAACTAGGTTACAAGCAGTAGCAGGCATTTATGCTGCTAAACGGCGACAAAAAGCCTACTTTGATGCTCACATTAAGGACAAAAATTTGAAGGAAGGAGATTTACTTTTGGTATATACCTTGAAACAACACGCTAAGAAGTTGCAGAAGAGAGGATATGGCCCATTAATCATCAATTGTATATCGACAAGTGGAGCCATCAGCTTAGCAACCCTAGATGGGGAAGTATTACCAAACTATATCAGTGGATGTCGAGTGAAAAAATATCTAGAACCGTTGACCGAAGAAACAATGTCTCGATTAATCAAGGGCAAGAATAGATGTATTGAGGAGGAAAGGATACGAGAAGAAGCGAGACAGGAAGCACTAGAACGAATTAAGAAACGGAAAGAGTGGATGAGAGAGAGATGAGAGATATCGACAAGGAGAAGAACTCATCCCAATGGCTAATTTTAGAGCCACTAAAAACCTAGGCCCATAGAGAACACAACCATATTTGAATTTGGGAGCGGGTAAAACGGAGTACCACTTAGTGGATGCTTTCATTGACACAGGAGCCGCCATAAGCTGTATCAAACTTTCTTTGACTCAGAAACTCAAGGAGGAGTTACTTCCATCGATGGCACAGTTGATAGGAATAGGAGGAACAATTACTCAATGTATAGGTGAAATCACCTTACCTTTGCATTTTGGCAAGAACACTATGGAACAGAAGCTATTAGTGTGTCATGATCAGGATTTACTTGAAGATGTAGTGTTAGGTCAAGACTGGATATACAAATATGAGGTGACCATTCAATTGGCTTTAGGATACATCTCAGCCAAGATAGGACATCGTGAAGTATTCAGTTTGCTAGACAAACGACCAATCAAAGCCGCAAGCATAGAGCAAAAAATTCAATCTAATGAACATAGTCAAGAATGTATGTTCAATAGCACTATGGAAACCCCTTCATCAAGTACTTCATGTGAGGATACACTGAATCTTGCTTGTATTCCATCTTCTAGTCTAGCAAGTCACAAGAGTATCATTCAATCCGGAACCAACCTCACTGAAGCACCATGCACAAGAGAGACTAGTCCTCTGAGTAATCCAAAGTCTGTACCTATTAGAATATACCCTATTCTATACACTACACAAGCTTGGATAAGAAAGGATCAAAGGGATGCATATTTTCAACAACAGAAATATTGTCGACATCAGAACAACCAATCAAACAAGAAGGCATATCATTTTGAGCACCAAAGTCAACGACGAAGTGCTAGGATATGGATTCCAAAGAAAGTAGTAGCTGCCCAACCGGATCGAGTGCAAATATGGATCCCAAAATCATGTGCTCCAAAGACGCTAAACCGAAACGATGAACCATTGCATAAGGAGAACCAATATGGTCTACGGGCAAAAGAGCCAAAGAAGAATAGCTACAGGAAAGCAAAGAAATCTACAGTTGCAACACAAGCCAGTCCGAGATTCAAAAAGCAGATAGAGCAGAATTACAACATGAGAGGAACCACATTCATCAGGAATGTTCGGGATACAATATGTCCCAACAGAGTAAAGCAGATTTGGTTGCCGAAAGACGGGACAAACTGCATGCATCATCCAATTACTTCAAGTTGCACACATTTGGAGTTATCAGGTCCCAAAGTATGCATGATAGGGCCACATTACAAGGCCAAGCATTCGGCACATCTTTCTTCTATTTCAGGATAGTCGAGCACATTTTCCTCTTGGGAAATAGGAGAGCACTTGTAGATACATTAAGAAAATCACTCAAAAAATAATAACCGCTTCGGTTATGACCTAACTTTTCTGTCTTTCTTTTCAGATGAAAATATAAAAATATCTAAAATATGGAAAAATCTAGGTATTACCTTTCTCACACCCACGAGGAAAGGGACGACACCATTCATGCGGAGTGTTGCCAATCTAATAAAGGATAACAGAAGGATGAGTTTAAATACTATTCGGTGACTAATTACTGCCATCAATTGAGTGCAGATGGCATCTCCCAATTCTGAAGCTACACAAGAGGAAGAGGTGCAACTTCTGCCATTGGAATCAATAACGAAAGCAAGAGGCCATTGGTTTCTTGATGACCAACCAGTGTCGGACCTTATTTTCATGGCCACAATCAAGATTATGGATAGGGATCACTATTTCCCTATTATGTCGCAAGACTTCAAAACTATAATACAAGGATTACCACATATAGAGGATGTATGGACATAGGCAGGCATAGAGGCATTTCTCAAATTGCCGATTTATCTACCAGATTTGCAAAGATGTACACAAGTAATGAATACACTGCAGCTTGCAGCGACGAAGATATCAGTTCCCGAAGCACGAGTGTTGGACAAAGTAGGCACCTGGAAAATCATTCAATTCACACATGAAATAATCAACAAAGCCTTCGGATGGAATCAAGAAGGGATCACTAATGTCAAAGAGGAATGTCATGACCCTAAAAAGAGGTCCTTTTTTGGATATCAACAGGACTGATATTGAAGATGCTGTCCGTCTGGTGCACCAACATTTTTGTTTCCCAAGTATGCATAGATATACTGCACCACAAAAGATTGTCATAGAACTACTCTCGCATGCAATGAGACAAATTGGTAATAAAGTGAATATGACTGGTTATGTCCAAGAGAGATTATTTGAAGCCCAGAAGAAATGGGGTCAGAAGAAGTTTCTAAATGGGAGTTCGGCTTTGACATTACTTATATATGAGGCTCTTGAAATGAAAAACTGCCTACATGAGATGCCAACCTCAGAAGGGCTAGCCAAATATGCTAAATCCGCCACGGTCCCCAAGAAAAAGAAAGCAACTGCTGTTGTTGAAGAGGCAGGAACCAGTTCACAGAAACCCATGAGTGTACAAAGCGTCTGAGAGAGGAAGAAGCCCAAGCTACACCCCAATCAAAGCGGACACACATTTTACCAAAGCTTACTGTAGCTCAAATGCCTATTACCAAGAGAGATCTATCTGTTTCCCTAGAAAAGACACACCAGTACATGCAAGGACAGGTAAATCTGAATGTCCAAGGCCATCATTATAGACAAGCAAGTCAAGAGAAACAACAACGTAGTAAAGAAAAGACCCCAAAACAACCTGGGAGATACAAAGAACTGGGCTTAGATGATTCGAGTTCCGATGCAGAATCCAGTCATGAAAAAGACACCCTGCACACTGACATAAGGACAGAAACTCACGAGGAAGAATGGACTGAAATCAATCAAGTTGAAGTGACACCAGACAACCACGAAGAAAAGAAAAAGAACATAGAAGATTCCAATAAACCTGAGCATGTCATTCAATTGAATGATACTACAAAAATCAGCATCAAAGAAGCTCCAACAACTGCTACGTAAGCAAAACCACCTATCAAAGAGGAAATACAAACTCCAATGAACACGGATTCAGAGCTATTACGAAACAAAGAGCAGTTTGTAATTGAGGTACCGGATGATACACCTCAAGGGCATATTGCACACATGGTGGCTGAGCCAAGGATCCAGCTTCAGATTAGGCAGCCCCATGACACTACGTTACATGTGGCACAGGGCAAAGACGTCACAACAGGCGAAGAACCTAGTATACCAACCACATGGCTCAATGTGGATGTCACTCAGCTGAAGCCTGTAGTCAAGCAAATGATTCAAATGGCTATGGATACACAACAACAGATGATGGAAATAGATGCAGATTATGATAAGGCCATGAGGGAAAAGAGTCAATTCCAAATAATGAGCGAACAATTGTCATCACAATTAATCCAGGCCCAAAAAGAGATAGCAGCCAAAAGCACGGAGTTGCTCAAAGTAAAAACGCAATATGATACATTAGTGACTCAGCATCACCAACTCCAGGCACAGCTCGCAGATTTACAAAGATTACATGATGCAAGCGAGGCTGACAAAGGAAGAATGAAGGCTAGAAGCACTTTACTTGAGACACAGTTAAAGTTGTACATGGAAGAGAATGACACTTTACGAAGCAGGAATAAAGAATTGATGAAATCTTTGCTATATGATCAACCGGTAGACAAGCAGGAGACATCAAAAACTGCACAGAAGGAATTAAGCAATCAGATTGCAACATATGCAGATTTGCTAAAGCTAGAGAAGGCCCGAACAGAAGAATGGGAAAGAAAATACACAAATGAAACGAATGAACTGAAAATGCATAACAAAATGTGAATGCCAAACTGGTACGGAGTTACAGCGAAAACATGGATCATGTCGCTGAAATTGGTAATGAATTACTTGCGGCAAAAGAAGCACTCGGAGCAGCCATACAGGAAAGTAAAGCGAAAACTGAACGAATAGAGCAATTAGAAATCCAAATCAACCAGAACGCAACGATCGGGACAACAGTAGTGCCAGCTAAGGAAAATCCTACTGATGAGGTAGAGGTATGTCCTCTATCTCCCCGGATCTATAATTCTCCAATACATGAGCAGATGGCGGATATACATGATGATCATCCCATGCCATACACTGCAGAAATAAGTCACAAGGAGCGGGCACTAGTGGTGTCCCGATTGACGGAAAATTTTGAAAATGAAGTAATCAAAGTAATGAAGGAAGCCAAGATCAAGGGTAAGGACTTGGAAAAGATCATGAAGCCTTTCAACATTCCGTACGAATTATTGAAAGAGAAAACAAGACAATATATAAAGAAGATTACAAAGAAAAGTCCAGATGAGTAGCTAAATTTTAAACATGACACATTCGCCTACAGTCAAGAAGAATTCGAAGCTGCTCAACCTGTTTGGAGAAGAAGGCTTTTGGAGAAACATCCCACACTACGGGTGCATTGGCAAGAAACACCATATTTCTTACAGGTAAACCCTTCCTTTTGTCCTATACCACGCCGAAGGGATACTAGAGAATTGTTGGACCTGCAAAGAAATGGCGCTATAAATAAATAGTGGCTGAATTACCCTCTGCTTCCAAGCCCGCCACATAATTACTTGCCAACGAAAGAATATATGGTCAAGACCATCGAATTTTGGCTGCAGAATTATGCGACAGTACCCGACTTAACTGTCAAAATGACAAATAAAATACTCAGTATGATACTTACAGTATTGAAGGTCTTCAAGCATACGGCCTACACATTCTTGAATTTCATTGGTATAATCAAGGCACAGAGATCCTCATTTTTGACCTATCTGTTATGCCTAGTCGACCAACAATAATGGCTTATTATTCCAGATTGATGTTTTTGGCAAGTGTATATATGCAAACGTTTGAAGAAGCGTTCTTTACTGGATTTTTTGAAATTGATTCAGAAGTCTTTTTGAAGATGTCCTCTAATTTGAATGCCAGATTAGTAGCGTACGAACTCAGTTTCTTCGCAGATCACAGACAGCCACCCAATGACGGTGTAAAGGCAGAACAACGGAAACAATTAATGATACGTGAAGCCAATTTGCTTAATGAAACAGAGCAGAAAGTATATAGAACATATGCCCGTCATTCGTCAAAGCCTGTCGGGAACGACAGAGTCCAGGAGGGGGGCAGTGTTGAGGGAGAATCAAGTAAAAGGAAGAAAAGAAGAAGACAACGAAAGAAGCTTCACTAGAAAGGTAATATCTGAAGACATATCTCTGCAAGAAGCCCCGCAAGGGCACACACACACACACACCACGGAAAGGACGCAGCCACACAAGGGTGCTTCAACCTCTTGATCTTTGGAAGGTCCAGATTGAAGACTGAAGCACCACATCCTCATACCTTCCACTGGTGGCGTGCGTGGCAACCCGACTTATTAGGCAAAACAAATGTATCAGGCCCAGAGGATGTAAAACAAGAATTAAGAAGAGGCCGTCAAAACTGAACACCTGTTTAACAAACAGGCAAAACTGAGCAAGGGTTGCGTGCAACCAGGACAAATCAGAGGACCACTAAAACGTAATGCAAAATTGGTGAAGAGGCAACACTGACCAAAAGATGCATGCGGACAACAAACTGAAGACAAGAACTAAAGCTTGTCAAGGGACGACAGAGACAAAGAGGGGGAGAGTGTTGTAGAGCTAAAGAGAGCACAAGGCAGAGAAAAAGACGGGCCCCAAAATTTTTCCGATTTGGACACCCAATTTTTGTATTATAAACATTCTTGTAATATATTTTCCGTTGTAAAGGCACTAGAGGAGTCCTCTAGATGCATCCCCCATAGAAGATTAGAGACTTACCCATGTAAATTAGTAGAAAATTAGTCCTTTAGTGAATAAAGTGCCGGTCTCTTGTGTGAAAGGACCATTTTTAGGGCACAAGTATATAAGTCAATTTGTGACTCTTTGTAAAGACTTTTTGCCATTGTGAGAATCAAGAGCACAGAAATTCGAATTTGTGTCTTCTCCTCTCTGTATCTTCTTCTTTGTGAGCTTGTGTGCATGTGTATTGCTAGAAAAGAGTGTTAGTGAGTGTTGTCTATCCATGAAAGTGTTTATTTGCTGTTGTTAAGGTGTGTGCAAAGTGTAGGAAGTGCTGAAGTGTAGGAAGGTTTTTCCTGCGACTTAGTATTTTGCTCATAACTTGAAGTAGGAGTGTCAGAATTGAGTGAAATGACTAGCGTTGGATGCACCTTCTCGAGAGCTTCGAAATGCATATGCTATTCGCTATATTTGAAGTTTGGAGCTGAGAGAAAAGCTCAATTTACTGTTGGCTGCTCCACCAAGTATCGTGACACCATGACTGTCAGTTGAAGCTTGTTTGGATTAGTCTCTATCTTGTTTGCACTCTTTAAGTAGTTCATTTGCATTGATCATCACTTGAATGCATGTCTTCATACACTCGGCTAGGTTTGTATACTCATCGGATTGATAATTAAAGCGTGAATCCCCACTATATGCACTTGAGGGGGATTGAGGTATAGTCTCTTTCTCCACAAGTCCCTAGGTTGGTACTTAGGTCAACAATGGGTAAAACAATTTAGGTGGCTTCATGCATGACCATGGAATGAATCTCTATCATTTTCATACTCTTTAAATGCATGAGAGAAATTATGGTGCATCATGAGGTAGTTGAGTGATTCTCAAGTGGTTCTTTGCTGAAGAGGATGAACATTCATAATGTTCTGATAATTGATTTAGATCCTTACTTTTTTCATTGCAAATGTATTAGTGCATAGGTTTTCATGTCAACACATGTGGCTTTATGCATGGCATTGTAGTGTTGCCCGAGGCATGCATACTTGAAGTGGCACATTGATGATGAGACATAGTACTATCATTTCAATACTTCAATGGATGGAAATCATTGAAACATTCCCTCGCATTCATTCATGTGCAAATGAATGATTGTGAATAGGTTGAACCTTAATGTCTATATGCAAGCCCTTGATAGTGTAGTGTTGCCCGATGCATGCATACTTGAAGTGGCACATTGATGATGAGGCATAGTCCTATCATTTCAATACTTCAATGGATGGAAATCATTGAAACATTCCCTCACATTCATTCATGTGCAAATGAATGATTGTGAATAGGTTGAACCTTAGTGTCTATATGCAAGCCGTTGATAGTGTATGGCTCTATGTAGTGAAACTTAAGATGTATGATAATAAATACAATGCTACATAAACAAGATCTAGAGATTATGATGAAGAGGAATTTCCACTCATTTAAAGTTAGATTTCATCTTCATAAGACATGAGAGAAACTTGATTCCTATCAAATAACACAAGACCATAATCTCACAATTACATAATGCTCAATTATCATGATGTTCAAAAATTTGAAACATGTTTTTATAATCAGTTGTAAAGGAAAGGAATATAATGTTGGAGATCCCTCTTTCTTTTTGGTTTTTCTTGAAAAACAAAAAACACATCTTTGAGTAGAAAAATAATTAAAATGCAAAACTCTCTAGATGTCAAGAATGAAACTCAATCAAAATGAAGGAATCTTTTCAAATTTTGTAATGTTTTTTTCTTTTAGAAAATTTCTTTATTTTGAAAACAAAAAATAAATTAAATTCTTATGTGAGGAATCCATGAAAGGATTTTCTTTCTTGAAAAACAAATGAATTGAGGAGAATTATTGTACCATTGACATTTCTCAATATTAGCATACCTTACCATTCCTTGGAAGATCCATAAAAGTGCCTCTATAAAATCAACTCTTAGATAAAAAATAAATTGGTTAGTCCATCCTTTTGAATTCATTTCATGTTGAGCATCAATGTTTTTACAATTGAGTAAGGGTTCACATGGATTTATGAAATCATCAATGTCATTTAAATATTATTCCACCTTTTCTTGTGCGCTTAACACATCTTTTACACACTTTTTCATTAGAAAATACATGATTTTTCTCATCTTTAATATTTTCAAAGAACTTTAGGTCATCATTAAAATCTTCCTTCATATTTCTATCATGAATCTTTTGATGGCATTCATCACATACTCTTTCAATGCATGCAGTTCTTCGATAAACTTCATTAATGTTATGCATAATACACATGGATTTTTTCTACATGACAAGCACACATTATTTTTTAATTTCCAATTGTATTCCTTTTGAATTTCATCAAAATCAGTTATATTTCTTTGAAAGTTTTTAAAATCATGCTTTTTGAAATTGAAAACAAATTTAACTCCATTTAAATAGAAAAGATTTTCTTTAGGACAAATATTGGGATGCGAAAGTCTTTGTTAGAAATAACAACTTTTCCATGCTATCAGAGTGGTTCAAAACAATTTTTTGGGTCTGTGTATTCAAGAGTCGTATCATATTTGCCAATCTTCTAGTTGGAGTAATTAGAGGCTCTTTTAAAGCTTGTAAGTAGAACAAAGGGCAATAGATTGATTGTAGAATACACCTCGTATTTTTCAAAGCTCATTGCTATATCAAACTTTTTAGATTATGTTTTTGAGTTACACAAGTCAATTGATAGTCAACAATTATTTCACATTCTCAATAATGGAGAGGTTTGCATTCAAGATGCCTTAGGACAAAGTTTTCAATTTCTAAAGCTTTATGCAAATTTCAATAGTTTCAAAGGAAAAGTTATTCTAGATTATAGTCAGTCCAACTCATTATTCACATATGTGGAAGCATAGATCAAAATGCAAAAATAATGTTTGATAGCAACTCTAGATTCGCTCATTGGAGTAAAAAGCATCAAAACTGATAAGTAGGGATTGGTGCAAGGAGAAGTAGCTCTGGATATGGCAATGTGAAGAGATGGACATGTAGGTTCCAAAGATGAGCTGGTATTGCACAAAACCTGCTCTACACCTACAAAGATAACTCTAAGGATGCTTAATACACTAATTAAGATTCTCAAAAAATGCATTTGTAACCATTAAGTTCTTTGGATCATCATTCCCAAATGTGTGCATCAAAATAGATAACTTGCATATGCAAGAAATGTGAAGAAACCTTCTATTTTGGAAATAGAAGTGCTCAATATTACACTCAAGGCTCACAATTTGGTATGAATTGAGCAGTGAGATTTTTCACAAATCTAATTGGAGTGTGCAGCTAGCTAAAGCAACTTATTTCATCAATTTAGATATACCATACACTGAGAAATGATTTCAAGTCAGGGGGTCATCCCGACTTTTTAGGATCTAGGAGGTATGTAGATACAATCACCTTCTATGCTTCATATCTCCAGATTCTCTAAGCCAAACTTGATGTAAATTGATATGAAAATATTAGAGTTTTCAATTTAACTAATCAAGGTTAAGACATAGAAAATGAGTGAGTAGAGGTAGAGAAATTGATTCCACAATGTCACTGGAATAATGAAGATGCAGTAGAGAAGAGTAGATAGAGATGTACTTGAAGAAATGTGTTAAATTGTATATGCTAATGAACATATGATACAAGGGAAGTTTAGTGCACTACTCATACATGAGGTGTGTTTCAATGTGTCCTCAGTAATGTAGCTCAAAGTCACTCAGAATAGCTCTCTATCTTGTGACTACGAACATGTCCATTTATACTCATAATTTGAGTTTGAATTTTGATTTTTTCCCTCACCTAAAAGTGATCCTACACTTTTGGGATATTTTGAATTGATTCTTCCTACCACATGAGTTGAGGGTTGACCTTCCTAAAATTATGAGATTCCTTATTCTCTTAGCTTTTACAATTATCCAAGGTAAATACAACTAAAGTGACAAGCAAGCGTTCATATGTGGTTCTTCTTGTGACGAAATGAAATGATGTGTAGTCATAAATAATTAACCAAGAACTTAGGTTTTCTAATTGCACCAACAACTACCTTTCAAGCCTAAGATGCTTGAGTCTTCAGTCCTTCATGATTTCTTATAGTCCTATCATTGATTTGAACCTATTCAATTTGCTTCCTTCCAATGCTTTTGTCATCATATGTGCACACTGTTGATGTGTAGATACATATGAGACTTGTTTTTCCTTACTTATGATTTTTTCCCTAAGATAATGGTAGTGAACTTATATATGTTTAGTCCTTGCATGATAAACAAGGTTAGGAGCAAGATGTAATGAACTCATGCTATCTCCAAATATATGTGGAGTTGAAGTTTTAAACCCCAAATCTGAGTATAGGGTCCTAGTCCACATTGTTTCTTGTGTTTCATTTGCAAGTCCTCTGTATTCAGCTTCTGTTGATGAAAGAGAAAATATAGGTTACTTCTTAGAAGACCATGAAATCATCTTTGTACCTACAAAATTAACTTAAACAGATGTGCTTCTCCTATCATCTTTAGAGCCTACCCAATCTGTATTAGAAAAAAGTTTAACATCTATATCAGATGTATAGGGGTAGTATAAACCTTCATTGATTGTGCCCTTCAAGATTTTAGAAGTATCTTGGTTGATTCCATGTGAGGTTTCCTTGGGGTGTACATGAAGTGACCTATCATACTAACTCCATAAAATATCTACTCTAGTTAGACTAGCATAATTCAAGTTTCAACTAAGCTTTGATAGCTAGTAACATCTTCAATTAACTCACCTTCATGGGAACTTAGGTTTAGATTTACCTCCATGGGTGTACCTCCAACCTTTCTATTTTCCATCTTGAACTTTGTGAGCATATCTCTAATGTACTTTCTCTAAGTGAGGTTCATACCCTTCTCTTTATATACCACTTCCAAGCCTAGGGAGTATGTGAGTAAACCAAGATCATTGATCTTGAACTCTTGCTTCATTTGACCTTTGATTTTCCTAATTCCATCTACATCATTACTTGTAATGATTATATCATCCACATATACATAAAGGTATATGAACTCTTAATGATTCCTCTTAATGAAAAGGGAAGGCTGTGTTGGAGGAGATGGTGGATAATCTTCAAAGATGAATAGGTGTTGCTTAAACCTGCTTCACACCAACCAAGAACAACTACTAGAGAGTGTAGTGGGATTCTTTAGCATGCTAATGATCATAAATAATCACATATGTTGCTTGGAACATGATCCACTAATCAATGGATCAAAATAGATAGGTAGGAATTGATCCAAGACAAAAAAAACTTGCTATTCTTGTTTCTACACCTGTTCAATGTTTTGAATAGTTCTCTGTGTAGAGTAGGAATTGGATTAATTCCTTTTAGGAAACTCTAACTAGTTTAGATAGCTACCAATTATGAGTGATCGATCCTACCATTCCATGCTTCATAGGGTGTCATTCCATCCAAGGATTTGGATGGGAGCCTATTGACCAAATAGGTGGTTGTGGAGACATCCTATGCCCATAGGTAGTTAGGTAACTTCTTCTCATTCAACATTTATCTAGTAGCTTCAATTGTTAATCTATTCCTTCTCTCTACCACTCCATTCAATTCAAGAGTTTATCTTGTTGTGACTTCCGTCTTTATTTCCTCTATCCTATAAGAATGAATTAAATTCATGTGAAAATTACTAACCACCTCCATCATGTCTGATCCTCTTAAAGCTTCTACCTGTTTGGTTTTCAACTAATGCCAAGTACTTTTTGAAACATGTAAATACTTCATCCTTGTGCTCCACAAAATAAAGGATTGTCCTTCTACTGTATTCATCTATAAATGAAACATAGTACCTTGAACATGAGATTGATGGATCTTTGTTAGGACCCCACACATCAGTGTGTACAAGCTCCAAGTAGTCTTCATACATGTACCCCTTCTTGTTGAAAGGCTTCTTGTGGGCTTTACCAAATTGATATGCTCCACATTTGTATATCATATGTTGCTTTTCACATTGGGAATGCCAAGCACACTCTGATCCTTGCATATTTGCTTTAGTGTTCTTTCTCCCAGGTCTTCTAGCCTTTTGTGCCATATCTCTACCTTAGATAGGGTTTAATCCTTGTAATTGAAGAGTGCTATGTTCCTAGTGTCTTCAATCTCAAATGTAAATAATCTACCAGATTTCTCACCTTTAGCATGCTTTTGAAGCCTTGTTGAGGGTCTTCCACATATGCTCCATGCTTAGTGAATCTGACCTATAAGCCTTTCTTAACAATCTGTCCAACACTAATTAGGTTTTTGGTTATAGTTGGCACATAAAAAACTTTATTCAAGAGGTTCATGTTACCATCAGAGGTCTTGACATTTACAATTTTCTTGACTAGTGTTTAGTGTCATCACCTATCCGTACTTCATGCTTCTGTTTGGGTTCTTCAAGATCAAATAATAAGGCTACATTTCTAGCCACATGATTTGAACAACCTGAATCAATATAGAAAAGATGTTCAACATCTTTACCTTGCTTGGATGTCCTCTTCATGATGAGTAGAGAATCCTCTTGGTTTTCTATGCAGTTATTATAATCTCCTCTTCCTCTAGAACTTCCTTGATAATTGTTGTTGTTGTAGCTTTAATTGTAGTTATGATTGTAGTTGCTTTCTCCATTGTTGTACCTGCCTCTGGTTTGTCCATATCTCCCTCTATGGAAGAGTATGATTAGTTAACCTACAAACAAAGCATGAATTAGAGGCTTGGGATCTCCCCCTACCTTGTCTTCCTCCTCTGCCTCTACCGCTAGCATGTCTTCCTCTACCTGCATAGTTAGCTTGATGTGTACCTGCTTCATCATCCACTTTCTTTCTTGTTCCTTTGTTTTCTTTGGAATTTCCTTTATCAGTATACAAGGCAGAGATTGATTACCTTTGGAGCTTTCTCCATTATTGATAAACTTGGCCTTTTTAGTAAGTAGTTGTCCTAAGAGTGTATTGAAATCTGGTACATGCATATCCATATATAGATCCATAGCTATGGTGAATGCTTCCCACTTGTCATCTGCCTTCAAGCCATTGATGACCTGTCTTAAAATTTGTTCATGTATTACCTCTCCAATGCTTCCAAAACTTTTAATATGAGGCAACAAAAAATATGAGATAGAGTTGAGGAGATAAGACCTTGCAAGTGCATCCTTGGAGCACCATGTGCTCAATCTTTCTTGCTCTTCTTGTGTTGGTTGACCTTTGTTCCTAAAACTTGGCATAACTTCATCTCCAACTATAGATAAGCTTCCATCATTAATGACCAAGCTGAGTAGTTACCTTTATGCAAGTTGTTTGATGAAGGAAATTCATCTGCCATGCTGTCCAACCTTGCTCTGATACCACTGTGAAGAGATGGATTTGTACTTGGAGAAGATGAGGTGGCACTGCAAAAACTTTTCACTGCACTAGCCAAATGAACTCTAGAGATATGTATTGGGTGCTTATATCTTGCCAAAGGATGTATTAGACACCCTATGTACCTTGGAAGATCAATATCAAAAAGATAAATCAAAATAGATAGGTAGGAGTTGAACTATGAGTAAAAACTTGCTATTTCGGTTTATACACGGATCTAATGTTTTGAACAATTCTCTGGCCACAATAGCAATTAACTTAATTCCTTTTGGAGAACTCTTATTAACTTATTAAAAAGTGATGCACTACGTAAAAATAAAAGTGTTTAGCAAGTTGTAGCATCACCCCAATTTTCCTCGGCTATATAATAGATATTATGTGGATTCTATTAAGCTTTGAATCATGTAAAAGGATGATCTACACACGGAGAAACAACTCTAAGAAAATGACTTTCCTGATGGAGTGTTGAGAGAGAACTAGAGAGTGAGGAGATATAGTCAACGTCAAGTGAACATATCTCAAGATTGAAAAACCCAATTGAAATGACATTTGATAAGCATGTATTAGACTTAAGGAGAAAAAATTACCAACTTAAATCATTGAAATTGATGCACCAAGCTCAGAGAAATCATCTCTGCAATTTGACTCAGAAAACTGAGAGATATGGCAGTGAACAATATACTCAGAAAAGCATGAAGATATGAAGTCGGATGATCATAAAAAATGAATAAATATTGATTGTAAAGTACAATGGACTTACTGATACATATGTGCACCTTGAATCCACACTTTGATATGTCATAAAGCTCAGCTAATGGAGGTCTAAGACCGTGACTAAAGAGCCATGTATTCATAGTAAAAAAAGGGAATCCCTAGATGTTTCTCTTGAGAAATATTCAAAAATTCAATTCAAAGAGATTCTTGAAGAGATTAACCTCCAAGCAAAAGAAAAAGAGGTAAGGAGCTTTGATGTCACTTCTTTCAGAGAAAAGACTACCATAAGAGAGTCAGAAGAAGATGTGAAAATCTTAGAGAAATCACTCCTTCCGAATCTCCCATATTACTTATCTCTTGGAAGGATTTTGTTCCTCTCTATTTCATTCAAGAGCTCTTCAACATTAGAGAAGACTACTATCTTGTTGCTTTAGCTCAATCACAAGAAGTTGCAAGGAGGTTTATAAAAGAGAAGGATGAAATTAAAGAGGAATTTCTGAACGTGGAATTATCCTTATCGAATAAAGAATTCAAAGACTTGTCAGAGTGCTCTCACAAAAGCCAACCCTTGTAGACAAAGATTTTGACCAAGGGCAAAAAGATTTTGGGATTAACTCATTTGGATGAGGGTATTCGTTTGTGGAGGTAGCTAAGGACAAAGCAACAATAAGGATTGACAAGAAAGAACTAATCCAGGAGGAAGATGAGGTCAAGGTACATCGAGACAGGAAAATTCTTAGATACGCTCGATTCAAGCGATTAGGCCCATCAGACAATTTTTGATGAGCCTATTTGCTTGAATTGATCATGTCTACATTTGTTCCTTTTTATGGCCTTTTAGCTTTCCCTAATGTAAAAAAGTCAAATAACATCTATTTTCTATTATTTAGAAGACATAACCGATTGAAGCGATTAGGCCCATCCGAGACCTTTGGATGAGCCTATTCAGTTGCATCGATCATCTCTTGAATTTCTCTATCTCATGATTTAATTTTTTGATCTGCTAACTATTGTTCATATTGTTGCGTGAAGATCTTCATTGCTATTTATTAAAGGCTTTATCTCTCAATACTTATAAATGATGGTAGGCGATGGTATTTGATAATGATTCTCATTTATGACCGATTCAAGTGAGTAGTCCCATCCAAGATTTCTTGATGATCATAGTCACTTGAATTGGTCCTCATCTTTACTTGTTTCATATAAGTTCATTTTTGTTTCGAGTCATTCAGAGTTGCCTTGCTTTCTTTCATATTGCTTTCTCATTGTTTCCATAGTTATCTATATTGGATGAGCAGAATCATCTTTGCAGGGGCAAGGGCACAAGAAAAGCTATAGAGAGCAAATGAAAAGCAAAACTGGGTATACACCTTCCAAAGTTAAATCTAGATTTATTTTGTGTTCTACATAAACATTATAGTGAGGACCCTGATTTTGCATTATTCTGATTTTGCATTATTCTTTCTGAAGACTCTTTCAAAGTACATGGGCTTTTCCACACTACCCTTTAATGCAGATAGGATTCTACTTCTTGAGAGAACTATAGCATTCAAGATTTTTGGCCATGCCCTAGGGCTCAATGCTTCTAGAGCTCGATATTTCCTTTGTTATTAAAGCTATGCAATGGCCACAGAGGTGTTAGA
Organism: Ceratopteris richardii; assembly: GCA_020310875.1. Classification (NCBI taxonomy): domain Eukaryota; kingdom Viridiplantae; phylum Streptophyta; class Polypodiopsida; order Polypodiales; family Pteridaceae; genus Ceratopteris; species Ceratopteris richardii. The sequence continues at coordinate 53,351,207 of CM035443.1, forward strand.
TGTACAAAGTATTGCTGGCTACAAGAGAAAGAAGCTCCTTAGATACAGAGGAGATTTTCTAGTGTCAAGCTCATTCACAAGACTGAAAGAAGATTAAATATTTCAGTTAAAAAATTCATGAGTTTTCGAAATTGTATATACATCCATATGTATTTTTGGCCAGAAGAATTATAAAAGATATTCTAAATATTATAGATACAAACTCGAATGAAATATCATTCTTTTTTGTAAATGCATGTCCTAAAAGACATCTAATGATAGTCCTCATTGACATCGTCTGTATAGATTATTTGGTGATGATATCTCGCATGTGCTCCTTTGTTATTGTCTTCTATAGAACCAATCAAAAATCTCTTTGAAAGCATTGATTTTTGTGACTCCTCCTCCTTTTCTTATTCTTGTGAAGGAGGTTGTTCTTGCTTGATAATGCGATTTTTTTATGCCCTTGGTGTTCCGTGTGGCAAGTGTTTCCTTTTTTGCAAAGAATGGGCCATGCAGAAGAAGCATATGTTGTAAAAACATAAAGGTAAATATCATGAGATGTTTATTTCAAGACACACCAAGTATAATGGTGGAGTAAATTTCTTTGAAAGTCACTAGGTAGTAAGTCATGTCTTTGATGTTGGTACATTTGACAAGCCTTGATGCTTGACCAAATATCAAAGGCTTACTTCACATTTTGAGTATGACTATTCATAAGCCACACATGAACACCTCTTGTAAAATCTCATGAGTTTATCTCAAGATAAATGTAAAAGGAAAAGTTTAAGAGAATCTCATAGCATTACAAGTTGTAAGTCACACCAACTAAGTGGTTGGAATCAAATCAATTAGAATCCTAAAAGGAAGGATAACTTTTAGGTGGTAGATTCAAAATTCAAATTGGGAACACATCTATAAAAGACCCTAACCTTTAGCCGCAGGTAGTAGACAATGAAGAAGGAAACACTGAGCTTCAAGCTTGTGCATACACTAAGTCCACACATGTATGAGTAAGCCTACTTCATCTCCTTTTTATGATACATTCATAATGTTACACATTTGATTCAGTTTATGCAAGCTATCTCATGTCTACTGTTGTCTATTGCTAAGCACTCATTTTAGTGAATTTTGTTTTGCAATGTTCTGTGTGTATACTTATCCAGGTAATGTGATTCAACTTGGTATATGTAGATTAGAGATTCTAATTTGCATCTATCAAGTTTCATTTTATTTAAATCAGTACTTTGTGAGATAAGGTCTTTGCAATTCACCTATGTCTGCTCACTATCATCCTCCTAAAAAGTTGAGATTACACCCCTAACTTCTTAATGTGATTTCTTAGCATATACTCATCCTAAATTAGTGAAATAACTTCTTATAGCAAGAATAGGACTCTAGTTAGCTATTTCTAAAAGCTCATGGGTCAATTGTAATCAATGAGTGAGCTCTGAGTGAGACATTGAGCAGGATCAAGTTCAAAAATAAAAAGTTTTTTGAAGTATTCAATCTTGGAAGTAGTCTCTTTTGACATAACTATTTGAAGGTGATGCTCCAAGGTACATTATGGTCCCAAATACATATTTGGGAAGCTCAAGGTGTCTACTAAGGTACTCTAAAGCTACATTGGCAGGTGTAGAGTAGGATTTGTGTAGCACCACCTCATTTCTTGAGTGTATCCAACCATCTCCACATAGTGGTATCAGAGCTATCATTAACTCAACATGGGAGATGAATTCCCATCATCAACTTACAAATTAGATCGAGGTAATTTCTCTGCTTGGTCTATTAGAATGGAAGCATACCTACAAGGTAGAAATCTCTATGGTTACATATCTAGAGATGAGTCAATGCCAATACTCAGAAGCAAAGGGAAACCTACTCAAGAAGAATAGGAAAGGTTATCAACATGGTGCTCAAAGGATGCCTTGGCCAGGTCATATCTTCTCAACTCAGTTTTTGAGTTCTTGCTTCCACACATTAGGAATTGTGAGACATCACAAGAAACCTTGAATGCACTTGAAGCATTTTTTTCTTCAAGCACTAGAGCAAGAAAGAACTAATTGTGGATGGAGTTCACAACACTCAAAAAGATGCCCAATCAAAATGTGACTTATTATGTCACTAAAATGAAGGACCTAGCTGATCAACTTGGAAGCATTGGAGAATTCATTGATGAGGAGCAAATTCTGAAAGAAGTGATCATTGGAATCAAGGCAGATGATAAATGGGAAGCATTCACCACTACAACGGATCTATACTTGGACATGCAAGTATCTGACTTCAATACTCTAATGGGACAACTATTCACTCATGAAGCCAAGCTTGTGAAGAACAATGACAACTCAATATGTAATCAATCCTCTGCCTTATACACTGATAAGAACAAGAGTAAATATAGTAAAGGTAAAGGCAAGAAGTCTGATGATGAAGCTAGTACCTCCCAAGCTAACTTTGTACGAAGAGGTAGAGGTACAAGAGGAAGAGGCAGAGGAGGTAGACAAGGCAAGGGGAGATTCCAAAGAACCTCGCCATGTGCCATATGTGGATTGACTAATCATACATCTGAAAATTGTTTCAGGAATTCTAGAAATCAGAGAGGAAGAGGCTTCCATAGAGGAAGCTATGGAAGAGGAAGATCAAACAAGTTCAACAACTACTACAACAACAACCACAACAACTAGAATAACCAAGGAGGCTATAGAGGAAGAAGAGACTACAACAATTACACTAAAGAGCAAGCACAAGAGGAATCACTTTTGTTGATGCACAAGACCATGAGGCAAGGTAAAGTAGAGGGCCATGTGTTCTATATAGATTCTGGTTGTTCAAATCATATAGTAGGAAATGTGGCATTGCTATCTGACTTGGAGGATACAAGGAACAAGCATGAGGTACAAATAGGATATGACACAAGGTACTTAATTGAGAAGATTGGGAATGTGAAGACCTCAGATGTAAATATGAATCTACTCAGTAAGGTATTGTATGTACCTACCATAACCAAGAGTTTGATAAGTGTTGGACAAATTGTAGAAAAAGGATTGTAGGTAAGGTTCACAAGAAATGGAGCATTTGTTGAAGATCCTCAACAAGGCCTCAAGAGGATAGCCAAAGGAGAAAAGATAGGTAGACTCTTTACATTTGAGCTACAAGATACTAGAAATATAGCACTTTTCAATTATGGAAGACAAACTTTATCAGAATTAGAAATATAGCACAAAAGATTAGCTCACATAGGTGAAAAGAGTTTAAAGAAAATATGCAGGGATTAGAGTGTTCTTGGGTTGCCAAACATTTCCAAGAAATATATGATATATAAATGTAGTGAATGTCAATTTGGGAAGTCTCATAGACAACCATTTATGAAGAAAGGTTACATTCATGGTGTTCACACAGATGTTTGGGGACCTAGAAGGACCCTTCAATTTCAGGATCAAGGTACTATGCATCATTCATTGATGATTGTAGCAGATGGACTATACTTTATTTTATGAAGCACAATGATGAAGTGCTCATTTGCTTCAAAAAATATCTTGCTCTTATTGAAAACCAAACAGGGAAAACATTGAAAAGGCTAAGGTCAGATGGAGGGGAAGAATACTTCTCCCATGCATTTGATGCATATCTCCAAGATAGAGGTATCAAAAGAGTAATTACTACCAGGTATACTCTAGAACAAAATGGAGTAGCAGAAAGCAAGAATAGGACCATAAAAGAGGTAGCAAGGTCCATGATTAATGAAAAAAATTGCCCAACTATCTATGGGCAGAGGCTGTATCTATAGCCACTTATCTCATCAACAAGCTCCCATCTAAAGCATTGGATGGGATGACAACATATGAAGCTTGGAATGGAAGAAGGCCTAGCCTAGATCATTGTAGAATATTTGGGTGCATAGCTATGCACATGTTCCATCACAAATTAGAGGTAAAATGGATCTTAAGGAAGAGAAATGTGTATTCATAGGATATGATCTTAAGAAAAAAGGGTACAGGTTGTATAATCCAAGTACTAAAGGTTTTCTTGTTAGTAGAGATGTTGTCTTTGATGAAAACAACTTGTGGTTTGAAGATGATTGCAGAAAAGTCAAGCTACTTGATGACGTAGAGGAAGACTTTCCAACAATTCAAAAGGCAAATGATCAACCACATGAAGATTCAAGTGACACTGATGATGATCAGAAGACACCAAGAAGGAACTTAAGGCTATGGAGCAACAAAGGTAAAGAGAAGATGCAAGACTTGAGGGATATTGCAGAATCCTCTCAACAAACAATAAGGAGATCAACTAGGGAAAAGAAGAAGTCAGAAAGGTATGGATATGACACCTCTCTGGTCACTAAACACTCAATCTATATTGCTCAGGATATCAACTCAGAGGATCCATCAACCTTTGAAGAAGCAAACAAGAAATCAGAATGGAAGGCAACAATGGAGGAAGAGATACAAGCACTCCAAGAGAATCAATCTTGGGATCTAGTTTTCATTAAGAGGAATAACTCTAAAGTTGTATATCTATGTGTCTATGTAGATGATATCATTCTTACAGGTAATGATGCAGATGGAATCAAGAAGATCAAAGCCCAAATAAAGGAATAATTCAAGAAAAGTGACCTTGGATTACTCACTTATTTCCTTGGATTAGAAGTTGTCTATATAGATCAAGGGATATTCCTTACTCAAAAGAAGTATGTTAAAGATATGATTGCAAAGTTCAAGCTGAAGGATACTAAGGTTGTAGGTACTCCTATGGAGGTCAATCACAAGTTAAGTGCTCATGAATGGGAACCAATTGAAGACATTACAAGCTACCAAAGTCTAGTTGGAAGCTTGAACTATGCAACCCTAACTAGGGTTGATATCAGCTATGGAGTAAGTGCGCTTTGTCAACTTATGCACACTCCTAGGAAAACTCACATGGATTCAACCAAAAGGATATTTAAGTATTTGAAGGGAACAATTAATGAGGGCCTATATTACCCTTACACATGTGATTTATGTTAAAGGTATTCACTGATGCAAACTGGGCAGGATCAAAAGATGATATAATAAGTACATCTGGATATCTATCCTTTGTAGGTAGCGAGCTTATTTCTTGGTCGTCCAAGAAACAACCTAATGTAGTTAAACTAAAGTTGAATATAGAGGATTTGCAAATGCAACTAGGGAAGAAATATCGATCAAGACTCTATATACAGATTTAGGGTTAGACTTTGGCACTCCATATATATTTGGAGACAACATGATTTCTTTGCATTTAGCTGCTAATCATATCTTTCATGCCACGACTACGCATATAGAATTCCATTATCACTTTGTTAGAGAAAAGATTGCAAGCAAAGAGATACAATTGTCTTATGTATCTTTACATATGTAATTTGTAGACATGATGACCAAAGCATTTGATGGAAGCAAAATCAACAGGTTCAAATCAATGATTGGGATGCAAGAGATACCTATGGAATGAAAACTCAAGCATCTTAGGCTTGAGGGTGAGCTGTTGGTACATTTGGCAAGCCTTGATGCTTGACCAAATATCAAAGTCTTACTTCACATTTTGAGTATAAATATTCATAAGTCACACATGAACACCTCTTGTAAAATCTCATGAATTTAACTCAAGATAAATGTAAAAGGAAAAGTTTAAGAGAATCTCGTAGCATTATGAGTTGTAAGTCACACCAACTAAGTGGTTGGAATCAAATCTATTGGTGCAGGGCAATCAACAATTGAAGTTTTGGATGAAGAGTTGAAGTCAAGGACTGAAGAAAAGACCAAATCATGAAGCATGAAGGAAGTGCATATTCAGGAGATAAATATGTGTATACATATGTACATTATTTTAGAGTCAGTTCATCATATACTTTTGTATGGTCATGAGCTTGTAAAAATTTTCCTATATATACAAAGAAAATGTCGGGGAAAAGTAGAGAGATTATGTAAGAACAAGAATTGAGGAGAATTAGAGGTCATTAGATTTTTAGAAGTGAGTAGAATCTCTCTCATTACTCAGATGTAAGAATTTTCTCAGAAATAAAAAATGTTGCGCCCGATATTTCTGTGCATTCTCCTTCTGTGCTTGATCATTACAAGAATCCTTTTGTAGATGTCTAAGTCCATAGTTAATAAGTCTATGGTTAAAGTTTGAGAGCCTAATTATAAACAGGCTGTGAGAATTATGAGTAGGAACATTCATATGTGAAGAAGTGTTCACTGGTTCCTAAAAGAGGTGCAAAATTCGATGCTAATGTTTTGGTCAGCTCTCCCTCCACAGTGTAAAGTTTTGAGCAATCAAGCACTCAATCTTTAAGTTGGAAGGTAAGCTACCTGTGGCTAAAAGCATTTGCATAAACGGGTTCTAGAGTGAGAGAACCAAGTGTTAGAAGTTACAGGTGTCTAAATCGACTTTCCAAAAGAGCAGTTTTAGACATAGGTAACTTGTTGAGATCATTTCTCAAGATCTACTGAATCTTTTGGAGTGATTCAACTTGGACAAGGTGTGCAAACTGTAGGCGACACCTTGTGCAAAGTTTCATAAAAAACGTTACACAATTGATAAGTTAATGAGAGAGATATGTAAAGCAGATTTTTTGTGTAGTCATCATCTTCACAAGTTTTTCAAAATCTTCATAATTGATCATTGATCCTCTAAAATTAGTGAAGGTTTGAGTTACTCTTGATATAGAGGTGCTCTAATTTCAAGAGTAGCTTGATCTTTTGGAGATTAATACTCTCCATTAGTGGTATCAGAGCAGGAAGCATCAGAATTGAAGAAAGGGGGATCCCGACTACTGCAATCATAAAGAATTCAACGTCTGAAGGTTCAGAAGGTGAAAGCTTGAGGGCAAATCTTGAGAAGGAGGTAATACAACATCAACGAAGACAAAAGGAACATTATTTGAAGTAAAGGTACATCTATTACTCATAAAGTTCGAAGAATTCAATACATAGGTGAAGAAAGGATGGGAGATTCTCTTCAGATAGAGAAATCGGATAGAGAGAACTATCCAGCATGGTCAATGAGGATGGAGGCTCATCTTATGAGCAAAGACTTGATAAGTTATATCACAGGTGAAGAAGAAAAGCCTCAGTTCAGAGATCCTAGTGTTCCAACTAGGGAGGAATTATCAAAATTGAAGAATTGGATGAAGAAAGATGCTCAAGCTAGGAGCATTATCTATATGGCAGTCAATGACTACTTGCTACCTCACATTAGAGGTCTGGAAAGTGCAAGTGATATATGGAATGCTTTGGAGGAGCATTTTCAAAACACTACAAAGTCTTGGAAGGCATCCTTGTGGGCAGAATTTACCACTTTCAAGAAGAAGGCCTCTCAATCTATCTCAGACTATGTAACAAGAATGAAGGACATTGCAGATGCATTAGGAGCAGTTGATGAAGACATTGAGGAGGATAAATTGGTAAGGCAAATCCTCACAAGTTTAAGAGGTGATGAAAAATGGAAGCCATTCATTTTGTCTACTGAATTATCACTTGATCATTTTACTCCTGACTTAAATCAGTTGCTAGGACATATGTTAACCTTTGAGCAGGATGTCAAAGGTGAAGGTGACAAGAGTACAGGTCATGCAATGTATTCAAAGGATAAGAAGAAGAATATCAAAGGAAAGCAACAAACAAATGAGGATGAAGGTACAACTAGCCAAGCTAACTTCCTAAGAGGAAGAGGAGGTGGCAAAGGTAGAGGGAGATGCAGGAGTAATAAAGATGGAGTCAAGGCTTGCTGGATTTGTGGTAAGATAAATCGCTTAGCTAATAATTGTTTGCAAAATACTGAGAGTAATGGTGGATATAATCAGAACTTTAATTTGAGAGGAAGAGGTGGCAGGAATCAAAGAGGTAATTTCAGAGGTAGAGGTAGTAGAGGTTACTTTGGAAGAAATGCAGGCAAAGAATTCCAAAGTCAACAATACAACCATACCTACTACAATTATGCTTTAGATCAGAAGGAGGATTCAACATTGATAATGAATGCAACTTGTGAAAGGCAAAGTGAAGACCAAAGAGTCTTCTACATTGACTCAGGGTGTAGTAATCACCTAAGTGGTAACATAGCATTGATGACTGATTTGGAAAATAAGGTAACTAATCATGTGGTTCAAACAGGTGACAATACAAAGCATAATGTGAAGTCAATTGGATCAGTGAAGGCCAAGGATGGAAGTACTCTCTTGAGTAAGGTTTTGTATGTTCCTACAATTCCTAAGAATCTGATAAGTGTAGGACAAATTGTTGAAAAAGGTTATGAAGTTAGATTCACTAATGAAGGAGTGTTTGTGAAAGACCCTAGCAATGGGTATAAATTGATTGTTTCAGGGAAGAAAGAAGGAAGATTGTTCACATTGAAGATCCAAGGTAATGTTGGTCATGCCTTGTTCACCTATGGAGGACATAAGATCTCTGAGTTAGATCTTTGGCACAAAAGGCTTGGACATTTTAATGAAAGAGGTATCAAAGATATGATTAGCAATGGTTCAATGCTTGGATTGCCTAATGTTGCAGGTCAACATATGACATACAGATGTGAGGCATGTCAATTAGGAAAGGCTCATAAGAAATCTTATTCCAAGCATGGTTTTATGTATTCAGAGAAGCTTGAGTTGGTACACATAGATGTGTGGGGACCATCAAAGGATTTCAGTATCAATGGTTCAAGGTATTATGTGATTTATGTTGATGGTGCTACCAGATGGATCACTATCTATGTGATCAAAGATAAGTCAGAGGTATTAAATACATTCAAACATTATCATGTGTATGTAGAGAGAAATACAGGTCATAAGTTGAAGAGACTAAGGTCAGATGGAGGGGGAGAGTATTTCTCTAATGAGTTCAGTGATTACTTGTGGAATGTAGGTATAAAAAGGGAAATTACTTAAAGGTACTCTCCCCAACAAAATGGTGTAGCAGAGAGAAGAAATAGAACTCTTGTTGAGTTTGCAAGGTCAATGATGAAGGAGAAAAAATGCCCAAATTATTTGTGGGCTGAGGCTGTAAATACAGCTACTTATTTGATTAATAGGTTACCATGTAAAGCTTTGCAAGGTATGACACCATATGAGGCATGGTGGGGTAAGAGACATACTCTAGATCATTGCAAAGTATTTGGTTGTTTGGCATATGCATATGTGCCATCTCAATTGAGGCACAAATTGGAACCTAAAGCTGAAAAGTATGTATTTATTATTGGTTATGATGATAAGAAGATGGGATATGGGTTGTGGAGTCCATCCACAAAACAATTCCTTGTATCAAAGGATGTTACATTTGATGAGCAAGGTACTTGGTATGCACGTACAATCAATATTAATGCAGGTGATGAAGAAGTTGTGAATCAAAAGAAAGGTAAATCAAAGGTTCAGATATTTGATGAAGAGGAGAATAATGAAGTACAGGTTGAAGTTGAAGAAATGGCAAGATTTGATCTTGAGTGTGATGAACCAGAAACCTCAAGGAGTGGAGAACTCAGAAGGTCATCAAGACACAAGTGGCAACCTGCAAGGTATAGTTATGACACTTCTTTTTTGGCTACCAAAGATTATGCTCATATGATAAAGGCAGATGAAGACCCTTCTACATATGAAGAGGCAAAAGGTAAGGAAAATCGGGAGAAAGCTCTGCAAGAAGAGTATGATGCATTGATTGAAAATCAGACATGGGATTTGGTTCCTAAACCAACTAGTTAGAAGATCATTGGATGCAAATGGGTCTACAAGACAAAGAGGTTTGCAGATGGGAGTGTGTCTAGATATAAAGCTAGACTTGTTGTGAAAGGTTTTGCTCAGACATATGGTATATATTATGATGAGACCTATACTCCTGTGGCAAAGATGACAACCATCAGGACACTCATAGCAAGTGCTGCATGTAAAGGTTGGAAGTTATGTCAATTAGATATGAAGAATGCTTTTTTAAATGGTTATATTTTAGATGATGTTTTCATGGAGCAACCACAAGGATTTAGAGATGGAAGATATCCAGATCATGTGTGCAAGCTCAAGAGAGCTTTGTATGGTTTGAAGCAAGCCCCAAGGGCATGGAATTATAGACTTGTGAAGTTTTTGAAAGAACTTGGATTCCAAGTATCTAAGGCAGATAGTAGCTTGCTTGTTAAAGCAAGTGATGATGGGTTCATTTACATATGCATATATGTTGATGATATAATTCTTACAGGTACAGATGAGAAAGGCATTCAAAGCCTAAAGAAGCAAATGGAGAAAGAATTCAAGATCAATGATTTGGGAGATTTGTCATAATTCTTGGGCATGGAGATCTCATACACTCAACATGGAGTGTATGTAACTCAAGAAAGGTATTTGAAAAACTTGTTGATCAAGTTTAAGATGAATGATTGCAGGGTAGCACCTACTCCGATGGAGGTGAATCACAAATTTAGCAGATATGGAGGAGAAGAGTTCAAGGACATGAAGCTATATCAAAGTTTGGTTGGTAGTTTGATCTATGCTACACTAACTAGGCCTGACTTATCATATGCAGTTGGAGTTTTGTCTCAATTCATGCATTGTCCTAGGAAAGAACATTGGATTGCATGTCAAAGAGTGTTGAGGTACATTAAGGGTACACTCAAAGAAGGTTTGTATTATGGTTTTGCATCAGATACAAACATCAAGATCTATAGTGATACAGATTGGGCAAGTAATCCTGATGATAGGAGATCAACTTATGGATACGTGTGTTATGTGGGAGATAAGTTAATTTCTTGGTTTTCAAAGAAGCAACACATAGTTGCTTTATCATCCACAGAGGCTAAGTACAAAGGTATGGTGGAAGCTGCAAAGGAAGTGATATGGCTTAAGAGTCTGATGAAGAGTCTTGACATCATTCAGAGTATACCCACTATTCATGGAGATAATATGAGTTCTTTGTATTTAGCTGCTAATCCCGTTTTTCATGCCAGGACTAAACAGATTGAGATTCAGTATCACTTTCTAAGAGAGAAGGTGATGGATAAAGAGATTGAAGTCATACATACTTCAACAAAAGATCAGATAGCTGATATGTTAACCAAAAACTTGGATGGACCAAAGCTACAGAGATTCAAAGACATGGCAGGCATAAAGAAGATAGAGAAAACCTCAATTGATGATTGAGGGGGAGCTCTTGGTGTAGTGCAATCAACAATTGAAGTTTTGGATGAAGAATTGAAGTCAAGGACTGAAGAAAAGACCAAATCATGAAGCATGAAGGAAGTGCATATCCAAGAGATAAAGATGTGTATACATATGTACATTATTTTAGAGTCAGTTCATCATATACTTTTGTATGGTCATGAACTTGTAAAAATTTGTCTATATATACAAAGAAAATGTCGGGGCAAAGTAGAGAGATTATGTAAGAACAAGAATTGAGGAGAATTAGAGGTCATTAGATTTTTAGAAGTGAGTAGAATCTCTCTCATTACTCAGATGTAAGAATTTTCTTAGAAATAAAAAATGTTACGCCCGATATTTCTGTGCATTCTCCTTCTGTGCTTGATCATTACAAGAATCCTTTTGTAGATGTCTAAGTCCATAGTTAATAAGTCTATGGTTAAAGTTTGAGGGCCTAATTGTAAACAGGCTGTGAGAATTATGAGTAGGAACATTCATATGTGAAGAAGTGTTCACTGGTTCCTAAAAGAGGTGCAAAATTCGATGCTAATGTTTTGGTCAGTTCTCCTTCCACAGTGTAAAGTTTTGAGCAATCAAGCACTCAATCTTTAAGTTGGAAGGTAAGCTACCTATGGCAAAAAGAATTTGCATAAACGAGTTCTAGATTGAGAGAACCAAGTGTTAGAAGTTACAGGTGTCTGAATCAACTTTCCAAAAGAGCAGTTTTAGACATAGGTAACTTATTGAGATCATTTCTCAAGATCTAATGAACCTTTTGGAGTGATTCATCTTGGAGAAGGTGCGCAAACTGTAGGTGATACCTTGTGCAAAGTTTCATAAAAAACTTTGCACAATTGCTAAGTTAATGAGAGAGATATGTGCAGCAGATTTTATGTGTAGTCATCTTCTTCACAGGTTTTTCAAGATCTTCATAATTGATCATTGATCCTCTAAAATTAGTGAAGGTTTGAGTTTTCATATAGGGGCGCTCTAATTTCAAGAGTAGCTTGTTCTTTTGGAGATTAACACTCTCCATCAAAATCAATTACAATCCTAAAAGGAAGGATCACATTTAGGTGGCAGATTCAAAATTCAAATTGGGAACACATCTATAAAGGACCTTGACCTTTAGTCATGGGTAGTAGAACAAGAAGAAGGACACATTGAGCTTGAAGCTTATTGGTACACTAAGCCCACACATGTATGAGTAAGCCTACATCATCTCATTTGTATCATACATTTATAATATTCCACATTTGAAAGCTATCTCATGTCCACTATTGTCTATTGCTAAGCAGTCATTTCAGTGAATTTGTTTTGCAAAGTTCTTTGCGTATACTTATCCAATCAATGTGATTCAAATTTCAACTTGGTATATGTAGCTTAGACCTTCTAGTTCTCTGCTATCAAGTTTTATTTCATTTGGTTCGATACTTTGTGAGATAAGCTCTCTGTAAGTCACCTATGTCTGCTCACTGTCATCCTTCTAAAAAGTCGGGATTACACCCCTAACTTCTTAATGTGATTTATTTCTTCAATAGGACAACTCTAGGTGCAAGCATGAATTCAGAAAACACACCAATTGTATATTTTAGATCTAGATAATAGTGGCATAGTTAAATGATCCAACCATAGCGCTCTATAGAAGTGGATGATGCACTTTGTTATGTACTATTGAAGTCAATTTTATATTCAATTCCATAGGATTGCTCAATGGTTTACATCCACTAAGTCCACACTTCTTTGAAACATCCAAAATGTCCTTCCTTTGCATAAGCCAAATTCCATTCTCTTTATGTATTACTTCAATACCTAGAAAGTACCTTAGATCTCCAAAGATTGAGATCTTAAACTTCTTCATAGGTGTTCATTTGAATTCCTTGATACCATCTTCATGATTTCCTATAATGACAAGGTCATCTACATATACACAAAGCTAGACGGATAGTTCACCTTCCTTCTTGTAAAATAATGATGGATCTGCTTTGCTTTGATTGTAACTAGAACTCATTAGATACTCCACAAGACTTTGATTCTGAGCCCTTCGGGCTTTCTTGAGACCATATAATGCTTTCTTCAACCTAGAAACATAGCCATCCTTCACTTATCTTCAAACCCTAATGGTTGCTCCATATATACAACTTCTTTTAGATCTCCTTTGAGGAATGCATTCTTCACATCAAGTTGGCACATCTTTTAATTCTTGCTTCTTGCAATAGCAATGATAGCTCTCATAGTAGTCATCTTAGGCACATGGCTAAAGGTCTCCTCATTCTTTAATCCATAATTTTGAGGAAATGCTTTCTCTAAAATCCTAGCTTTATATCTAGCAATACCTCCATCTAAATCTTTCTTTACTTTATAATCCAATTTGTTTCCAGTTACCTTCACATCTTTCTTCCTTGGTACAAGAGACCAAGTTCTTTTCTTCCAAAGCCTTGATCTCCTCTTGCATAGCTTCTTTCAACTCCTTGTATGTGTTATCTTCTTTAAAACATGTGGGCTCCTCACTAACCTTGATCATAAGCATAATTTCTAGCCATAAATGAATCATATGTAAGTCTTCAAACTAGATACCTTACCCTATTAGATTTCCTTATCTCACCATTCTGTTGATTTGGATATTTATTGATGACCTTTGAGCCCTCCCCCTTCTTTTCATGATGGTATGAGATGTGCTCAATCCATAGATCTACATCCTCTTCTATTTCTATGATTTTGGCTTTGCCTTTGCTTCTTGCATCACTCAATAGACCATATGTAGGGATGCTTATATCTCATGATAGCAGAGAACACGACTCTTTGGGTCTTGTAAAAACCATGTTCTGTGTTTCATCCCTTGTTGTCTTCTTCTCTTCATTGTCTTGACATATAAAGGTAAGACTTCATCAAATGTGACATCTCTTCATAGTTTTAATTCCTTTATTATAGGGTTATAACACCTATAACCCTTTTGCTCACCTTCATATCCTATAAAAGCACACCTTGGTGATCTATCATTAAGCTTGGTCAATTAATTTGTAATCAACATAAAGCAAGTACAACCAAAGACTCTCAAGTGTGAACCTTTTAGATTTCTATTTTACCAAGCTTCATAAGGTGTAATAGCAGGTATGCCTGATGCGTCGGGAGCTTTGTTCATGATGTAAATAGTTGTGGTTACTACATCATCCTAATAATAGTTAGGCATATTTAGCTCCTTGATCATTGTCCTAGAACATTATGCAATATACCTATTCTTAATTTCTACTACACCATTTTGTTGTGGTGTATACTTGCATGTGATTTGCCTTTTGATACCATTAGTTTCCAAGAAATAAAAAAACTCATGGCCCTACTCTCCGGACTTGTATTAAATACAAGGAAAAGGAAATTACAAGTGAAGGGGACTAGTGCCCATGGGACTCCCCATGTCCCACAGATCGGGGGTAGAACTTACAAAGATTAGATGGCATTACAAAGAAGGTTAATCACCATCTCATCCCCCTCATGTGGGGCCCACTTGGGTTTGAGCTTGTTGTTGAACTGGGTAAGCACTTTATGATGCCTAAAGGGGGGGGTATTTATTACATTTGGTGATTCTTTTACCAAGGAGGAACAAAGATTTCTCAATCGAGCACTCTTTGGGGGAGTCGTTGAAGTATAGGCACATCTTTCCCGCCATATCTTCTAGAGGACCTCCCCTCTGATGGCATTCCAGAGGGTTGTCGAGCATCCTATCGTGTCACCTAGTGGAGCTTGTTTCCATTTGATATTCTTCTGAAGACTAAGTTTCTTTCTACACATGCATACATTAATTCAGCCGTGCATGTAATCAGGTGCCCCTACGCAATTATACTCTCTCTCTCTCACACGCACCTATGCATGACCAGCATATAGACAAACATATGTGTAATCACAAATACAAAAAGTCACATATGCATAGGTATGTGTTCATAAACATGTACTCACACGTTTGAATTCGAGCACACAAACACTCACATATGAATGAAAACACACATGACAAATTGTAATAGGCTTGTTCATAGTGAATTAACTCATTTTGAATTATTGGAATTACATTGTGGAGATAATGATTAGAATGCATACTTAGATCATGTTATAGAATGATTAGAATGCATACTTAGATCATGTTATACATGTAGGCAAAATTCAAAGATGATAAGTTTTATATTTTCTTCCTAAAACTTATTTGCATCATGTTGTTTGGTTCAAAATTAAACGTGAAGATAAGTGAATTAAGAGAAATGATGTATGAGAGAAAGTTAGAGCATGCATAGGCGAATAAAACTATTTGTAGGAATTTTTTGTAAATCATGCTTTAAATATCTCGTTTTGGGCTCTACATTTAGTTTAGTGAAAGATAGTGCTTTAATTTTTATCTTTTTTTTTTTAATTTCGAAAATTGCAAGGCTCAAGAGTCATATTTGGAGGTGGATTTGGACCTAGGACATCTCTAACATGATGATGTAGATGGAGGAGCTCAATATTTCTGTCTTTCATAAGCGTTTTGAAATTCCGTGTTTTGGAACTCCATGAAAAGTGTATTTTTCTCTAACACTTAAAAAAAGGGGCTTCTCTATTTCTATTTGAATCCATGATTTTGATGCATAGTTGCTGTCATACACATAGAATATCTTTGGATATATCTTTTTGTTGCTTTTCTTCTACTTCTGGACAGGTCTCACTAAAGAAAGTGATGTTCGACTACAAATGCATGCTTTTGTCAATGTTTTGCATGCATCATGGGGCAAGCCAAATTTTACTAATTTCGATGGATGACACACTTCTTTAGGGCATCATTCACTCTATTTTAGGCATATTTTTAATCTTTCATTCACAATGAATATGAAATTCAGAGAATTACCTTATGATTGAGAGGGAGAGTGAGAGTGTGATTGAAAGTGCAAGACTGAATGAGATTGTGATAGCTTGAAGAGGGGTTGGGAGGTTGAGGCTCCATCAAGAGGCTATTTTCCAAAGGTATCATATGAATTGATTCAAATCTATAATACCGTATCATTTATCTTTGATCTCAAGGAATACGATGGAGACAAATTATGTTGAGTATCATGAGAGAAAAGCCAACTTTGAATACATGAAGGCGATGAAATAGCGACTTCAAATGCGTTCTCATGAAATTCGATGCTCAATTTTACAATGCAATTTTACAATGCAATTTCTATCGGTACATGCGAATAAATTGTTGGTGTTAAAGTGCATGCCCAAATTCTCTTTCAGTTTCTTTGAGCGGGACTTGTGACAAGTTTTGAGAGTCCAAACGTACAGCCACTCTTGATAAGGAGACAATATTCGTTTTGTACCTAGCACATGATTTTGTGATAACAAAACACACACACACACATATATATATATATATACACACACACACATATATATATATATATATATATATATATATATATATATATATATATATATATATATATATATATATATATATATATATATATATATATATATATTCCATCTTATACCGATTACTTGAAGATACTTGTAACGTGAGAAGAGAACCATCGTACGAATCTCACAAACTTCTTCATAAAGCATACATATTGTTTCCTCAAGACATTCTATCCATCCGTCTAATGCATTATTAGACTTGTGAAGAAGGAGATCGAAGGCCCCCATATTAGTGAAATAGGAAAATTCTGTTGATTTAGTGTTTTGGAGATCATCATGAGTAAATCCATCTTTTCTATGATTGAACAAATCGGTGGTTGTAGATGCCCCTTTGTGCTATAAAGTACAAGGATGCTCCTTCAGTGTGCCTTCGAGTTGCTCAACATCTATGTCGGCCTTCCCCTCCCTTGGAAGTGCACCATCAAAGATACGTTGTCCAATCCCCATGGCCCATCCTATAAGCAAAATCTTGAAGGACATCCCAAAAAGAATATAGATAATATCTTGATCACGGAACCCCATCCAATTCGTCAATGATTGCCCTCTATTTCAATGTTCATGGGATTTTGGACCCCATGAGAGCAAGAATCATTGGTCAATGACTAAAGGAAAACCAACGTATTCATTTGCATTCAAGAAGTGAAAGATGGTGGTGAGGGGCTGATAAAAAGACCAAAGTCCATTCTTGTTCATGCGTGGCAAGAAGCATTCCAAGACTTGTTCATGCGTGGCAAGAAGCATTCCAAGACTAGACTTCTTGTCCTAGATCTTGGATCTACGAAGCTTTGGCTACTCAAACTGTCATGAAAAATTCCAAAAAAAAGATGCAAAGAACTAGAAAAGAAGAAGAGAAAGACTCTATAAAAGTTTTGTGTGCCTCAAAGAAGAAGCGAACAAATGAAATTGCACCTCTGAAAAAGGCGTTCTAAAAATTAAGAGCAAATTGACAATCGAAATAGTAAATTTAATATACGAAGAAGTTTTCCTTCTTGAATGATTGGTGCGCACGAAAAAATGGACAATCCAACTAAAGAGATGTGTAGGTTTTGAAAGAAGAAGGCGGATAACGAAAGCCTACCAAGTATGATGATCTAGAACGATGTAGAGTTTGCGGCTAAGAAAGACAATCTTGACCACATTGTGCAACTTTTTTTCGAGATCCTTGACTCCTCTTTGTGCATGGAGTAAGCATGTCCAATAACTAAAAATATCTCCCAAGTTACTGCTCTAGTGATTTATGATCTACTATATATTTGCATGATATCATTTTGATTCTCTCTCGGAGAATCCCAAGTGTTGATGGACTCACTATTGAGTTCTTCAAAGCATTCAAACACTCCCTTGTTGGTCCCTTAAGTCTACTATGGAGGAAATCCATAGGTTTTGCTGCCCTCTTGCTATGTTTGCACAAATTATTTGGCAAATCAATCCATATGAAAGATATCAAGAACATGATTGAAAATTGGAGGTTGATAACTATGCTTAAAACTGGATACAAGATTATTTTCAAGGCCTCATCCAATCTTGTTACAAAACACCTTCATGGTTTACTCTATAAAGACCATAAAGGATTTGTCAATAATAGGTCCATTTTACAAAGCATCGTGGACATCTCGGAAGGGCTTGATTACGCTGAGTAGATTAAGAAAACCTACTATTTATTAAGATAGTCTTTTCAAGGGCCATGGTAAATTCAAGCACAAATTTGTTGTGCAATCCCTTAGGGATTTGGGCTTCGGCCCTATGTTTCTTAGGATCGTTCCCTCCTTCTTAGGTAATGCCTCAATTTCCTTGTTGAAAGCCACATTGGATCTAGGCATATCAAACGCTGTTTTCCCAAGTAACGACAGAACGATGGTTATTACGATGATTCCTAACAACAGAAATGATTTCATTTTGAACTAAGCTAGACATGTATATAGGTTTCCCAACCGCTCCTTAATTTCTCTGTTATCAAGATCTTGTTCACACTCACATAGAGGTTACGGATGCAAAAAACACACTAAAAAATAGACACGAATGCAGCATTGGGTGCAATCTCCCCCCATGCACTCTGTTTCGATAGTCCACAGAGTGCATGTATTTATAAGAATTTTGTATTATGTCGAAAAGAGTGGTTACATGAGAGCGGATTCGAAAAGCATGCATCAGAGTAAAAGTTGGTGACTTTTGTAGAAAGCCTTTGCTTTTAATATAAAAAATTACGGTTTAAAATGACCCTTATTCTAACCACTACTTTTCTAACTATTTCTAACAATAGAACCTTCTACGTAGATTTATTTACAAACTAAATTATAAATTGGATTTACTGATATCTTCGGTAAAGTCGAATTATTAATGTCCACCCTTTCATGCCTTTCACGCCCTCAGGAACCTTCAATTGCTATATCAAAAAACACCAAAACACATTAATACATTAATAAATTAACACTCGATGTTTTTTGATATAACAGTTGAAGGTTTGTGAGGGCGTGAAAGGCATGAAAGTAAAAGTCGGTGACCTTTGTAGAAAGCCTTTGCTTTTAATATCAAAAATTGCCGTCTACAATGACCCTTATTCTAACCACTACTTTTCTAACTGTTTCTAACAATAGAACCTTCTACATAGATTTATTTACAAACTAAATTATAAATTGGATTTATTGATGTTTTCCCTAAAGTCCGATAATTAATGTCCGCCCTTTCACGCCTTTCATGTCCTCACGAACCTTCAACTGCTATATCAAAAACCACTAAAACTCATTAATACATTAATAAATTAACACTCCAACAATGCCTTGTTCAACATATTCCATAATTTATAACATTCTCATCAAGCAAGGGTTACCTTGTGTGATGGATTCCCCTCATCTACCGACAAAGGATCAAGGTAATTACTTCACATGGTCACTTGGGATGGACGTCCGTCTACAAGGAAGGAACCTATATGGTTACATATTTGGAGATGAGATGATCTCAATCTTCAAAACCAAGGATCAACCAACACAAGGAAAGTACGAAAGCTTGAATGAATGGTTCTCGAAGGATGCTTTGGGAAGGTCATACATTCTCAACCTTATCTCATATTTTTCCCTTCCTCACATTAGAAATTGCAAGACATCTCAAGGGACATGGAATGCTCTAGAAGCATTCTTCTCATCTAGCACTAAGACCAGGGTGAAACAACTATGGATCAAGTTTACAACACTAAAGAGGATGCCCAAGAAAAGTGTGACTAATTTTGTCACCAAGATGAAGGACATTCAAGGCCACCTTCTAAGCATTGGAGAAATCATTCATGAGGAACAAATAGTAAAGAAAGTCATCAATGGGATAAAGGCGAACAAAAGAATGGGAGGCCTTCACCATAGCTGAGGACCTTTACATGAGCATGCAAGTTCTTGACCTTAACACACTTATGGGAGAATTATTCACGCATTAAGCAAAGCTTATGAAGACTAAAGACAACAAAAAAGATAACCAATCTTGTACTCTATATACATATAAGATTAAAAGCAAGAATAACAAAGCCAAAAGTAACAAGTCTGATGATGAAGGAAGTACATCTCAAGGCAACTTTGTAGGTAGAGCTAGAGGCTCAAGATGAAGAGGTAAAGGATATAAAAACGGCATGGGGAGAGCTCAACGCCCATCACTCTATGTTGAATGTTGTCTATTTTATGACAAGAGCAAGATTCTGTAATTTTTATGGATATAATGACAATTACCAAGGTGGATACAAAGGAAGGACATATTAAAACAACTATACGGATGATCAAGCTTGAGAAGATTCACTTCTTCTCATGAACATGACTATGAAGGAAGAGAAAGGATACGAGCAAGTGTTTTATATCAAAGACATAAGTGCAGGAATAAAATATGCCTTAATTCAATGTCCGTTTCAGAATTTCTGTAGCCTCCATGTAAGGCTTCCTAACTAAGTGCATAACTTGACTCAAACACTCAACATATATTTGATATATAATTTACTTAGAGAAGCATAGTTGAGGCTCTCCCCGAACAATGGTCATCACTCACGAGGCTCTCCCCGAACAATGGTCATCACTCACGAGGCTCTCCCCGAACAATGGTTTCAATTTTCCATAGAAAATCTAATTGAAAAAGTGCTTTGGGCTAGAGTCTCTTGACTCCATGCATATCTTCTTTCTCAATAGGATATATTTTAATAACAACAAAAAAAATAAAGCCTTTTTGTCTCAACTTGAAAAGCCATCACTACTAAGAACTATCAAGTTCACGCCATCTCACATTGTTCCATACTTTCTATAGAGACATACAAAATTTTCCCCAAAAAAGAGACTTTAATCTGGACGAAAGAAACCTACCAATGAAATAGTTTTTCTAACAAGGAAAATCAACAACTCCCTTTAAAAGCCTAGACGGTGTTCGGTTTTGAGGAAAACAAGCTTAAAATCAAGTGGATTTTTCATAAAAGAGACAATGGCATATTTAGCCTTGTTTATAATTTTTTATATCTCTCTTGAATTTTCGTCCTTTGGAATATTTGAAAATAACACCAGTAAGCGAGAGGTATTTCTCATTTCTAGAAATTAGTTTTGCGCACATAGGATGTACAAAGCTAATGCCTGTTGGAAGGTTTAGTGATATGAATCTGAATGTGAAGTTGAACTTGGGTATGGATAGGGAAGATATGATGATTTGAGTGTTGGAATAGAAATTTATGAATGCAAGATAGATCCATGAACATGAATGGTGATAATACTAAAATACCATATACATGAATCAATCTTAAAAGGGAGAATGCTCCAAAAGGATCTTGTTATATAGTTTCAAGATCAATACATGCAGATAGATGATGATAATAGTAATAAACATACATGTGAATCAAGCTTAAAAGGAACAATGGTTTGTAAGGAGTGTCTTAAATACTTTCAAGATTAATACATATGTGTGGGTGATTGTGGATGGTATGTATGAATGTGGATCAGAAATTATGAATATAAATAGATTTATCCTCATAATATCAACAGAAGATCCTCACTGGATTAGTTCAAACTTTTAGATCCTTCTTGCACATAGAAATGCTTGAAAGGAGACATGTAAAAGCACTTAAGAGCCAAGAGACATGTAGATAAGCTGAGTTAAAATAAAAAAGATTCTAATGCAATACATGTACATGAGTGCCATGGTACGCCAAGCTAGGAAATCTAATGGTCAAAGGTAATTTGCATAAACCTCCCACAATGAGAGTTCAACTAAATGCCTCATGTGAGAGAATAGGAACCACTACATTGATCCTATATTTATCTAGGAATATAAAAATCATATTCAAGCAACGACCTCTGTGGAAGACAAGCTAGAAATTCACACCTACATAATAAATAACATGCCTAATCATAAACCCAAAGTCAAATACACATCACTTGAAGATCGTTGAGATTTTGTGGAATGTTTCACGTCTAATTCATATGTTGTGAAGGGTATTAGTTGGGTGCATTCATATAAAATAACATAAGCTGCAAGCTCATAGACACATTAGTACTATGTTTTTTTCCAAAAAACACAAAAAAAATTATGTTTGTTACTAGCATGCGGAGTTTTACATGGACCCATTTGTAGCTTTTTGTAGAAATGTAGAGGTTTTGTTAAAAAAAAGACATTGTTATAGGACGTATAATATAGAAGATTTCTAACTAGTGATGTAAGCATCATGTTGGTGCATGAGCGGCTATGTGGCATCTATGGGCTACGTAGGAGATGCATACAAAGACAGAGAAGACTATTTGGATACGAAGCGATAATTTAATGAGAGAGTACATGCATTACTTTTTTTGGTCTTCTTCCGTATTACTTTCCATGTCATCAAATCTGCCTTTTAAGGTCTTAATGATCAAGAATAAGTGAGACGATCAGTGAAATCACTCCAAACACATCCCGTAGCATTTTGGCTTTCTTGATTTGTTAGGATTGAAGTTTCTTTGAAAGATAGGTTGAGAATTTGGGGTTTGAGGAATTATATTTTGATGTGTTACTTGCTCTAATAGAGGTTGAGGAATTGCATGACCTAGAGTAGGTTAGCTAGTAGCATTATCATGCACACTAAGAAAATATAACATATTTTGAAAATATGTTGGAATAGAAATTCATGAATGCAAGATAGATTCATGAACATGAATGGTGATAATACTAAAATACCATATACATGAATCAATCTTAAAAGGGAGAATGTTCCAAAAGGATCTTGTTATATAGTTTCAAGATCAATACATGCAGATAGATGATGATAATAGTAATAAACATACATGTGAATCAATCTTAAAAGGAACAATGGTTTCTAAGGAGTGTCTTAAATACTTTCAAGATTAATACATATGTGTGGGTGATTGTGGATGGTATGTATGAATGTGGATAAAAAATTATGAATATAAATAGATTTATCCTCATAATATCAATAGAACATCCTCACTCGATTAGTTCAAACTTTTAGATCCTTCTTGCACATATAAATGCTTGAAAGGGGACATGTAAAAGCACTCAAGAGCCAAGAGACATGTAGATAAGCTGAGTTAAAATAAAAGAGATTCTAATGCAATACATGTACATGAGTGCCATGGTATTCCAAGCTAGGAAATCTAATGGTCAAAGGTAATTTGCATGATTCTCCCACAATGAGACTTCAACCAAATGCCTCATGTGAGAGAATAGGAACCACTTCATTGATCCTATATTTATCTAGGAATATAACAACTATCTAATGACCTCTAAGAAAAATAAAGCCAAATCTAACTCACTCACATGCTCCATTGAGGGTGAGCAAAGAGAGAGAAGCCATTGGGTTTATAAGTCTATCCCACCTTGAGTGCTCACAAGCTCAACTAGCCCATACTAGCCCACCTTGGGTGCTCACAAGCTCAACTGAAGGTAAACAACACAGAGAAAGCATGTGCAAACAAGGTGCTACAGATGCCTAATAACAATCCTCCATGATTTTGGATGGGTTTTTCGTAGTTTTCTGAATGAATCTAGGCCGTTGGATCATGGAGAAATCAACTCTCAATCCTAGGTTCAACTACTTTTGATTACAACCATTGGATTCATCAAATGAATGTCTAAGATTGATTCTTCTCTTTTAATCTAGGGAAAAGCAAGAGAGAAAGGGTGCGTTCATTCTCGAAACTTCGATCTAGGAAGATATGGACCATCAAATCAATGTTGACATGGATTTGAATAAGATTAAATCCTATTTTATAAGAACTTAGCATTATTGCTCTTGGCCATCAAATTAGGACCTCAAGGATGAAAACAAATTATGAATCCTCCTGTCTTTAAGCTTTGGTGCATCACCCTAAATGTGTACTCATCTTGATTCTAGAACATGGATCAATCATTTTCTGCCATGTGCAAACCCTTCAAGCCTTCAATTTGCTTAATCTAGAAAACTTTGGTGACCTTGAAAACTAGATTCTGTGCTCATTGACCATTGACATATGTTTTGGTGAGGATGAAACTTTCTAGGAGTATGTTTTCAAACTCTTTCTTGATGAATATGCAGAAAAAATGCCCATTTCAATCTCCCTTATACAAGTTTGATTTGTTTTGGAAGTTTGTAAGTGACATTACGGTGTGTAGAAAGCCCTTATAGCCTTTAAAGTTTGCAAAAATGTGTAAGATTATATG
The DNA here is from genome assembly GCA_020310875.1 of Ceratopteris richardii. Classification (NCBI taxonomy): domain Eukaryota; kingdom Viridiplantae; phylum Streptophyta; class Polypodiopsida; order Polypodiales; family Pteridaceae; genus Ceratopteris; species Ceratopteris richardii. The sequence goes on from CM035443.1 coordinate 53,375,382, forward strand.
ACCGCCTTTGATAGTCTTTACAACTATCTACATTTTCATGTGTTTTGGTGACAATCAGATTTCTGCCTTAATTTCTAAAATTTGAACAGGTTTGAGTGTTGCCATGAATTCGCTTGATTTCTTCCTCAAACCTCAATACTGAGGTTGACTTACAAAATCATATTCAAGCAACGACCTCTGTGGAAGACAAGCTAGAAATTCACACCTACATAATAAATAACATGCCTAATCATAAGCCCAAAGTCAAATACACATCACTTGAAGATCGTTGAGATTTTGTGGAATGTTTCACGTCTAATTCATATGTTGTGAAGGGTATTAGTTGGGTGCATTCATATAAAATAACATAAGCTGCAAGCTCATAGACACATTAGTACTATGTTTTTTTCCAAAAAACACAAAAAAAATTATGTTTGTTATGTGGAGTTTTACATGGACCCATTTGTAGGTTTTTCTAGAAATGTAGAGGTTTTGTTTCAAAAAAGACATTTTTATAGGACGTATAATATACAAGATTTCTAACTAGTGATGTAAGCATCATGTTGGTGTATGAGCGGCTATGTGGCATCTATGGGCTACATAGGAGATGCATACAAAGACCGAGAAGACTATTTGGATACGAAGCGATAATTTAATGAGAGAGTACATGCATTACTTTTTTTGGTCTTCTTCCGTATTATTTTCTATGTCATCAAATCTGCCCTTAAGGTCACAATGATCATGAATACAAAATGAAATAAATACATATGTCAAGAGAAGATGAAATCAAAACCAAATGAAATCTAGATATGGAATAAAGCTTTCTAACTTCCAAAGCTTCTCTTAAGTAGATGAATTTCTCTTTGGGAAGAACTTTGGTGGAGATATCTAGCACGTATCCTATAGTTTTTATGTGAATAGCTCCACTTCTCCTTTGATGATCTTCTCACAAAAAGAAGTGATAATATATTTTGATATCCTTTGATCTTGTATTATGTACTATATTCTTTCATAACATAATCCTCCTCACCTTGTTGCAATAGATGTTCACATTTCCATTGATGTAGACTCTCATGTCTTCAAGTAGGTGCTTAATTCATGTTTCTTCACAGAAGCCTTAAAAAATGTCTCTATATTCAGCTTCCATACTTGACAAAGTGATAGTTGGTTGCTTCTTGCTACTCCATGAAATGGTTGCACTTCCAAGTGAAAATGAAAATCCACTTGAATTGTTGTTCCATTTCTTGCCCAATCTACATCTGTATATGCATATATACATGGTTGAGCTTTTGTCTCATAAAACATATCCAATATACATCTCATTGGATTCAAGCGCACTTGGTTTATGCGTAAACTAAGTCACCAAGTCCATCACAAAACTCCTTTTGGTCTTGTCTTTTTTATAAAAATTGTTTATTTCATTTACATATCCAATATACATCTCATTGGATTCAAGTGCAAGCCAATCGCAAAATTACATTTTGGTCTTGTCTTTGTTATAAAAATCCTACTTCGACCATCTTCCTATACAAATTTGCATAATGCAAGTATTTCCCATCATGCACAAGTTTAACATTAGCATCAAGTGGTGCATCAATAGGTTTGCAAGCACCCACGTAGTATCTCTCAAGCATTTTCAACATATAGTTGCATTGTATAGTCCCAATTGCCTCGGATTGAAATTATAATACATAGTTACGATACTTTGGACTCATATAAGTTTGTAGTTATTTCATATAGACTTCTTCACACAATTTACCATCTAAGAATGCACTCTTAACATCCATTTAAAATAATATCCAATTGTTCATAGGAGCCTATCCAGTGATCCTTCTCACCATCATCATTTTCACCACTACACTAAACATTTCATCAGAATCCAATCTATATAATTGTGCATATCCTTTTGCAACTAGACATGCTTTATATGTTTCCATAGAATGGTCACTTTTGCACTTCACCTCATACACCCATTTTCATCCAATAGCTTTCTATTTTGATATAAATTTTATTTATTTCCATGTATCATTGTTCTTCGATTCCTTCACCCTAAAACGTAATGAGGGATCCATTATGAGGTGTTATGATGAGTTTTTTGAATTTTTAAGAAATTTGAATTTTTGGGTCCATCCAAGTTATAAAATTCCCTCTCTCTCTAGAATAACTTATTAAATACGGCAAAAGTTTGTCCCCTCTCCCCTGTTTGGCCTAGTATTTTCTATGGTATAGACTATGGCCACCAACGTTGTATGATTGGTCCATCACTAATAACTCTTTAATCTAAAAGGTACATGCAAGTTTATTTGTTCTCCTAATGATTAAGAAAAAACCCTTGGCGTGTATCTTCTTTCAAAGCCTCACAAGAATAAGTGAGACGATCAATGAAATCACTCCAAACACATCCCCTAGCATTTTGGCTTTCTTGATTTGTTAGGATTGACGAGTCATGACGGAATCGACAATGTAGTTTTTCTCTCTCATAGCGCATCACGTCCTTGGGCGCATTCTGCGGCACGTGAAGAGCTTTCAGCGACCGTCTATATCTTGAAGTCATCTCTCGCTGTCACGAAGCTCAATGGTCATGACTCACGAGGCTCTCCCCGAACCACCTCTCTCTCCCTCCCCCTCTCTCTCTCTCTAACAAGAATGAGACGAACACCATCCGGGAGCATCTTCTCTCTCGCGAATCTCCTCTTGCACGCCGAACGCATTTAACATTCTCTCTCTCTCGACTAGATCTCATCTATGGTTCAAGCCGGACATGGCGGAGGGGAAGGGAGATTCCCAATGCATGATGATATAAACATTTGTATAATGAATAAGCACCTTCTCGACAAGTTCTTGAATTATATCGCTTACGAAAATCTTTGTAAATCTCCTTTCTTTTTTTATTTTGGACCCCTAGGTGGGTTGGAACGTAGTTGAAGTGACATTTCTTTTGTTGTGCATTTCTTTTGGGCTAAAGTCTCTTGACTCCATGCATATCCTCTTGCTCAATAGGATATATTTTAATAACAACAAAACAAATAAAGACTTTTTGTCTCACCTTGAAAAGCCATCTCTACTAAGAGCTATCAAGTTCACGCGATCTCACATTGTTCCATACTTTCTATAGAGAGATACAAAATTTTCCCCAAAAAAGAGACTTCAATGTGGAAGAAAGAAACCTACAAATGAAATGGTTTTTCTAATAAGGAAAATCAACTTTAAAAGCCTAGACGGCGTTCGGTTTTAAGGGAAACAAGCTTAAAATCAAGTGGATTTCTCATAAAACAGACAATGGCATATTTACCCTTGTTTGTAACTTTTTATATCTCTCTTGAATTTTCTTCCTTTGGAAGATTTGAAAATAACACCAATAAGCGAGAGGTATTTCTCATTTCTAGAAATTAGTTTTGCACATATAGTGTGTACAAAGCTAATGCCTTGTTGGAAGGTTTAGTGATATGAATCTAAAAGTGAAGTTGAACTTGGGTATGGAGAGGAGAGATCTGATGATTTGAGCGTGGGAATAGAAATTTATGAATGCAAGATAGATCCATGAACATGAATGGTGGTAATACTAAAATATCATATACATGAATCTATCGTAAAAGGGAGAATATTTCAAAAGGTTCTTATATAGTTTCAAGATCAATACATGCAGATCGATGACGATAATAGTAATAAACATACATGTAAATCAATTTTAAAAGGAGGAATGGTCTGTAAGGAGTGTCTTAAACACTTTCAAGATTAATACATATGTGTGGGTGCTTGTGGATGGTATGTATGAATGCGGACAAAAAATTATGAATATAAATAGATTTATCCTCAAAATATCGATAGAAGATCCTCACTCGTTTAGCTCAAACTTTTAGATCCTTCTTGCACATAGAAATGCTTGAAAGGAGACATGTAAAAGCACTAAAGAGCCAAGAGACATGCAGACAAGCTGAGTTAAAATAAAAGAGATTCTAATGCAATAGATGTACATGACTGTCATGGTACGCCAAGCTGTCATAGTCCTCCTACAATGAGAGTTCAACTAAATGTCTCATGTGAGAGAATAGGAACCACTTCATTGATCCTATATTTATCTAGGAATATAACAACTTTCTAATGGCCTCTAAGAAAAATAAAGCCAAATCTAACTCACTCACATGCTCCATTGAGGGTGAGCCAAGAGTGAGAAACCATTGGGTTTATAAGTCTATCCTAGTTTGGAAATATAATTTTAATTTGAATTTAGGAACTATGTTCATACTAGCCCATCTTGGGTCCTCACAAGCTCAATTGAGGGTAAACAACACAAGGAAACATGTGCAAACAACGCTCTATAGATGCCTAACAATGATCCTCCATGATTTTGGAGGGGGTTTTCATAGTTTTCTGAATGAATCTAGGCCCTTGGATCATGGAGAAATCAACTCTCAAATCCTAGGTTCAACTAATTTTGATTACAACCATGGGATTCATCAAATGGATGTCTAGGATCAATTCTTCTCACCTAATCTAGGGAAAAGTAGGAGACAAAAGGTGCCTTCATTCTCCAAACTTGGATCTAGGAAGATATGGACCATCAAATCAATGTTGGCATGAATTTGGATAAGATTAAATCCTATTTTTTTAGAACTTAGCATTATTGCTCTAAGCCATCAAATTAGGACCTGCAGGATGAAAACAAATTATGAATTCTCCTGTCTTTAAGCTTTGGTGCACCATCCTTAAATGTGTACTCATCTTGATTGCAGAACATGGATCAATCATTTTTTGCCATGTGCCAACCCATTCAAGCCTTCAATTTGCTTAATCTAGAAAACTCTGGTGACCTTGAAAACTAGATTGTGTGCTCTTTGACCCTTGACATATGTTTTCATGACTTTCTAGGAGTATGTTTTCAAACTTTTCCTTCATGAATATGAATAAAAAACGCCCATTTCAATCTCGCTTATACAAAATTTGAATTTTTTTGGAAGCTTGTAGGTGACATTAAGGTGTGTAGAAAGCCTTGATAGTCTTTTAAACTTTGCGCAAATTTGTAAGCTCATATGACCTTTATACATGCGGGAACATAGGGCTTATAGAAATTCCTATATACGATTTTGTATGGTCTTAGTGGAAAATTTACATTTTTATAAAACGCACATGAGCATATCAATGTGCTATAAAATGCATTTATAGGTGAGATTTAGGCGATAGACCGCATTTGATAATCTCTACAACTATCTAAATTTTCATGTGATTTGGTGACAATCAAATTTCTGTCCTAATTTCTAAAATTTGACCAGCTTTGAGTGTTTCGATGGATTTGCTTGATTTCCTCCTCAAACCTCAATACTGAGGTTGACTTACACAATCATATTCAAGCAAAGACCTCTATGGAAGACAAGCTACAAATTCACACCTACATAATAAATAACATGCTTAGTCAAAAACTCAAAGTCAAATGCACATCACTTGAAGATCGTTGAGATTTTGTGGAATGTTTCACGTCTAGTTCATATGTTGTGAAGGGTATTAGTTGGGTGCATGCATGTAAAATAACATAAGCTGGAAGCTCATAGACACATTAGTACTATGTTTTTTCCGAAACACACAGAAAAATTATGTTTGTTATGGAATTTTACATGGACCCATTTGTAGCATAGAATGAAAGTAAAAGGATGAAACATTGATAACAAATATGAGAGGGGCAACATTCAGTATCAAACATGTGAGAGAAAATGCAAAGTTGTATGCTGATGTCCTGAAATCCTTGTACCAGATTATGATTTTATTTTCATTGCAGGAGCATTGACTGTTATAAAGCAAAAAAACTTTAGTGGAAGTGAGTCTCAGAATTCTTTTTTTAATATAAAGGAAGTTCGGCAATAGCCTACTCTCCAGGACTTGAATTAAATTAAGAAACAAAGGTACAATAGAAGGGGACTAGTGCCCACGGGACCCCCCAAATCCCACAAAGCAGGGGAAGCTTGATTGAATCCTAGGTTGCATTACAGAGAAGGTTAATCTCCTATCGGCAAGCCGCTGGCTTCACGCGAAGACGTTGGTGGTCTCATCTATGAAGGTGCAAGACACTCGTTCAATGCTAGGTGGCACCCCCAAATCTGTGTCGAGGCCGACCTCAGTTCGCCGCTTCCTTCAATGATCAAAGTGGACATGGGCGAAGGAGATGTATGGGAACAGGACGTCACATACAAAAACCTTCCCAACGCGTGCTTTCATTGTGGCCAGCAAGGTCACAGGATTAAAGATTGCCCTCTCAGGCAAAAAAACAAACGCTTTCAAGAAGCCTCCAAAACCGCTCAAGACAACATTGGCAATTTGACCCACTCGACCAAGGAGGGGGAAGGCAAGGGCCTCCTTAATCCGCTAGCTGATGCTGATGGCTTTATTGAAGTTAGAAGAAGAAGGAAAAGAAGCCCTAGGGCCAACGGTGAGAGAAACAACATGCCGCTTACCCCCTACAGCAATTTGTATTGCAATCTAGAAAAGGAGATTAATGAGCTTGACTACCCAGGTGGGAAGCTACTTGAGATAGACACCTACGACAAAGCCCTAGAGATCCCTGACAATAAAGAAACCCCCCAGGAGGGTTACACTACAAGCAAAGAGGATGGTTTCACCACTAGTAACGAAGACAACATGGATAGTGAAAGTTCCATCATTGGATCGACAATCCCGGAAACAGTGCCGAGCACGGGGCCCAAGTCTCCCCAGCAAGGGGCATCCCGCAAAGGAAAACAGCCTATGGAGTTACCCTGGAAAAGCCCCCGCAAGAACCGACTTCTAAGTTGGGATCAGATCCCAGCGAAAAAGAAAGACGAAGTCAAGAGAAGAAAGGACAAAGCTCCCTCCCGCAAAGAGGGATCAATGCAAAAATGATTGTCATCTCGCTGAATGCTCGAGGGCTAACCGACCCCTCAAGAGCGACCATCATTGGTCAATGGCTTCGCGACATTAGCTTAAACCCAGACTTTATATGTATTCAAGAGATTAAAATTGACGGAGAAGACCTCCAGAAGCGGCTCAGACAGATCTCCTCGGCCCATGTGTGGATCCCAACGAAGCACCAGCGGGGGTCTGGAGGAACGGTTATCGGTGTTAAACAACTCTGGTTTGAAAAGCTTGAGAACTCCATTGAAGATGTAAGTCACCGTTGGATTGCTGTCTCTTTTGGTGCTCCTCTTTGTGTTACTATGGTTTCTTTGTACGCCCCTAACGAGGATTTGGAGAGACTGAACACTTGGGCTTCCTTAGACTCGCTTCCCCACAACGTGCTTATTTGTGGAGACTTCAACATGGTGGAAGACCCTATGGACAGATGGATGGGCAAGGGCAGGGTCATCGACAGTCGGGAGAAAGACACGTGGGACATGACCAAACTCCACTTGGATTTGATTGAGTTCAAAGACTCAAGTGGCTTTTCTTGGTCGAATCTCCAAGCGGGCGAGGACTTGAGGAAAGCTAGACTCGATAGATGCTACATCTCTCAGAGTTTCACTCAACAGTGGGGCCACCCTACCATCACGCAACGCACTGACCTCACTATCTCTGATCACTACCCGATCGTTATCACTTTTCAACCTTCCAACAAAATCCGCAAGGCTCCGTGGTTCCATGCCAACGCAACCACCTTCTCTCTCCCTTCTGTCCACCAAGAAATTGCCGATGTGTGGAAAGTGGCGTTCGCCTCTGGCTTGGCCCCTGCCAAGTGCTGGAGAAGTGCGGTCGACAAGTCTCGTAAGATCATGATCAGAACTAAGAAGATGCTCGAGACTGTGCGGCGGGCTCGTAGGGAAGCCCTTTACCACAGACTCTGGCGGCTCGAGGAGGAAGTGAACAAAGGAAAACAACAAGCCCAGAAAGGCCTCAGAAAAATCAGAGCAGTGTTGAGATACGAGGAAGAAATACAAAGGAAAAACTTGCAGATCTTCTTCAAGGAGTGGTGGGCTGGCAAAGCCGACAAACCCACCAAAGAGATGTGTCGTATCCTTAAAAGGAAACACAACAGAGAGTCGATCCCCCTACTGCTAGACCCACATGGCAATGTATGCAATTCGGAAGAAGATAATTTTGGCATCATCGAGGGGCACTTCACGAGACTCCTGGGAACCTCGAACCCCCTTTCCCACCATAGAAGGGACTGTATGGCTGCCATTTCTAGGGTTTCCCCCCGGAGGATACCACCCAACCTCCACTCCCTGCTTCATGCCCCTATCTCGGAATCAGAAATCATTGCGGTCATTGATGCCCTCCCTCTCGGTAAAAGCCCGGGACCCGACGGACTCACTAACGAGTTCTTTAAATCCTTCAAGCTGGTGGTTGCCACCCCTCTTCGGATGGTTTGGCAAGAAGCGCTAACGTTTGGTGCTCTTCCTTCTTGTCTAAATAATGGAATTATCAAGTTGATATACAAGAAGGGGGAAAAGAATAGAATCGAGAACTGGCGGCCTATTACGATGCTCCAAACAGGATACAAGATCATCGCCAAAGTCATTGCCAATAGACTCTCGTGCCACCTGAGATCTTGGCTTAGTGAGGACCAAAAAGGTTTCATCAAAGGCAGGTCTATCCTGGAAACCATTATGGATATTTGGGAAGGTATTCAATTTGCAAATGAGTCTAATCAAGATGTGGTTTTCCTCAAGATCGACTTTGACAAAGCCTACGACAGGCTAGAATGGGACTATATTCTGCAGTCGCTCAAAGATCTCGGACTTAGTCAGAAATTCACCAAGATGATCGCGACCCTTCTCGGAAACGCAACGACCCAAATTAACGTTAACGGCAAACTTTCGAAGGCGATCCATCTTAGAAGATCGATTAGACAAGGGTGCCCTCTGGCCCCCCTTCTTTTTGCCATCGCCACTGAGGGGCTGAGCAGACTTGTGGCTCATCATGTGGAGGCTGGCAATATCAAAGGCCTCCGGCTGCCTCACGACCACAGTCAAATCATCATGAGACTTTTTGCTGATGATATGAACGCGTTCGTCCACAATGATAATACCAGCCTGGAGACTTTCTGGAGGTGTCTTGCTACCTTTTGTGATGCCTCTGGATCCAAAATCAACCACTCCAAGACCGCCTTTAGGGCTATCGGGGGACAGCATCCTGGCCTTCTCACTGATCATGGCTGTCAAATCATTCCGCAGGGCCAAATCCTTCGACTTCTTGGAATCCCCTTGGGGTTTGGCGTCTCTATGGAGCAGCGATGGAACTGGGTGTTGGCTAAACTCGAAAACAAACTTAACTATTGGAGAGGTATGCAAATCAATCTCGCTGGGCGTGCGATGGTTATCAACACGTTCCTCCTCTCTTCTACCATCTATTTCCTTTCTTGTTGGAGACCGAATGAGCAAGGCCTGTCCAAACTGAATAGTATTTGTAGAAACTTTCTTTGGACGGGCGATCATAACAGAAGGGGGGTGCCTAAAATCAAATGGGCCATCTGCACTAGCCCTAGAGATAGCGGGGGGCTTGGTATCCTGGACATTGGGTGTATGGCTAACAAACTGGCAGCCAAATGGATGATTAAGGCTTGGTGCAATAGGGAGGCCTCGTGGGCCAAGCTGATCTTCAGAAACAAGAATGAGCTGGCTCTCACGGGGTTCCCGAACTGGAAGAATCTTGACATCATGACCCTGCTTTTCTCCCCGATCCCCGTCTTCCCGAAAGGCTCCAATCTCATGTGCTCCCTTTGGAAGGGCTGGAATAAAGTCAAAAGCTTCACAAGAATTAGTGAGGACTGGAAGTGGGCGGCCGGAATCAGACAAAACGACTCTATCTGGTTTCCGATACATGGCATCCGGAGTGTGGAATCGTGGAACATTCAAAATGCCAAGAAGCTATGGAACAAAGGATTCAAAAAATGGAAACACCTCTGGAAACATGACACCAACAACTGGATCAACTTCGAGGATATTGACCCTCGCATAAACATCTCCTACGAAGAATGGAACACTTTGCAAAGCAGATGCCTCGCTTGGGATCGTCACAAGACTCGCCTTCTCATGGGACACGACACACCGAACTCGCTTGGTCTCAAATGGCACAATGGAAATAGCCTACTCAAAATCCCGAACATCAAAGAAACGGCTGACCTCCAGATCAGCCTCAACAATAAGTGGTGCCTGTCTTGGACGCGGCTTCGGTGGGACATGAAATTCATGGGTATCTGGCACCCCCTTATTGAGATTAAGAAGTCTGTCCTCTTATGGCAAATTCTTCATCGAGGAATTTGGACCAACCATAAGGCTAGCAAACTTTGTGGGATCCCTCCTTGGTGCAAACGCTGCCACCGCGCTATCGAAGATGTCCCACACATCTTCCTTACTTGCCCCAACTCCTACAGAATCTGGCAGACGGTTGGAATGAAAATCAGACTTCAAAAACAGCTTAGTTGGAAACAAGTCCTTTTGGGAGAAGCGATCGGCTGCTTTGCGACACTCTGGAACGCCATCAGAGGGGAAGTCCTGTGGAAAATTTGGCGGGAGAGGTGTGCTCTCAACTTCGGCGATCCCCCCAGGGAGTGGTCGATTGAGAAATCACTATTCCTCCTGGGCAAAAGGATCGTTAACAGTAAGAAGTCCCCCCCCTTCAGGCACCATCAAGTCCTCCTTTTGATCAACAACAAGCTCAAACCCAAGTGGGCCCCGCATGAGGGCGATGAGTCTCAGAATTCTTGAACTAACCCTGCGAGAGCCAATTATTTCTGGAGATAAATCCTATTGCCTTTCCCTGAAAAAGGTCTCAGAATAGCCAAAGCTACAATGATGATAAATCCCTTCGGTTATGGAGGGTCGTAGTCGGTCTCTGGGACTCCAAGAACAAATCAATTGGAAGCAAGCCCTTATTGGTGAAGTGATTGGTTGCTCTGTGACGTTGTGGAACGTGATCAGGGGAGAGATGCTTTGGAAGATTTGGCGCGAAAGATGCACTCACAACTTTGGCAATAGCTCCAAAGAGTGGTCGCTCGAGAAGTCCCTATTCCTTCATGATAGAAGAATTGCTAACTATAAGAAACCCTCCCGCCTCGCCCCCCCCCCCCCCCCCCCCTTCAGACATCACAAAGAGCTATAGTATGTCAACAATAAGCGTAAAACCAAGTGGGCTCCACACGATGGGGATGCGAGGTTTATCAACCTCCTCTATAACTTCATGTAAGCTTTGCAAGGTCGTCCATGAAGGCTCGGGAAGAAAATTAGACTTTAGAAACATATCAGCTGGAAGCAAGCTCTAGTGAGTGAAGCGTTCGGTTGCTTTGTGTCTCTCTGGAATGCGATGAGAGGGAAGGTTGTATGGAAGATCTGGCGGGAAAGATGTGCTGATAACTTTGGTGACTCCCCCAAAGAGTGGTCGATTGAGAAATCACTGTTCCTCCTTAATTGTAAGAAACCCCCTTTAGGCATCATCTAGTGCTCTTTTTGATCAACAACAAGCTTAAACCCATGTGGGCCCCGCATGCGGGTGATGAGAGGGTGATTTACCTTCTATTTAATGCCATCTAAACTTTGTATAAGCTACCCCCCCTCTGTGGGATTCGGGGGATCCCGTGGGCATTAGTCCCCTTCTCTTGTACTTTTCTTTTAATTAATTCAAGTCCGGGAGAGTAGGCTAAGGCCGAACTTTATTTAAAAAAAATAAACATAATAACAATTTTTGTTTATAGAATGCATCTGGGAGCTTAACATGATTATACTTCAGCAAGATGAGTATACAGTCCGTTTCCAAATAACCAAATAGCACCAAAGACCTTTTGTCAGAAAAACTCATCGGACAATCAAACAATGCAAACCTCAAAAACAGAAATTAATTTATACACCAGCAGACTAAAACACTCACTTCCATTTGTTCCTAAATGCTTCCTTTAATCAATAGGTTTTCACATCATAAAATGTCGAGAGAATTGGCATAAAGCTCAGATGATGGTGCAAGATGCATATGAGAAGTAATTCTTCAGTTTATGCAAGAAGTCTTGACAAAATATAGTAAAACTTTATGCACGCATAGTCATAGAAAGGTGCATACTTCCACTTCCATAGCATTGCAAGTGAATCAACTCAAAGCCACTTACAAAAAAAGTGTACTCTGATATGTTGTAGCAACCTTTAAGCTTGTCCTTCATCAAAACCAAAGTACTGTAATATGCCATTTCTCACAGTAGGTATCATTTTGAGTTAAGCCAGACGTTGATGCCATAAGTGTGGCACTTATCTTCAGAGAGAGACTCGCACCAAGGTAGAGAGGGGATGGTAGAAATCCAGCAATAGATTGATCAGAAGGTTCACTCTTGAACCTAAACTGCTGGGTGGGATTTGCTCTTCAGGCATCAAATATTCGAAGCACTCAGATAATCAGATGGTTCCTTGACTCCCCACATAAAAGATTGCATGGAAGCAGCTGCTAGATCTGTGCGCACTTGAGGAGGCAAAGTCTTCAGTCATATCTCTTCCATGGCAGCTTGTCCCTCCTTTTTACAATAAAGCATTCCTCAAAATTTAGGAACTCCCCCCCTTGGGAACTGTCCCTGCCGCTGAATAAGAGCCACCCCTTTCAGCGCATCAGATTCCTCCTTTCCTTCGACCCCCCCCCCCAAGAAGATCCTACCACCATTCTTCTTAGATACGCATTCCCGTGCTCTGACCGATGGTCCATTTCTTCAGCATTCGATGCCTAAGAACCCCTTATCTGCTCTGACCGATGTTCCATTTCTTCAGCATTCGATGCCTAAGAACCCCTTATCTGGATGAATATGCACGTACACAATAAAGATTGATTTAACAAACTTCTTCCCGGCCCATTGAACAAGAGCTCGAATCATATTAGGATCAAGATGTACACATTCTATAAGAATTAATGTTGGCAAACTTGGGTCAAGGCTTGCATGGTCCAATATCAAGTCCAATGAGCTCAAGTCTTGCAAGTTTGTTGGAGGAAGCATGTAGTGATCAGTCTAGAAATTGCAGCACGAGATTTCTTATAGAAGGCCATCGAACATAGTAGCCATGGATGATAATGGGTGGTCTTCTAGTTGGTTTTCATACAGAATACTGTATGTATGCATCCTGCATATAACTTATTGCATTCCCTTGAAGAGTTCAAGTGCTTTTGTATTATAACCATACTCTACATATCCTAGAATCAATGAGTACCTGAGAACTGCAGAAACACTAGCAACATGCAACAATACACATATAAACACATGTATATGTTACAAACACATTTTCATGTACTCATTAATTTTTATGAAAATACACAAGAAATGCAAGGAAAACCCGACGTCTGCCCTGGAATTCAAACCTCATGATCACATACAACGGAGATCATTTTCCAAGATAAAATCACCAAGATCTTCTTTCACTGTTTGATTTGATCCCGGATAAATGTGATCTTTGCTTGATGCATCCTTCTTAGTTTTAGGCTTGGATTTGAATCAATACCACATCCACCCCCTCTTAACCTTTGCATCCTCTAGATATACCAACCCGCCTACAAAGTTTAACCAAGCACATGAAATTTGAAATTAGTGCATGAAACTTGGCAAAAATTAAGAGAAGAAGGTAGAGACAAACATTGCATTTAACATATCAAGATACAACAATACATTGAGTCTAGTAATCACATGAGTGAATAGAAATCTTCCTAGCTCTTCCATTTACTCAACCTAGTCAGGTCGAATTGCCCATCCTAAGCATATGCATATACCAATCCCTAATAACTGGATTTATGACACTACAATCTGGCTTCCTTGTTGATCTCCCAATCTCTAAACCCCCATCATACCTTTTCTTATTTTTCTTTTACTTTTATTTTATTTTTCTTTACTTTTGTTCTTCATTCTAGCTCATCCCTTTAATTTTTCTTTATATTTTTATAATTTTATTTACACAAGTGAGCCTATGTCAAAATCAGGTGCGACTTATGGAATTCTCCACCCGGCCAGAGTATGTACATGAAAAACAGGTGAACATTCTACGATTTTACAACCAAGGAGCTAAAGGTATCAAGGAATGGAAGATTTTATGATTTTTTTACGTTGGTATTCTTGAAAATGTCTCTATGAATGCAATTGAAGATGATAAAGTAAGAACTTCAAGAGGAAACAAATAGTTAGAAAGCATCTTCTTAGTAGACCAAAGGAATCAAGTACATGCTCATCATGGAGTGGAGATATTCCCACATTAAGTCAACTAAGTGATGCAAGGAGAAAATGCAAGCCGAGACAATAGAGTGAAGAAGATCAAGACATGCAGAGAAACTCAATGCAAACCGACATTCAAAGAAGGGGGTGACCTTGAAGACAAACAACAAATATCCAAATATGTGGAAAATGGAACTAAGAAGGTTTGATAGCCATTCAACTGAGGGTTTGAACTAACAAGCCTTACATATGACTCATTCATGGCTAGCCCCTTCGTATATATGAGGAAAGGTATTGAATAACCCACATTCTTTGAAGAATCAAATATTTGTAGAGAATGGCAAGAGGCTATGCAGAAGGATATTAAAGCTTTGGAGGAGAACAAGTCTTGGACATTGGTGGCAAGGAATAAAGACATGAATGTTATAAAAAATGAGTGGGTGTATTAGTTAAGAATGCACTTAGATGGTAGCATTTCTTGATGTAGAGCAGAGCTTGTAGCTTACGGGTTTGCTAAGTCATATTGAGTGGACTATGAAGAGATCTTTCCTCATATAGTTAAAATGACTACCATCACAATAATCATTGTAATAGGAGCTAGGAAGCATTGTAAGATATACCAACGTGATGTGAAGAATGCTTTTGTAAATGGATAGGTATAGGAGGGTGTCTAAATAGACCAAGCATTGGGGCTTGAAGATAAAATCAACGATGATTATGTTTTCAAGTTTAAGAAGGCACTCGATGGTCTCAAGCAAGCCCCTGTGACAACCCGTGGGCAAGAGCCCCCCCCCCCCCCCCCCCCCCCATGTATTTCTATCTAGGCCTTTTTGGTGCTTGTATGGTTTGCCGACCGGCGCCAAATTGTGCGCAACTATAGGGGGACATGGTGAGCCTCCGACCCAAGTGACCAAGTGAACTCAAGCGATCTTAGCGATCAACGTGCGGTAGCCTTCGTGCTAGTCCCCTCCGCACGCACCTCTCGAAAGCGCCGTTGTGCCATCGAGGGGCCGTTGTAACGCGTTTGCCCGCGACGCTTAACGCGGGCCGGCTCACTGTAAACGTTCGCCCGCGACGTTCAACGCGGGCCGGCTTAGGCCGTCTCTTTGTAAGCGTTCTCTTTCAATGCAAGTTGGTTTTTCATTCAAACGGTGATCTTCCGCTTTCAAGTAAGCGAACAAAACACTCAAGTAAGTCACCCTACCGACGGGCCGGTGCGAGTCGCCGAGCGAGCCCGGGGTGCTTGCTTTCGTTTTATCACAGTTGGTATCAGAGCCTCGCTCGATCCAAGCGGCCTTGGAAAAGAGAACGGACCGGTTGTCACACCAGTGCTGGGGACCGAGTCTTAACGTTCTACTTAGTACACCGCGATGGAGGGTGAAGGCAACGACGCGTTTCTTAGCGACGTGGAGCCACGCGGTGGAGGCCACAAAGAGACAGGAAAGGAAAAACGGAGGAACAAGGGGAAACGTCAACCGACCCCGCCTCCCACAAATCGGAATTATGATCTTGGAACGTTGGAAAAGGAGAGGGATGAACTGCCCGTAGACTGGATGGTGGCTCAGGAAAACCGCATGGGCCGTCTTGAGTCCACCATCGCTGATCTGGCGCAGTTGTTGAAAGGTCAGGCAGAAACAAGGGAAAACAAGCCCAGGGATACGGGAAAGCAACCAGAGGTTCAACAGGGGGAGACATCGGGGCGCACGTCTCGACAAGGCCGTCGGCCTCGCGTCAGACGATACAACCTCATCTCCTCCTCGGACGATGGTAGCGACTCAGACTCCTATGGGAGGTTCAAACCGTGCCCACCCGAGAAGTTCCGGGGTAAACGCAACTCTCTCGCAGTCTCCAAATGGCTTCGAGACATGGAGCAATATCTCGATCTTCAAGGAGTGGGTAAGCGACATTGGGTGAAGATTGCCGCCTCCTTCCTAGCCGACGATGCCGACGCTTGGTTCTTGGCAGAGTCCGCAAGGGAGGAATTCAAGTCATGGAAAGAGTTCAAAGCAGCGTTTGAGGAGTATTTTATTCCTCAAAACGAATCATTCAAACTCAGGGATGAGTGGCGGGGCCTGAAACAAGAAGGGCCGTTGTCCGAATACATTCGCAAGTATAGAAGACTCATGTTGCAAATCACGGAGATGCACGATCTTGATCGGCTGCATGGGTTCCTATACGGATGTAGCGTTTGGACGCGGCGAGAGATAGAAAAACAGTCGCCCCCCACCTGGGAAGAAGCCATTGTCATGGCCGAAAGATATCAGGATGCAGAGAGCAACCGTCGTGCTCAAAGCATACGCAGAACAGAAAACGTATCACCCCGAAGAAATCAGCAGGGAGTGGGAAACAACATCTCAAACACCCGCCCTGCCACCGCTCAGAATACGGGCAATGCTCAAGTACAGAGAAACCCAACCACTCAAGGGAACAATCAACAGAGGGCGCTGCCAGCCCCTCAAATGCAAAGGAATGATCCCCGGCCGTTCTGTAGGGTATGCCGCGGGAATCACTGGACGCACCAGTGCACGCGCAACAATAACCAGACGCGAGTGCAAACGGCTCATGTAGAAGAGGAGCCACCGAGACGAAACACAAACGTAATCCTAACAGAACTAGATGAAAACGAACAAGAGATACAAAACGGGAATGAAGCACCACATGTAGGTACGGTGGCCGCACTGCCAGGATGTTTTCCAATGACTTTAAGAATGATTCAAAATATGTATTTTTGGGGGACTTTTGGGAACAAGAGAAAAGCAGTGTTAGTAGATTCAGGTGCAACACATAACTTTATGTCGCCAGAATGCGCAGCCAGTTTACAGTTGGCTTTGAGTAAGTTACCTGAAATGTCAGTAACCTTCACCCAAGGCCGCGACGATAATGTGAAGATAGCACTGAACGTGAGAATGACAGTAGGTGAATGGTCCGCGAAGCTAGATTTTTTGGTAGTCCCGCTAGAGTCGTTCGACGTCATAGTTGGGCTATCTTTTATGGATAGATACATGGTCAGTCTATTAGGCAAAAAGATTGACAAGCTTCTCCTAGATATGCAAGGAAATATTGTGGTGGTGGACTGTTACAGAGTAGCAAGAAGGACCCCAGTAACACGTCAAGAGACACAAGGGAAACAAGAAAACGGAGACAATCCAGGATCGAACCCTCAAGAAATAAAAGCGAAAGCAAGTACGCCTCCAACGTCAAGGGAGGAATTAGACAGACAAAGAAAAGGAAAAACACCGATGCATCAAGAGGGTGCGTCGTCAAGTAGCCAGAACAAAGGGAACAAAGCCGTGAACCTACCACCAGGAAAATTAAAGTCAGTAGCCGCAGTAACAAGGGCAGTAAACAAACAACAGACACAAGGGCCAATGACGGCCAAGCAAGTGGAAAAGGCAATGAAACAAGGGGCTCAAGCACACTTGTGCCTCATAAAGTGTAATCACATAGACATAGAGGAACAGGAAAGTAACAAGATGAAGGTGGGTGACCAAAGAGTTCAGGAGGTACTTAGAGAGTTTCAGGACGTTCTACCGAGTCAGTTACCAAGCGGCCTGCCACCACTCAGGCAGGTACAACATAGAATCGAGGTCATGCCAGGCCAAGCTCCACCCGCAAAGGCACCTTATAGAATGAATGAGACAGACCTAAAGGAGTTAAAAAGGCAACTGGTAGAACTAGAACAGCAAGGGTTCATTCGACCCAGTAGTTCACCCTACGGTGCTCCCGTTTTATTCGTCAAGAAGAAAGATGGCAGCATGCGGTTGTGTGTGGACTATCGGGCTTTGAACAAGATTACAGTCAAGACCAGGTACCCAGTTCCAGTTATGGATGAATTGATGGACCGACTGGGTCAGGCGAAATTCTTCACACGAATAGATCTCAGATCCGGATATCATCAAATTCGGATTGCAGAACAAGACATTGAGAAGACGGCATTCAGAACTCGCTATGGCAGCTATGAGTGGCTAGTCATGGCTTTTGGACTTACAGGCGCTCCAGGCACGTTTTTCCGGGAGATGAACGACGGATTCAGAGATATGTTGGATGAGTTCTTAATCATCTACATAGACGATCTTTTGATCTACAGCCGCAATTTAGAGGAACACCTGGACCACGTGAGAGCAGTACTTCAACGTCTAAGGGAAAGACAGCTCTATGCCAAGCCAGAAAAGTGTGAATTTGCCATGACTTCAGTTGAATTTTTAGGTTTCATGGTTTCAGACAAAGGAGTGAATTTGCCATCGAGGGGCACTTCACGAGACTCCTGGGAACCTCGAACCCCCTTTCCCACCATAGAAGGGACTGTATGGCTGCCATTTCTAGGGTTTCCCCCCGGAGGATACCACCCAACCTCCACTCCCTGCTTCATGCCCCTATCTCGGAATCAGAAATCATTGCGGTCATTGATGCCCTCCCTCTCGGTAAAAGCCCGGGACCCGACGGACTCACTAACGAGTTCTTTAAATCCTTCAAGCTGGTGGTTGCCACCCCTCTTCGGATGGTTTGGCAAGAAGCGCTAACGTTTGGTGCTCTTCCTTCTTGTCTAAATAATGGAATTATCAAGTTGATATACAAGAAGGGGGAAAAGAATAGAATCGAGAACTGGCGGCCTATTACGATGCTCCAAACAGGATACAAGATCATCGCCAAAGTCATTGCCAATAGACTCTCGTGCCACCTGAGATCTTGGCTTAGTGAGGACCAAAAAGGTTTCATCAAAGGCAGGTCTATCCTGGAAACCATTATGGATATTTGGGAAGGTATTCAATTTGCAAATGAGTCTAATCAAGATGTGGTTTTCCTCAAGATCGACTTTGACAAAGCCTACGACAGGCTAGAATGGGACTATATTCTGCAGTCGCTCAAAGATCTCGGACTTAGTCAGAAATTCACCAAGATGATCGCGACCCTTCTCGGAAACGCAACGACCCAAATTAACGTTAACGGCAAACTTTCGAAGGCGATCCATCTTAGAAGATCGATTAGACAAGGGTGCCCTCTGGCCCCCCTTCTTTTTGCCATCGCCACTGAGGGGCTGAGCAGACTTGTGGCTCATCATGTGGAGGCTGGCAATATCAAAGGCCTCCGGCTGCCTCACGACCACAGTCAAATCATCATGAGACTTTTTGCTGATGATATGAACGCGTTCGTCCACAATGATAATACCAGCCTGGAGACTTTCTGGAGGTGTCTTGCTACCTTTTGTGATGCCTCTGGATCCAAAATCAACCACTCCAAGACCGCCTTTAGGGCTATCGGGGGACAGCATCCTGGCCTTCTCACTGATCATGGCTGTCAAATCATTCCGCAGGGCCAAATCCTTCGACTTCTTGGAATCCCCTTGGGGTTTGGCGTCTCTATGGAGCAGCGATGGAACTGGGTGTTGGCTAAACTCGAAAACAAACTTAACTATTGGAGAGGTATGCAAATCAATCTCGCTGGGCGTGCGATGGTTATCAACACGTTCCTCCTCTCTTCTACCATCTATTTCCTTTCTTGTTGGAGACCGAATGAGCAAGGCCTGTCCAAACTGAATAGTATTTGTAGAAACTTTCTTTGGACGGGCGATCATAACAGAAGGGGGGTGCCTAAAATCAAATGGGCCATCTGCACTAGCCCTAGAGATAGCGGGGGGCTTGGTATCCTGGACATTGGGTGTATGGCTAACAAACTGGCAGCCAAATGGATGATTAAGGCTTGGTGCAATAGGGAGGCCTCGTGGGCCAAGCTGATCTTCAGAAACAAGAATGAGCTGGCTCTCACGGGGTTCCCGAACTGGAAGAATCTTGACATCATGACCCTGCTTTTCTCCCCGATCCCCGTCTTCCCGAAAGGCTCCAATCTCATGTGCTCCCTTTGGAAGGGCTGGAATAAAGTCAAAAGCTTCACAAGAATTAGTGAGGACTGGAAGTGGGCGGCCGGAATCAGACAAAACGACTCTATCTGGTTTCCGATACATGGCATCCGGAGTGTGGAATCGTGGAACATTCAAAATGCCAAGAAGCTATGGAACAAAGGATTCAAAAAATGGAAACACCTCTGGAAACATGACACCAACAACTGGATCAACTTCGAGGATATTGACCCTCGCATAAACATCTCCTACGAAGAATGGAACACTTTGCAAAGCAGATGCCTCGCTTGGGATCGTCACAAGACTCGCCTTCTCATGGGACACGACACACCGAACTCGCTTGGTCTCAAATGGCACAATGGAAATAGCCTACTCAAAATCCCGAACATCAAAGAAACGGCTGACCTCCAGATCAGCCTCAACAATAAGTGGTGCCTGTCTTGGACGCGGCTTCGGTGGGACATGAAATTCATGGGTATCTGGCACCCCCTTATTGAGATTAAGAAGTCTGTCCTCTTATGGCAAATTCTTCATCGAGGAATTTGGACCAACCATAAGGCTAGCAAACTTTGTGGGATCCCTCCTTGGTGCAAACGCTGCCACCCGCGCTATCGAAGATGTCCCACACATCTTCCTTACTTGCCCCAACTCCTACAGAATCTGGCAGACGGTTGGAATGAAAATCAGACTTCAAAAACAGCTTAGTTGGAAACAAGTCCTTTTGGGAGAAGCGATCGGCTGCTTTGCGACACTCTGGAACGCCATCAGAGGGGAAGTCCTGTGGAAAATTTGGCGGGAGAGGTGTGCTCTCAACTTCGGCGATCCCCCCAGGGAGTGGTCGATTGAGAAATCACTATTCCTCCTGGGCAAAAGGATCGTTAACAGTAAGAAGTCCCCCCCCTTCAGGCACCATCAAGTCCTCCTTTTGATCAACAACAAGCTCAAACCCAAGTGGGCCCCGCATGAGGGCGATGAGTCTCAGAATTCTTGAACTAACCATGCGAGAGCCAATTATTTCTGGAGATAAATCCTATTGCCTTTCCCTGAAAAAGGTCTCCGAATAGCCAAAGCTACAATGATGATAAATCCCTTCGGTTATGGAGGGTCGTAGTCGGTCTCTGGGACTCCAAGAACAAATCAATTGGAAGCAAGCCCTTATTGGTGAAGTGATTGGTTGCTCTGTGACGTTGTGGAACGTGATCAGGGGAGAGATGCTTTGGAAGATTTGGCGCGAAAGATGCACTCACAACTTTGGCAATAGCTCCAAAGAGTGGTCGCTCGAGAAGTCCCTATTCCTTCATGATAGAAGAATTGCTAACTATAAGAAACCCTCCCGCCTCGCCCCCCCCCCCCCCCCCCCTTCAGACATCACAAAGAGCTATAGTATGTCAACAATAAGCGTAAAACCAAGTGGGCTCCACACGATGGGGATGCGAGGTTTATCAACCTCCTCTATAACTTCATGTAAGCTTTGCAAGGTCGTCCATGAAGGCTCGGGAAGAAAATTAGACTTTAGAAACATATCAGCTGGAAGCAAGCTCTAGTGAGTGAAGCGTTCGGTTGCTTTGTGTCTCTCTGGAATGCGATGAGAGGGAAGGTTGTATGGAAGATCTGGCGGGAAAGATGTGCTGATAACTTTGGTGACTCCCCCAAAGAGTGGTCGATTGAGAAATCACTGTTCCTCCTTAATTGTAAGAAACCCCCTTTAGGCATCATCTAGTGCTCTTTTTGATCAACAACAAGCTTAAACCCATGTGGGCCCCGCATGCGGGTGATGAGAGGGTGATTTACCTTCTATTTAATGCCATCTAAACTTTGTATAAGCTACCCCCCCTCTGTGGGATTCGGGGGATCCCGTGGGCATTAGTCCCCTTCTCTTGTACTTTTCTTTTAATTAATTCAAGTCCGGGAGAGTAGGCTAAGGCCGAACTTTATTTAAAAAAAATAAACATAATAACAATTTTTGTTTATAGAATGCATCTGGGAGCTTAACATGATTATACTTCAGCAAGATGAGTATACAGTCCGTTTCCAAATAACCAAATAGCACCAAAGACCTTTTGTCAGAAAAACTCATCGGACAATCAAACAATGCAAACCTCAAAAACAGAAATTAATTTATACACCAGCAGACTAAAACACTCACTTCCATTTGTTCCTAAATGCTTCCTTTAATCAATAGGTTTTCACATCATAAAATGTCGAGAGAATTGGCATAAAGCTCAGATGATGGTGCAAGATGCATATGAGAAGTAATTCTTCAGTTTATGCAAGAAGTCTTGACAAAATATAGTAAAACTTTATGCACGCATAGTCATAGAAAGGTGCATACTTCCACTTCCATAGCATTGCAAGTGAATCAACTCAAAGCCACTTACAAAAAAAGTGTACTCTGATATGTTGTAGCAACCTTTAAGCTTGTCCTTCATCAAAACCAAAGTACTGTAATATGCCATTTCTCACAGTAGGTATCATTTTGAGTTAAGCCAGACGTTGATGCCATAAGTGTGGCACTTATCTTCAGAGAGAGACTCGCACCAAGGTAGAGAGGGGATGGTAGAAATCCAGCAATAGATTGATCAGAAGGTTCACTCTTGAACCTAAACTGCTGGGTGGGATTTGCTCTTCAGGCATCAAATATTCGAAGCACTCAGATAATCAGATGGTTCCTTGACTCCCCACATAAAAGATTGCATGGAAGCAGCTGCTAGATCTGTGCGCACTTGAGGAGGCAAAGTCTTCAGTCATATCTCTTCCATGGCAGCTTGTCCCTCCTTTTTACAATAAAGCATTCCTCAAAATTTAGGAACTCCCCCCCTTGGGAACTGTCCCTGCCGCTGAATAAGAGCCACCCCTTTCAGCGCATCAGATTCCTCCTTTCCTTCGACCCCCCCCCCCAAGAAGATCCTACCACCATTCTTCTTAGATACGCATTCCCGTGCTCTGACCGATGGTCCATTTCTTCAGCATTCGATGCCTAAGAACCCCTTATCTGCTCTGACCGATGTTCCATTTCTTCAGCATTCGATGCCTAAGAACCCCTTATCTGGATGAATATGCACGTACACAATAAAGATTGATTTAACAAACTTCTTCCCGGCCCATTGAACAAGAGCTCGAATCATATTAGGATCAAGATGTACACATTCTATAAGAATTAATGTTGGCAAACTTGGGTCAAGGCTTGCATGGTCCAATATCAAGTCCAATGAGCTCAAGTCTTGCAAGTTTGTTGGAGGAAGCATGTAGTGATCAGTCTAGAAATTGCAGCACGAGATTTCTTATAGAAGGCCATCGAACATAGTAGCCATGGATGATAATGGGTGGTCTTCTAGTTGGTTTTCATACAGAATACTGTATGTATGCATCCTGCATATAACTTATTGCATTCCCTTGAAGAGTTCAAGTGCTTTTGTATTATAACCATACTCTACATATCCTAGAATCAATGAGTACCTGAGAACTGCAGAAACACTAGCAACATGCAACAATACACATATAAACACATGTATATGTTACAAACACATTTTCATGTACTCATTAATTTTTATGAAAATACACAAGAAATGCAAGGAAAACCCGACGTCTGCCCTGGAATTCAAACCTCATGATCACATACAACGGAGATCATTTTCCAAGATAAAATCACCAAGATCTTCTTTCACTGTTTGATTTGATCCCGGATAAATGTGATCTTTGCTTGATGCATCCTTCTTAGTTTTAGGCTTGGATTTGAATCAATACCACATCCACCCCCTCTTAACCTTTGCATCCTCTAGATATACCAACCCGCCTACAAAGTTTAACCAAGCACATGAAATTTGAAATTAGTGCATGAAACTTGGCAAAAATTAAGAGAAGAAGGTAGAGACAAACATTGCATTTAACATATCAAGATACAACAATACATTGAGTCTAGTAATCACATGAGTGAATAGAAATCTTCCTAGCTCTTCCATTTACTCAACCTAGTCAGGTCGAATTGCCCATCCTAAGCATATGCATATACCAATCCCTAATAACTGGATTTATGACACTACAATCTGGCTTCCTTGTTGATCTCCCAATCTCTAAACCCCCATCATACCTTTTCTTATTTTTCTTTTACTTTTATTTTATTTTTCTTTACTTTTGTTCTTCATTCTAGCTCATCCCTTTAATTTTTCTTTATATTTTTATAATTTTATTTACACAAGTGAGCCTATGTCAAAATCAGGTGCGACTTATGGAATTCTCCACCCGGCCAGAGTATGTACATGAAAAACAGGTGAACATTCTACGATTTTACAACCAAGGAGCTAAAGGTATCAAGGAATGGAAGATTTTATGATTTTTTTACGTTGGTATTCTTGAAAATGTCTCTATGAATGCAATTGAAGATGATAAAGTAAGAACTTCAAGAGGAAACAAATAGTTAGAAAGCATCTTCTTAGTAGACCAAAGGAATCAAGTACATGCTCATCATGGAGTGGAGATATTCCCACATTAAGTCAACTAAGTGATGCAAGGAGAAAATGCAAGCCGAGACAATAGAGTGAAGAAGATCAAGACATGCAGAGAAACTCAATGCAAACCGACATTCAAAGAAGGGGGTGACCTTGAAGACAAACAACAAATATCCAAATATGTGGAAAATTGAACTAAGAAGGTTTGATAGCCATTCAACTGAGGGTTTGAACTAACAAGCCTTACATATGACTCATTCATGGCTAGCCCCTTCGTATATATGAGGAAAGGTATTGAATAACCCACATTCTTTGAAGAATCAAATATTTGTAGAGAATGGCAAGAGGCTATGCAGAAGGATATTAAAGCTTTGGAGGAGAACAAGTCTTGGACATTGGTGGCAAGGAATAAAGACATGAATGTTATAAAAAATGAGTGGGTGTATTAGTTAAGAATGCACTTAGATGGTAGCATTTCTTGATGTAGAGCAGAGCTTGTAGCTTACGGGTTTGCTAAGTCATATTGAGTGGACTATGAAGAGATCTTTCCTCATATAGTTAAAATGACTACCATCACAATAATCATTGTAATAGGAGCTAGGAAGCATTGTAAGATATACCAACGTGATGTGAAGAATGCTTTTGTAAATGGATAGGTATAGGAGGGTGTCTAAATAGACCAAGCATTGGGGCTTGAAGATAAAATCAACGATGATTATGTTTTCAAGTTTAAGAAGGCACTCGATGGTCTCAAGCAAGCCCCTGTGACAACCCGTGGGCAAGAGCCCCCCCCCCCCCCCCCCCCCCCATGTATTTCTATCTAGGCCTTTTTGGTGCTTGTATGGTTTGCCGACCGGCGCCAAATTGTGCGCAACTATAGGGGGACATGGTGAGCCTCCGACCCAAGTGACCAAGTGAACTCAAGCGATCTTAGCGATCAACGTGCGGTAGCCTTCGTGCTAGTCCCCTCCGCACGCACCTCTCGAAAGCGCCGTTGTGCCATCGAGGGGCCGTTGTAACGCGTTTGCCCGCGACGCTTAACGCGGGCCGGCTCACTGTAAACGTTCGCCCGCGACGTTCAACGCGGGCCGGCTTAGGCCGTCTCTTTGTAAGCGTTCTCTTTCAATGCAAGTTGGTTTTTCATTCAAACGGTGATCTTCCGCTTTCAAGTAAGCGAACAAAACACTCAAGTAAGTCACCCTACCGACGGGCCGGTGCGAGTCGCCGAGCGAGCCCGGGGTGCTTGCTTTCGTTTTATCACAGTTGGTATCAGAGCCTCGCTCGATCCAAGCGGCCTTGGAAAAGAGAACGGACCGGTTGTCACACCAGTGCTGGGGACCGAGTCTTAACGTTCTACTTAGTACACCGCGATGGAGGGTGAAGGCAACGACGCGTTTCTTAGCGACGTGGAGCCACGCGGTGGAGGCCACAAAGAGACAGGAAAGGAAAAACGGAGGAACAAGGGGAAACGTCAACCGACCCCGCCTCCCACAAATCGGAATTATGATCTTGGAACGTTGGAAAAGGAGAGGGATGAACTGCCCGTAGACTGGATGGTGGCTCAGGAAAACCGCATGGGCCGTCTTGAGTCCACCATCGCTGATCTGGCGCAGTTGTTGAAAGGTCAGGCAGAAACAAGGGAAAACAAGCCCAGGGATACGGGAAAGCAACCAGAGGTTCAACAGGGGGAGACATCGGGGCGCACGTCTCGACAAGGCCGTCGGCCTCGCGTCAGACGATACAACCTCATCTCCTCCTCGGACGATGGTAGCGACTCAGACTCCTATGGGAGGTTCAAACCGTGCCCACCCGAGAAGTTCCGGGGTAAACGCAACTCTCTCGCAGTCTCCAAATGGCTTCGAGACATGGAGCAATATCTCGATCTTCAAGGAGTGGGTAAGCGACATTGGGTGAAGATTGCCGCCTCCTTCCTAGCCGACGATGCCGACGCTTGGTTCTTGGCAGAGTCCGCAAGGGAGGAATTCAAGTCATGGAAAGAGTTCAAAGCAGCGTTTGAGGAGTATTTTATTCCTCAAAACGAATCATTCAAACTCAGGGATGAGTGGCGGGGCCTGAAACAAGAAGGGCCGTTGTCCGAATACATTCGCAAGTATAGAAGACTCATGTTGCAAATCACGGAGATGCACGATCTTGATCGGCTGCATGGGTTCCTATACGGATGTAGCGTTTGGACGCGGCGAGAGATAGAAAAACAGTCGCCCCCCACCTGGGAAGAAGCCATTGTCATGGCCGAAAGATATCAGGATGCAGAGAGCAACCGTCGTGCTCAAAGCATACGCAGAACAGAAAACGTATCACCCCGAAGAAATCAGCAGGGAGTGGGAAACAACATCTCAAACACCCGCCCTGCCACCGCTCAGAATACGGGCAATGCTCAAGTACAGAGAAACCCAACCACTCAAGGGAACAATCAACAGAGGGCGCTGCCAGCCCCTCAAATGCAAAGGAATGATCCCCGGCCGTTCTGTAGGGTATGCCGCGGGAATCACTGGACGCACCAGTGCACGCGCAACAATAACCAGACGCGAGTGCAAACGGCTCATGTAGAAGAGGAGCCACCGAGACGAAACACAAACGTAATCCTAACAGAACTAGATGAAAACGAACAAGAGATACAAAACGGGAATGAAGCACCACATGTAGGTACGGTGGCCGCACTGCCAGGATGTTTTCCAATGACTTTAAGAATGATTCAAAATATGTATTTTTGGGGGACTTTTGGGAACAAGAGAAAAGCAGTGTTAGTAGATTCAGGTGCAACACATAACTTTATGTCGCCAGAATGCGCAGCCAGTTTACAGTTGGCTTTGAGTAAGTTACCTGAAATGTCAGTAACCTTCACCCAAGGCCGCGACGATAATGTGAAGATAGCACTGAACGTGAGAATGACAGTAGGTGAATGGTCCGCGAAGCTAGATTTTTTGGTAGTCCCGCTAGAGTCGTTCGACGTCATAGTTGGGCTATCTTTTATGGATAGATACATGGTCAGTCTATTAGGCAAAAAGATTGACAAGCTTCTCCTAGATATGCAAGGAAATATTGTGGTGGTGGACTGTTACAGAGTAGCAAGAAGGACCCCAGTAACACGTCAAGAGACACAAGGGAAACAAGAAAACGGAGACAATCCAGGATCGAACCCTCAAGAAATAAAAGCGAAAGCAAGTACGCCTCCAACGTCAAGGGAGGAATTAGACAGACAAAGAAAAGGAAAAACACCGATGCATCAAGAGGGTGCGTCGTCAAGTAGCCAGAACAAAGGGAACAAAGCCGTGAACCTACCACCAGGAAAATTAAAGTCAGTAGCCGCAGTAACAAGGGCAGTAAACAAACAACAGACACAAGGGCCAATGACGGCCAAGCAAGTGGAAAAGGCAATGAAACAAGGGGCTCAAGCACACTTGTGCCTCATAAAGTGTAATCACATAGACATAGAGGAACAGGAAAGTAACAAGATGAAGGTGGGTGACCAAAGAGTTCAGGAGGTACTTAGAGAGTTTCAGGACGTTCTACCGAGTCAGTTACCAAGCGGCCTGCCACCACTCAGGTAGGTACAACATAGAATCGAGGTCATGCCAGGCCAAGCTCCACCCGCAAAGGCACCTTATAGAATGAATGAGACAGACCTAAAGGAGTTAAAAAGGCAACTGGTAGAACTAGAACAGCAAGGGTTCATTCGACCCAGTAGTTCACCCTACGGTGCTCCCGTTTTATTCGTCAAGAAGAAAGATGGCAGCATGCGGTTGTGTGTGGACTATCGGGCTTTGAACAAGATTACAGTCAAGACCAGGTACCCAGTTCCAGTTATGGATGAATTGATGGACCGACTGGGTCAGGCGAAATTCTTCACACGAATAGATCTCAGATCCGGATATCATCAAATTCGGATTGCAGAACAAGACATTGAGAAGACGGCATTCAGAACTCGCTATGGCAGCTATGAGTGGCTAGTCATGGCTTTTGGACTTACAGGCGCTCCAGGCACGTTTTTCCGGGAGATGAACGACGGATTCAGAGATATGTTGGATGAGTTCTTAATCATCTACATAGACGATCTTTTGATCTACAGCCGCAATTTAGAGGAACACCTGGACCACGTGAGAGCAGTACTTCAACGTCTAAGGGAAAGACAGCTCTATGCCAAGCCAGAAAAGTGTGAATTTGCCATGACTTCAGTTGAATTTTTAGGTTTCATGGTTTCAGACAAAGGAGTGAATTTGCCATCGAGGGGCACTTCACGAGACTCCTGGGAACCTCGAACCCCCTTTCCCACCATAGAAGGGACTGTATGGCTGCCATTTCTAGGGTTTCCCCCCGGAGGATACCACCCAACCTCCACTCCCTGCTTCATGCCCCTATCTCGGAATCAGAAATCATTGCGGTCATTGATGCCCTCCCTCTCGGTAAAAGCCCGGGACCCGACGGACTCACTAACGAGTTCTTTAAATCCTTCAAGCTGGTGGTTGCCACCCCTCTTCGGATGGTTTGGCAAGAAGCGCTAACGTTTGGTGCTCTTCCTTCTTGTCTAAATAATGGAATTATCAAGTTGATATACAAGAAGGGGGAAAAGAATAGAATCGAGAACTGGCGGCCTATTACGATGCTCCAAACAGGATACAAGATCATCGCCAAAGTCATTGCCAATAGACTCTCGTGCCACCTGAGATCTTGGCTTAGTGAGGACCAAAAAGGTTTCATCAAAGGCAGGTCTATCCTGGAAACCATTATGGATATTTGGGAAGGTATTCAATTTGCAAATGAGTCTAATCAAGATGTGGTTTTCCTCAAGATCGACTTTGACAAAGCCTACGACAGGCTAGAATGGGACTATATTCTGCAGTCGCTCAAAGATCTCGGACTTAGTCAGAAATTCACCAAGATGATCGCGACCCTTCTCGGAAACGCAACGACCCAAATTAACGTTAACGGCAAACTTTCGAAGGCGATCCATCTTAGAAGATCGATTAGACAAGGGTGCCCTCTGGCCCCCCTTCTTTTTGCCATCGCCACTGAGGGGCTGAGCAGACTTGTGGCTCATCATGTGGAGGCTGGCAATATCAAAGGCCTCCGGCTGCCTCACGACCACAGTCAAATCATCATGAGACTTTTTGCTGATGATATGAACGCGTTCGTCCACAATGATAATACCAGCCTGGAGACTTTCTGGAGGTGTCTTGCTACCTTTTGTGATGCCTCTGGATCCAAAATCAACCACTCCAAGACCGCCTTTAGGGCTATCGGGGGATAGCATCCTGGCCTTCTCACTGATCATGGCTGTCAAATCATTCCGCAGGGCCAAATCCTTCGACTTCTTGGAATCCCCTTGGGGTTTGGCGTCTCTATGGAGCAGCGATGGAACTGGGTGTTGGCTAAACTCGAAAACAAACTTAACTATTGGAGAGGTATGCAAATCAATCTCGCTGGGCGTGCGATGGTTATCAACACGTTCCTCCTCTCTTCTACCATCTATTTCCTTTCTTGTTGGAGACCGAATGAGCAAGGCCTGTCCAAACTGAATAGTATTTGTAGAAACTTTCTTTGGACGGGCGATCATAACAGAAGGGGGGTGCCTAAAATCAAATGGGCCATCTGCACTAGCCCTAGAGATAGCGGGGGGCTTGGTATCCTGGACATTGGGTGTATGGCTAACAAACTGGCAGCCAAATGGATGATTAAGGCTTGGTGCAATAGGGAGGCCTCGTGGGCCAAGCTGATCTTCAGAAACAAGAATGAGCTGGCTCTCACGGGGTTCCCGAACTGGAAGAATCTTGACATCATGACCCTGCTTTTCTCCCCGATCCCCGTCTTCCCGAAAGGCTCCAATCTCATGTGCTCCCTTTGGAAGGGCTGGAATAAAGTCAAAAGCTTCACAAGAATTAGTGAGGACTGGAAGTGGGCGGCCGGAATCAGACAAAACGACTCTATCTGGTTTCCGATACATGGCATCCGGAGTGTGGAATCGTGGAACATTCAAAATGCCAAGAAGCTATGGAACAAAGGATTCAAAAAATGGAAACACCTCTGGAAACATGACACCAACAACTGGATCAACTTCGAGGATATTGACCCTCGCATAAACATCTCCTACGAAGAATGGAACACTTTGCAAAGCAGATGCCTCGCTTGGGATCGTCACAAGACTCGCCTTCTCATGGGACACGACACACCGAACTCGCTTGGTCTCAAATGGCACAATGGAAATAGCCTACTCAAAATCCCGAACATCAAAGAAACGGCTGACCTCCAGATCAGCCTCAACAATAAGTGGTGCCTGTCTTGGACGCGGCTTCGGTGGGACATGAAATTCATGGGTATCTGGCACCCCCTTATTGAGATTAAGAAGTCTGTCCTCTTATGGCAAATTCTTCATCGAGGAATTTGGACCAACCATAAGGCTAGCAAACTTTGTGGGATCCCTCCTTGGTGCAAACGCTGCCACCGCGCTATCGAAGATGTCCCACACATCTTCCTTACTTGCCCCAACTCCTACAGAATCTGGCAGACGGTTGGAATGAAAATCAGACTTCAAAAACAGCTTAGTTGGAAACAAGTCCTTTTGGGAGAAGCGATCGGCTGCTTTGCGACACTCTGGAACGCCATCAGAGGGGAAGTCCTGTGGAAAATTTGGCGGGAGAGGTGTGCTCTCAACTTCGGCGATCCCCCCAGGGAGTGGTCGATTGAGAAATCACTATTCCTCCTGGGCAAAAGGATCGTTAACAGTAAGAAGTCCCCCCCCTTCAGGCACCATCAAGTCCTCCTTTTGATCAACAACAAGCTCAAACCCAAGTGGGCCCCGCATGAGGGCGATGAGTCTCAGAATTCTTGAACTAACCCTGCGAGAGCCAATTATTTCTGGAGATAAATCCTATTGCCTTTCCCTGAAAAAGGTCTCAGAATAGCCAAAGCTACAATGATGATAAATCCCTTCGGTTATGGAGGGTCGTAGTCGGTCTCTGGGACTCCAAGAACAAATCAATTGGAAGCAAGCCCTTATTGGTGAAGTGATTGGTTGCTCTGTGACGTTGTGGAACGTGATCAGGGGAGAGATGCTTTGGAAGATTTGGCGCGAAAGATGCACTCACAACTTTGGCAATAGCTCCAAAGAGTGGTCGCTCGAGAAGTCCCTATTCCTTCATGATAGAAGAATTGCTAACTATAAGAAACCCTCCCGCCTCGCCCCCCCCCCCCCCCCCCCCTTCAGACATCACAAAGAGCTATAGTATGTCAACAATAAGCGTAAAACCAAGTGGGCTCCACACGATGGGGATGCGAGGTTTATCAACCTCCTCTATAACTTCATGTAAGCTTTGCAAGGTCGTCCATGAAGGCTCGGGAAGAAAATTAGACTTTAGAAACATATCAGCTGGAAGCAAGCTCTAGTGAGTGAAGCGTTCGGTTGCTTTGTGTCTCTCTGGAATGCGATGAGAGGGAAGGTTGTATGGAAGATCTGGCGGGAAAGATGTGCTGATAACTTTGGTGACTCCCCCAAAGAGTGGTCGATTGAGAAATCACTGTTCCTCCTTAATTGTAAGAAACCCCCTTTAGGCATCATCTAGTGCTCTTTTTGATCAACAACAAGCTTAAACCCATGTGGGCCCCGCATGCGGGTGATGAGAGGGTGATTTACCTTCTATTTAATGCCATCTAAACTTTGTATAAGCTACCCCCCCTCTGTGGGATTCGGGGGATCCCGTGGGCATTAGTCCCCTTCTCTTGTACTTTTCTTTTAATTAATTCAAGTCCGGGAGAGTAGGCTAAGGCCGAACTTTATTTAAAAAAAATAAACATAATAACAATTTTTGTTTATAGAATGCATCTGGGAGCTTAACATGATTATACTTCAGCAAGATGAGTATACAGTCCGTTTCCAAATAACCAAATAGCACCAAAGACCTTTTGTCAGAAAAACTCATCGGACAATCAAACAATGCAAACCTCAAAAACAGAAATTAATTTATACACCAGCAGACTAAAACACTCACTTCCATTTGTTCCTAAATGCTTCCTTTAATCAATAGGTTTTCACATCATAAAATGTCGAGAGAATTGGCATAAAGCTCAGATGATGGTGCAAGATGCATATGAGAAGTAATTCTTCAGTTTATGCAAGAAGTCTTGACAAAATATAGTAAAACTTTATGCACGCATAGTCATAGAAAGGTGCATACTTCCACTTCCATAGCATTGCAAGTGAATCAACTCAAAGCCACTTACAAAAAAAGTGTACTCTGATATGTTGTAGCAACCTTTAAGCTTGTCCTTCATCAAAACCAAAGTACTGTAATATGCCATTTCTCACAGTAGGTATCATTTTGAGTTAAGCCAGACGTTGATGCCATAAGTGTGGCACTTATCTTCAGAGAGAGACTCGCACCAAGGTAGAGAGGGGATGGTAGAAATCCAGCAATAGATTGATCAGAAGGTTCACTCTTGAACCTAAACTGCTGGGTGGGATTTGCTCTTCAGGCATCAAATATTCGAAGCACTCAGATAATCAGATGGTTCCTTGACTCCCCACATAAAAGATTGCATGGAAGCAGCTGCTAGATCTGTGCGCACTTGAGGAGGCAAAGTCTTCAGTCATATCTCTTCCATGGCAGCTTGTCCCTCCTTTTTACAATAAAGCATTCCTCAAAATTTAGGAACTCCCCCCCTTGGGAACTGTCCCTGCCGCTGAATAAGAGCCACCCCTTTCAGCGCATCAGATTCCTCCTTTCCTTCGACCCCCCCCCCCAAGAAGATCCTACCACCATTCTTCTTAGATACGCATTCCCGTGCTCTGACCGATGGTCCATTTCTTCAGCATTCGATGCCTAAGAACCCCTTATCTGCTCTGACCGATGTTCCATTTCTTCAGCATTCGATGCCTAAGAACCCCTTATCTGGATGAATATGCACGTACACAATAAAGATTGATTTAACAAACTTCTTCCCGGCCCATTGAACAAGAGCTCGAATCATATTAGGATCAAGATGTACACATTCTATAAGAATTAATGTTGGCAAACTTGGGTCAAGGCTTGCATGGTCCAATATCAAGTCCAATGAGCTCAAGTCTTGCAAGTTTGTTGGAGGAAGCATGTAGTGATCAGTCTAGAAATTGCAGCACGAGATTTCTTATAGAAGGCCATCGAACATAGTAGCCATGGATGATAATGGGTGGTCTTCTAGTTGGTTTTCATACAGAATACTGTATGTATGCATCCTGCATATAACTTATTGCATTCCCTTGAAGAGTTCAAGTGCTTTTGTATTATAACCATACTCTACATATCCTAGAATCAATGAGTACCTGAGAACTGCAGAAACACTAGCAACATGCAACAATACACATATAAACACATGTATATGTTACAAACACATTTTCATGTACTCATTAATTTTTATGAAAATACACAAGAAATGCAAGGAAAACCCGACGTCTGCCCTGGAATTCAAACCTCATGATCACATACAACGGAGATCATTTTCCAAGATAAAATCACCAAGATCTTCTTTCACTGTTTGATTTGATCCCGGATAAATGTGATCTTTGCTTGATGCATCCTTCTTAGTTTTAGGCTTGGATTTGAATCAATACCACATCCACCCCCTCTTAACCTTTGCATCCTCTAGATATACCAACCCGCCTACAAAGTTTAACCAAGCACATGAAATTTGAAATTAGTGCATGAAACTTGGCAAAAATTAAGAGAAGAAGGTAGAGACAAACATTGCATTTAACATATCAAGATACAACAATACATTGAGTCTAGTAATCACATGAGTGAATAGAAATCTTCCTAGCTCTTCCATTTACTCAACCTAGTCAGGTCGAATTGCCCATCCTAAGCATATGCATATACCAATCCCTAATAACTGGATTTATGACACTACAATCTGGCTTCCTTGTTGATCTCCCAATCTCTAAACCCCCATCATACCTTTTCTTATTTTTCTTTTACTTTTATTTTATTTTTCTTTACTTTTGTTCTTCATTCTAGCTCATCCCTTTAATTTTTCTTTATATTTTTATAATTTTATTTACACAAGTGAGCCTATGTCAAAATCAGGTGCGACTTATGGAATTCTCCACCCGGCGAGAGTATGTACATGAAAAACAGGTGAACATTCTACGATTTTACAACCAAGGAGCTAAAGGTATCAAGGAATGGAAGATTTTATGATTTTTTTACGTTGGTATTCTTGAAAATGTCTCTATGAATGCAATTGAAGATGATAAAGTAAGAACTTCAAGAGGAAACAAATAGTTAGAAAGCATCTTCTTAGTAGACCAAAGGAATCAAGTACATGCTCATCATGGAGTGGAGATATTCCCACATTAAGTCAACTAAGTGATGCAAGGAGAAAATGCAAGCCGAGACAATAGAGTGAAGAAGATCAAGACATGCAGAGAAACTCAATGCAAACCGACATTCAAAGAAGGGGGTGACCTTGAAGACAAACAACAAATATCCAAATATGTGGAAAATTGAACTAAGAAGGTTTGATAGCCATTCAACTGAGGGTTTGAACTAACAAGCCTTACATATGACTCATTCATGGCTAGCCCCTTCGTATATATGAGGAAAGGTATTGAATAACCCACATTCTTTGAAGAATCAAATATTTGTAGAGAATGGCAAGAGGCTATGCAGAAGGATATTAAAGCTTTGGAGGAGAACAAGTCTTGGACATTGGTGGCAAGGAATAAAGACATGAATGTTATAAAAAATGAGTGGGTGTATTAGTTAAGAATGCACTTAGATGGTAGCATTTCTTGATGTAGAGCAGAGCTTGTAGCTTACGGGTTTGCTAAGTCATATTGAGTGGACTATGAAGAGATCTTTCCTCATATAGTTAAAATGACTACCATCACAATAATCATTGTAATAGGAGCTAGGAAGCATTGTAAGATATACCAACGTGATGTGAAGAATGCTTTTGTAAATGGATAGGTATAGGAGGGTGTCTAAATAGACCAAGCATTGGGGCTTGAAGATAAAATCAACGATGATTATGTTTTCAAGTTTAAGAAGGCACTCGATGGTCTCAAGCAAGCCCCTGTGACAACCCGTGGGCAAGAGCCCCCCCCCCCCCCCCCCCCCCATGTATTTCTATCTAGGCCTTTTTGGTGCTTGTATGGTTTGCCGACCGGCGCCAAATTGTGCGCAACTATAGGGGGACATGGTGAGCCTCCGACCCAAGTGACCAAGTGAACTCAAGCGATCTTAGCGATCAACGTGCGGTAGCCTTCGTGCTAGTCCCCTCCGCACGCACCTCTCGAAAGCGCCGTTGTGCCATCGAGGGGCCGTTGTAACGCGTTTGCCCGCGACGCTTAACGCGGGCCGGCTCACTGTAAACGTTCGCCCGCGACGTTCAACGCGGGCCGGCTTAGGCCGTCTCTTTGTAAGCGTTCTCTTTCAATGCAAGTTGGTTTTTCATTCAAACGGTGATCTTCCGCTTTCAAGTAAGCGAACAAAACACTCAAGTAAGTCACCCTACCGACGGGCCGGTGCGAGTCGCCGAGCGAGCCCGGGGTGCTTGCTTTCGTTTTATCACAGTTGGTATCAGAGCCTCGCTCGATCCAAGCGGCCTTGGAAAAGAGAACGGACCGGTTGTCACACCAGTGCTGGGGACCGAGTCTTAACGTTCTACTTAGTACACCGCGATGGAGGGTGAAGGCAACGACGCGTTTCTTAGCGACGTGGAGCCACGCGGTGGAGGCCACAAAGAGACAGGAAAGGAAAAACGGAGGAACAAGGGGAAACGTCAACCGACCCCGCCTCCCACAAATCGGAATTATGATCTTGGAACGTTGGAAAAGGAGAGGGATGAACTGCCCGTAGACTGGATGGTGGCTCAGGAAAACCGCATGGGCCGTCTTGAGTCCACCATCGCTGATCTGGCGCAGTTGTTGAAAGGTCAGGCAGAAACAAGGGAAAACAAGCCCAGGGATACGGGAAAGCAACCAGAGGTTCAACAGGGGGAGACATCGGGGCGCACGTCTCGACAAGGCCGTCGGCCTCGCGTCAGACGATACAACCTCATCTCCTCCTCGGACGATGGTAGCGACTCAGACTCCTATGGGAGGTTCAAACCGTGCCCACCCGAGAAGTTCCGGGGTAAACGCAACTCTCTCGCAGTCTCCAAATGGCTTCGAGACATGGAGCAATATCTCGATCTTCAAGGAGTGGGTAAGCGACATTGGGTGAAGATTGCCGCCTCCTTCCTAGCCGACGATGCCGACGCTTGGTTCTTGGCAGAGTCCGCAAGGGAGGAATTCAAGTCATGGAAAGAGTTCAAAGCAGCGTTTGAGGAGTATTTTATTCCTCAAAACGAATCATTCAAACTCAGGGATGAGTGGCGGGGCCTGAAACAAGAAGGGCCGTTGTCCGAATACATTCGCAAGTATAGAAGACTCATGTTGCAAATCACGGAGATGCACGATCTTGATCGGCTGCATGGGTTCCTATACGGATGTAGCGTTTGGACGCGGCGAGAGATAGAAAAACAGTCGCCCCCCACCTGGGAAGAAGCCATTGTCATGGCCGAAAGATATCAGGATGCAGAGAGCAACCGTCGTGCTCAAAGCATACGCAGAACAGAAAACGTATCACCCCGAAGAAATCAGCAGGGAGTGGGAAACAACATCTCAAACACCCGCCCTGCCACCGCTCAGAATGCGGGCAATGCTCAAGTACAGAGAAACCCAACCACTCAAGGGAGCAATCAACAGAGGGCGCTGCCAGCCCCTCAAATGCAAAGGAATGATCCCCGGCCGTTCTGTAGGGTATGCCGCGGGAATCACTGGACGCACCAGTGCACGCGCAACAATAACCAGACGCGAGTGCAAACGGCTCATGTAGAAGAGGAGCCACCGAGACGAAACACAAACGTAATCCTAACAGAACTAGATGAAAACGAACAAGAGATACAAAACGGGAATGAAGCACCACATGTAGGTACGGTGGCCGCACTGCCAGGATGTTTTCCAATGACTTTAAGAATGATTCAAAATATGTATTTTTGGGGGACTTTTGGGAACAAGAGAAAAGCAGTGTTAGTAGATTCAGGTGCAACACATAACTTTATGTCGCCAGAATGCGCAGCCAGTTTACAGTTGGCTTTGAGTAAGTTACCTGAAATGTCAGTAACCTTCACCCAAGGCCGCGACGATAATGTGAAGATAGCACTGAACGTGAGAATGACAGTAGGTGAATGGTCCGCGAAGCTAGATTTTTTGGTAGTCCCGCTAGAGTCGTTCGACGTCATAGTTGGGCTATCTTTTATGGATAGATACATGGTCAGTCTATTAGGCAAAAAGATTGACAAGCTTCTCCTAGATATGCAAGGAAATATTGTGGTGGTGGACTGTTACAGAGTAGCAAGAAGGACCCCAGTAACACGTCAAGAGACACAAGGGAAACAAGAAAACGGAGACAATCCAGGATCGAACCCTCAAGAAATAAAAGCGAAAGCAAGTACGCCTCCAACGTCAAGGGAGGAATTAGACAGACAAAGAAAAGGAAAAACACCGATGCATCAAGAGGGTGCGTCGTCAAGTAGCCAGAACAAAGGGAACAAAGCCGTGAACCTACCACCAGGAAAATTAAAGTCAGTAGCCGCAGTAACAAGGGCAGTAAACAAACAACAGACACAAGGGCCAATGACGGCCAAGCAAGTGGAAAAGGCAATGAAACAAGGGGCTCAAGCACACTTGTGCCTCATAAAGTGTAATCACATAGACATAGAGGAACAGGAAAGTAACAAGATGAAGGTGGGTGACCAAAGAGTTCAGGAGGTACTTAGAGAGTTTCAGGACGTTCTACCGAGTCAGTTACCAAGCGGCCTGCCACCACTCAGGCAGGTACAACATAGAATCGAGGTCATGCCAGGCCAAGCTCCACCCGCAAAGGCACCTTATAGAATGAATGAGACAGACCTAAAGGAGTTAAAAAGGCAACTGGTAGAACTAGAACAGCAAGGGTTCATTCGACCCAGTAGTTCACCCTACGGTGCTCCCGTTTTATTCGTCAAGAAGAAAGATGGCAGCATGCGGTTGTGTGTGGACTATCGGGCTTTGAACAAGATTACAGTCAAGACCAGGTACCCAGTTCCAGTTATGGATGAATTGATGGACCGACTGGGTCAGGCGAAATTCTTCACACGAATAGATCTCAGATCCGGATATCATCAAATTCGGATTGCAGAACAAGACATTGAGAAGACGGCATTCAGAACTCGCTATGGCAGCTATGAGTGGCTAGTCATGGCTTTTGGACTTACAGGCGCTCCAGGCACGTTTTTCCGGGAGATGAACGACGGATTCAGAGATATGTTGGATGAGTTCTTAATCATCTACATAGACGATCTTTTGATCTACAGCCGCAATTTAGAGGAACACCTGGACCACGTGAGAGCAGTACTTCAACGTCTAAGGGAAAGACAGCTCTATGCCAAGCCAGAAAAGTGTGAATTTGCCATGACTTCAGTTGAATTTTTAGGTTTCATGGTTTCAGACAAAGGAGTGAATTTGCCATCGAGGGGCACTTCACGAGACTCCTGGGAACCTCGAACCCCCTTTCCCACCATAGAAGGGACTGTATGGCTGCCATTTCTAGGGTTTCCCCCCGGAGGATACCACCCAACCTCCACTCCCTGCTTCATGCCCCTATCTCGGAATCAGAAATCATTGCGGTCATTGATGCCCTCCCTCTCGGTAAAAGCCCGGGACCCGACGGACTCACTAACGAGTTCTTTAAATCCTTCAAGCTGGTGGTTGCCACCCCTCTTCGGATGGTTTGGCAAGAAGCGCTAACGTTTGGTGCTCTTCCTTCTTGTCTAAATAATGGAATTATCAAGTTGATATACAAGAAGGGGGAAAAGAATAGAATCGAGAACTGGCGGCCTATTACGATGCTCCAAACAGGATACAAGATCATCGCCAAAGTCATTGCCAATAGACTCTCGTGCCACCTGAGATCTTGGCTTAGTGAGGACCAAAAAGGTTTCATCAAAGGCAGGTCTATCCTGGAAACCATTATGGATATTTGGGAAGGTATTCAATTTGCAAATGAGTCTAATCAAGATGTGGTTTTCCTCAAGATCGACTTTGACAAAGCCTACGACAGGCTAGAATGGGACTATATTCTGCAGTCGCTCAAAGATCTCGGACTTAGTCAGAAATTCACCAAGATGATCGCGACCCTTCTCGGAAACGCAACGACCCAAATTAACGTTAACGGCAAACTTTCGAAGGCGATCCATCTTAGAAGATCGATTAGACAAGGGTGCCCTCTGGCCCCCCTTCTTTTTGCCATCGCCACTGAGGGGCTGAGCAGACTTGTGGCTCATCATGTGGAGGCTGGCAATATCAAAGGCCTCCGGCTGCCTCACGACCACAGTCAAATCATCATGAGACTTTTTGCTGATGATATGAACGCGTTCGTCCACAATGATAATACCAGCCTGGAGACTTTCTGGAGGTGTCTTGCTACCTTTTGTGATGCCTCTGGATCCAAAATCAACCACTCCAAGACCGCCTTTAGGGCTATCGGGGGACAGCATCCTGGCCTTCTCACTGATCATGGCTGTCAAATCATTCCGCAGGGCCAAATCCTTCGACTTCTTGGAATCCCCTTGGGGTTTGGCGTCTCTATGGAGCAGCGATGGAACTGGGTGTTGGCTAAACTCGAAAACAAACTTAACTATTGGAGAGGTATGCAAATCAATCTCGCTGGGCGTGCGATGGTTATCAACACGTTCCTCCTCTCTTCTACCATCTATTTCCTTTCTTGTTGGAGA
The DNA here is from genome assembly GCA_020310875.1 of Ceratopteris richardii. NCBI lineage: Eukaryota > Viridiplantae > Streptophyta > Polypodiopsida > Polypodiales > Pteridaceae > Ceratopteris > Ceratopteris richardii. The sequence continues at coordinate 53,415,589 of CM035443.1, forward strand.
CCGAATGAGCAAGGCCTGTCCAAACTGAATAGTATTTGTAGAAACTTTCTTTGGACGGGCGATCATAACAGAAGGGGGGTGCCTAAAATCAAATGGGCCATCTGCACTAGCCCTAGAGATAGCGGGGGGCTTGGTATCCTGGACATTGGGTGTATGGCTAACAAACTGGCAGCCAAATGGATGATTAAGGCTTGGTGCAATAGGGAGGCCTCGTGGGCCAAGCTGATCTTCAGAAACAAGAATGAGCTGGCTCTCACGGGGTTCCCGAACTGGAAGAATCTTGACATCATGACCCTGCTTTTCTCCCCGATCCCCGTCTTCCCGAAAGGCTCCAATCTCATGTGCTCCCTTTGGAAGGGCTGGAATAAAGTCAAAAGCTTCACAAGAATTAGTGAGGACTGGAAGTGGGCGGCCGGAATCAGACAAAACGACTCTATCTGGTTTCCGATACATGGCATCCGGAGTGTGGAATCGTGGAACATTCAAAATGCCAAGAAGCTATGGAACAAAGGATTCAAAAAATGGAAACACCTCTGGAAACATGACACCAACAACTGGATCAACTTCGAGGATATTGACCCTCGCATAAACATCTCCTACGAAGAATGGAACACTTTGCAAAGCAGATGCCTCGCTTGGGATCGTCACAAGACTCGCCTTCTCATGGGACACGACACACCGAACTCGCTTGGTCTCAAATGGCACAATGGAAATAGCCTACTCAAAATCCCGAACATCAAAGAAACGGCTGACCTCCAGATCAGCCTCAACAATAAGTGGTGCCTGTCTTGGACGCGGCTTCGGTGGGACATGAAATTCATGGGTATCTGGCACCCCCTTATTGAGATTAAGAAGTCTGTCCTCTTATGGCAAATTCTTCATCGAGGAATTTGGACCAACCATAAGGCTAGCAAACTTTGTGGGATCCCTCCTTGGTGCAAACGCTGCCACCGCGCTATCGAAGATGTCCCACACATCTTCCTTACTTGCCCCAACTCCTACAGAATCTGGCAGACGGTTGGAATGAAAATCAGACTTCAAAAACAGCTTAGTTGGAAACAAGTCCTTTTGGGAGAAGCGATCGGCTGCTTTGCGACACTCTGGAACGCCATCAGAGGGGAAGTCCTGTGGAAAATTTGGCGGGAGAGGTGTGCTCTCAACTTCGGCGATCCCCCCAGGGAGTGGTCGATTGAGAAATCACTATTCCTCCTGGGCAAAAGGATCGTTAACAGTAAGAAGTCCCCCCCCTTCAGGCACCATCAAGTCCTCCTTTTGATCAACAACAAGCTCAAACCCAAGTGGGCCCCGCATGAGGGCGATGAGTCTCAGAATTCTTGAACTAACCCTGCGAGAGCCAATTATTTCTGGAGATAAATCCTATTGCCTTTCCCTGAAAAAGGTCTCAGAATAGCCAAAGCTACAATGATGATAAATCCCTTCGGTTATGGAGGGTCGTAGTCGGTCTCTGGGACTCCAAGAACAAATCAATTGGAAGCAAGCCCTTATTGGTGAAGTGATTGGTTGCTCTGTGACGTTGTGGAACGTGATCAGGGGAGAGATGCTTTGGAAGATTTGGCGCGAAAGATGCACTCACAACTTTGGCAATAGCTCCAAAGAGTGGTCGCTCGAGAAGTCCCTATTCCTTCATGATAGAAGAATTGCTAACTATAAGAAACCCTCCCGCCTCGCCCCCCCCCCCCCCCTTCAGACATCACAAAGAGCTATAGTATGTCAACAATAAGCGTAAAACCAAGTGGGCTCCACACGATGGGGATGCGAGGTTTATCAACCTCCTCTATAACTTCATGTAAGCTTTGCAAGGTCGTCCATGAAGGCTCGGGAAGAAAATTAGACTTTAGAAACATATCAGCTGGAAGCAAGCTCTAGTGAGTGAAGCGTTCGGTTGCTTTGTGTCTCTCTGGAATGCGATGAGAGGGAAGGTTGTATGGAAGATCTGGCGGGAAAGATGTGCTGATAACTTTGGTGACTCCCCCAAAGAGTGGTCGATTGAGAAATCACTGTTCCTCCTTAATTGTAAGAAACCCCCTTTAGGCATCATCTAGTGCTCTTTTTGATCAACAACAAGCTTAAACCCATGTGGGCCCCGCATGCGGGTGATGAGAGGGTGATTTACCTTCTATTTAATGCCATCTAAACTTTGTATAAGCTACCCCCCCTCTGTGGGATTCGGGGGATCCCGTGGGCATTAGTCCCCTTCTCTTGTACTTTTCTTTTAATTAATTCAAGTCCGGGAGAGTAGGCTAAGGCCGAACTTTATTTAAAAAAAATAAACATAATAACAATTTTTGTTTATAGAATGCATCTGGGAGCTTAACATGATTATACTTCAGCAAGATGAGTATACAGTCCGTTTCCAAATAACCAAATAGCACCAAAGACCTTTTGTCAGAAAAACTCATCGGACAATCAAACAATGCAAACCTCAAAAACAGAAATTAATTTATACACCAGCAGACTAAAACACTCACTTCCATTTGTTCCTAAATGCTTCCTTTAATCAATAGGTTTTCACATCATAAAATGTCGAGAGAATTGGCATAAAGCTCAGATGATGGTGCAAGATGCATATGAGAAGTAATTCTTCAGTTTATGCAAGAAGTCTTGACAAAATATAGTAAAACTTTATGCACGCATAGTCATAGAAAGGTGCATACTTCCACTTCCATAGCATTGCAAGTGAATCAACTCAAAGCCACTTACAAAAAAAGTGTACTCTGATATGTTGTAGCAACCTTTAAGCTTGTCCTTCATCAAAACCAAAGTACTGTAATATGCCATTTCTCACAGTAGGTATCATTTTGAGTTAAGCCAGACGTTGATGCCATAAGTGTGGCACTTATCTTCAGAGAGAGACTCGCACCAAGGTAGAGAGGGGATGGTAGAAATCCAGCAATAGATTGATCAGAAGGTTCACTCTTGAACCTAAACTGCTGGGTGGGATTTGCTCTTCAGGCATCAAATATTCGAAGCACTCAGATAATCAGATGGTTCCTTGACTCCCCACATAAAAGATTGCATGGAAGCAGCTGCTAGATCTGTGCGCACTTGAGGAGGCAAAGTCTTCAGTCATATCTCTTCCATGGCAGCTTGTCCCTCCTTTTTACAATAAAGCATTCCTCAAAATTTAGGAACTCCCCCCCTTGGGAACTGTCCCTGCCGCTGAATAAGAGCCACCCCTTTCAGCGCATCAGATTCCTCCTTTCCTTCGACCCCCCCCCCCCAAGAAGATCCTACCACCATTCTTCTTAGATACGCATTCCCGTGCTCTGACCGATGGTCCATTTCTTCAGCATTCGATGCCTAAGAACCCCTTATCTGCTCTGACCGATGTTCCATTTCTTCAGCATTCGATGCCTAAGAACCCCTTATCTGGATGAATATGCACGTACACAATAAAGATTGATTTAACAAACTTCTTCCCGGCCCATTGAACAAGAGCTCGAATCATATTAGGATCAAGATGTACACATTCTATAAGAATTAATGTTGGCAAACTTGGGTCAAGGCTTGCATGGTCCAATATCAAGTCCAATGAGCTCAAGTCTTGCAAGTTTGTTGGAGGAAGCATGTAGTGATCAGTCTAGAAATTGCAGCACGAGATTTCTTATAGAAGGCCATCGAACATAGTAGCCATGGATGATAATGGGTGGTCTTCTAGTTGGTTTTCATACAGAATACTGTATGTATGCATCCTGCATATAACTTATTGCATTCCCTTGAAGAGTTCAAGTGCTTTTGTATTATAACCATACTCTACATATCCTAGAATCAATGAGTACCTGAGAACTGCAGAAACACTAGCAACATGCAACAATACACATATAAACACATGTATATGTTACAAACACATTTTCATGTACTCATTAATTTTTATGAAAATACACAAGAAATGCAAGGAAAACCCGACGTCTGCCCTGGAATTCAAACCTCATGATCACATACAACGGAGATCATTTTCCAAGATAAAATCACCAAGATCTTCTTTCACTGTTTGATTTGATCCCGGATAAATGTGATCTTTGCTTGATGCATCCTTCTTAGTTTTAGGCTTGGATTTGAATCAATACCACATCCACCCCCTCTTAACCTTTGCATCCTCTAGATATACCAACCCGCCTACAAAGTTTAACCAAGCACATGAAATTTGAAATTAGTGCATGAAACTTGGCAAAAATTAAGAGAAGAAGGTAGAGACAAACATTGCATTTAACATATCAAGATACAACAATACATTGAGTCTAGTAATCACATGAGTGAATAGAAATCTTCCTAGCTCTTCCATTTACTCAACCTAGTCAGGTCGAATTGCCCATCCTAAGCATATGCATATACCAATCCCTAATAACTGGATTTATGACACTACAATCTGGCTTCCTTGTTGATCTCCCAATCTCTAAACCCCCATCATACCTTTTCTTATTTTTCTTTTACTTTTATTTTATTTTTCTTTACTTTTGTTCTTCATTCTAGCTCATCCCTTTAATTTTTCTTTATATTTTTATAATTTTATTTACACAAGTGAGCCTATGTCAAAATCAGGTGCGACTTATGGAATTCTCCACCCGGCCAGAGTATGTACATGAAAAACAGGTGAACATTCTACGATTTTACAACCAAGGAGCTAAAGGTATCAAGGAATGGAAGATTTTATGATTTTTTTACGTTGGTATTCTTGAAAATGTCTCTATGAATGCAATTGAAGATGATAAAGTAAGAACTTCAAGAGGAAACAAATAGTTAGAAAGCATCTTCTTAGTAGACCAAAGGAATCAAGTACATGCTCATCATGGAGTGGAGATATTCCCACATTAAGTCAACTAAGTGATGCAAGGAGAAAATGCAAGCCGAGACAATAGAGTGAAGAAGATCAAGACATGCAGAGAAACTCAATGCAAACCGACATTCAAAGAAGGGGGTGACCTTGAAGACAAACAACAAATATCCAAATATGTGGAAAATTGAACTAAGAAGGTTTGATAGCCATTCAACTGAGGGTTTGAACTAACAAGCCTTACATATGACTCATTCATGGCTAGCCCCTTCGTATATATGAGGAAAGGTATTGAATAACCCACATTCTTTGAAGAATCAAATATTTGTAGAGAATGGCAAGAGGCTATGCAGAAGGATATTAAAGCTTTGGAGGAGAACAAGTCTTGGACATTGGTGGCAAGGAATAAAGACATGAATGTTATAAAAAATGAGTGGGTGTATTAGTTAAGAATGCACTTAGATGGTAGCATTTCTTGATGTAGAGCAGAGCTTGTAGCTTACGGGTTTGCTAAGTCATATTGAGTGGACTATGAAGAGATCTTTCCTCATATAGTTAAAATGACTACCATCACAATAATCATTGTAATAGGAGCTAGGAAGCATTGTAAGATATACCAACGTGATGTGAAGAATGCTTTTGTAAATGGATAGGTATAGGAGGGTGTCTAAATAGACCAAGCATTGGGGCTTGAAGATAAAATCAACGATGATTATGTTTTCAAGTTTAAGAAGGCACTCGATGGTCTCAAGCAAGCCCCTGTGACAACCCGTGGGCAAGAGCCCCCCCCCCCCCCCCCCCCCCCCCATGTATTTCTATCTAGGCCTTTTTGGTGCTTGTATGGTTTGCCGACCGGCGCCAAATTGTGCGCAACTATAGGGGGACATGGTGAGCCTCCGACCCAAGTGACCAAGTGAACTCAAGCGATCTTAGCGATCAACGTGCGGTAGCCTTCGTGCTAGTCCCCTCCGCACGCACCTCTCGAAAGCGCCGTTGTGCCATCGAGGGGCCGTTGTAACGCGTTTGCCCGCGACGCTTAACGCGGGCCGGCTCACTGTAAACGTTCGCCCGCGACGTTCAACGCGGGCCGGCTTAGGCCGTCTCTTTGTAAGCGTTCTCTTTCAATGCAAGTTGGTTTTTCATTCAAACGGTGATCTTCCGCTTTCAAGTAAGCGAACAAAACACTCAAGTAAGTCACCCTACCGACGGGCCGGTGCGAGTCGCCGAGCGAGCCCGGGGTGCTTGCTTTCGTTTTATCACAGTTGGTATCAGAGCCTCGCTCGATCCAAGCGGCCTTGGAAAAGAGAACGGACCGGTTGTCACACCAGTGCTGGGGACCGAGTCTTAACGTTCTACTTAGTACACCGCGATGGAGGGTGAAGGCAACGACGCGTTTCTTAGCGACGTGGAGCCACGCGGTGGAGGCCACAAAGAGACAGGAAAGGAAAAACGGAGGAACAAGGGGAAACGTCAACCGACCCCGCCTCCCACAAATCGGAATTATGATCTTGGAACGTTGGAAAAGGAGAGGGATGAACTGCCCGTAGACTGGATGGTGGCTCAGGAAAACCGCATGGGCCGTCTTGAGTCCACCATCGCTGATCTGGCGCAGTTGTTGAAAGGTCAGGCAGAAACAAGGGAAAACAAGCCCAGGGATACGGGAAAGCAACCAGAGGTTCAACAGGGGGAGACATCGGGGCGCACGTCTCGACAAGGCCGTCGGCCTCGCGTCAGACGATACAACCTCATCTCCTCCTCGGACGATGGTAGCGACTCAGACTCCTATGGGAGGTTCAAACCGTGCCCACCCGAGAAGTTCCGGGGTAAACGCAACTCTCTCGCAGTCTCCAAATGGCTTCGAGACATGGAGCAATATCTCGATCTTCAAGGAGTGGGTAAGCGACATTGGGTGAAGATTGCCGCCTCCTTCCTAGCCGACGATGCCGACGCTTGGTTCTTGGCAGAGTCCGCAAGGGAGGAATTCAAGTCATGGAAAGAGTTCAAAGCAGCGTTTGAGGAGTATTTTATTCCTCAAAACGAATCATTCAAACTCAGGGATGAGTGGCGGGGCCTGAAACAAGAAGGGCCGTTGTCCGAATACATTCGCAAGTATAGAAGACTCATGTTGCAAATCACGGAGATGCACGATCTTGATCGGCTGCATGGGTTCCTATACGGATGTAGCGTTTGGACGCGGCGAGAGATAGAAAAACAGTCGCCCCCCACCTGGGAAGAAGCCATTGTCATGGCCGAAAGATATCAGGATGCAGAGAGCAACCGTCGTGCTCAAAGCATACGCAGAACAGAAAACGTATCACCCCGAAGAAATCAGCAGGGAGTGGGAAACAACATCTCAAACACCCGCCCTGCCACCGCTCAGAATACGGGCAATGCTCAAGTACAGAGAAACCCAACCACTCAAGGGAACAATCAACAGAGGGCGCTGCCAGCCCCTCAAATGCAAAGGAATGATCCCCGGCCGTTCTGTAGGGTATGCCGCGGGAATCACTGGACGCACCAGTGCACGCGCAACAATAACCAGACGCGAGTGCAAACGGCTCATGTAGAAGAGGAGCCACCGAGACGAAACACAAACGTAATCCTAACAGAACTAGATGAAAACGAACAAGAGATACAAAACGGGAATGAAGCACCACATGTAGGTACGGTGGCCGCACTGCCAGGATGTTTTCCAATGACTTTAAGAATGATTCAAAATATGTATTTTTGGGGGACTTTTGGGAACAAGAGAAAAGCAGTGTTAGTAGATTCAGGTGCAACACATAACTTTATGTCGCCAGAATGCGCAGCCAGTTTACAGTTGGCTTTGAGTAAGTTACCTGAAATGTCAGTAACCTTCACCCAAGGCCGCGACGATAATGTGAAGATAGCACTGAACGTGAGAATGACAGTAGGTGAATGGTCCGCGAAGCTAGATTTTTTGGTAGTCCCGCTAGAGTCGTTCGACGTCATAGTTGGGCTATCTTTTATGGATAGATACATGGTCAGTCTATTAGGCAAAAAGATTGACAAGCTTCTCCTAGATATGCAAGGAAATATTGTGGTGGTGGACTGTTACAGAGTAGCAAGAAGGACCCCAGTAACACGTCAAGAGACACAAGGGAAACAAGAAAACGGAGACAATCCAGGATCGAACCCTCAAGAAATAAAAGCGAAAGCAAGTACGCCTCCAACGTCAAGGGAGGAATTAGACAGACAAAGAAAAGGAAAAACACCGATGCATCAAGAGGGTGCGTCGTCAAGTAGCCAGAACAAAGGGAACAAAGCCGTGAACCTACCACCAGGAAAATTAAAGTCAGTAGCCGCAGTAACAAGGGCAGTAAACAAACAACAGACACAAGGGCCAATGACGGCCAAGCAAGTGGAAAAGGCAATGAAACAAGGGGCTCAAGCACACTTGTGCCTCATAAAGTGTAATCACATAGACATAGAGGAACAGGAAAGTAACAAGATGAAGGTGGGTGACCAAAGAGTTCAGGAGGTACTTAGAGAGTTTCAGGACGTTCTACCGAGTCAGTTACCAAGCGGCCTGCCACCACTCAGGCAGGTACAACATAGAATCGAGGTCATGCCAGGCCAAGCTCCACCCGCAAAGGCACCTTATAGAATGAATGAGACAGACCTAAAGGAGTTAAAAAGGCAACTGGTAGAACTAGAACAGCAAGGGTTCATTCGACCCAGTAGTTCACCCTACGGTGCTCCCGTTTTATTCGTCAAGAAGAAAGATGGCAGCATGCGGTTGTGTGTGGACTATCGGGCTTTGAACAAGATTACAGTCAAGACCAGGTACCCAGTTCCAGTTATGGATGAATTGATGGACCGACTGGGTCAGGCAAAATTCTTCACACGAATAGATCTCAGATCCGGATATCATCAAATTCGGATTGCAGAACAAGACATTGAGAAGACGGCATTCAGAACTCGCTATGGCAGCTATGAGTGGCTAGTCATGGCTTTTGGACTTACAGGCGCTCCAGGCACGTTTTTCCGGGAGATGAACGACGGATTCAGAGATATGTTGGATGAGTTCTTAATCATCTACATAGACGATCTTTTGATCTACAGCCGCAATTTAGAGGAACACCTGGACCACGTGAGAGCAGTACTTCAACGTCTAAGGGAAAGACAGCTCTATGCCAAGCCAGAAAAGTGTGAATTTGCCATGACTTCAGTTGAATTTTTAGGTTTCATGGTTTCAGACAAAGGAGTGATGATAGACCCTCATAAAATCACAGCAGTTCGTCAATGGGCACCGCCTAGAACAGTCAGAGAAGTGAGAGAGTTCATAGGTTTCTGCCAGTTCCCACGAAAATTCATAAAAGACTTCAGTAAAGTGGCGGCTCCGCTCACAGAGTTAACCAAAGGTAAGGGTTGCTTTGTATGGGGGCCTAAGGAACAAGATTCTTTCGAGCAACTCAAACAGGTGATGTGCGAAGCTCCTGTGTTGAAGTTGCCAGAGTTTGACAAAGAATTCGAGATCCACACAGATGCATCAGGATTGGCAATTGGAGGGGTCCTTATGCAGGAAGGACGCCCTGTGGCTTATGAGTCACACAAATTTTCAAGTACAGAGTTAAGATGGAGCACTCACGAGAAGGAGATGCTCGCAGTGATCCACTGTTTGCGAAAGTGGCGTCACTATGTCCAAGATAAACACACAAAAATCTACACCGACAACATTTCACTCAAGTACTTTTGTACTCAGCCAAAGTTATCCCCCAAGCAAGCAAGGTGGCAGGATTTCTTGGCTGAATTTGACATAGACATAATTCACAAACCCGGCAAGCAAAACGTCATGCCAGACGCCCTGAGTAGAAGACCGACGCTGGCCGCAATTTCCATGGCCGAGAGTAAGACGAAAGATCAAATTCGTAAGTTGCAACAAACCGATCCGGAGATACAGAGGATCATAAAAGATGTACACTCGGGCTTAGATCATAAAGGGAAATACGCAATTGTGAACAACATGCTATATAGAAAGGGAAGGATTTACATACCGGACAACGCAGAAATACAAAGGATGCTTTTATGGGAAGCACACGATTGCCAGTTAGCCGGACATGGCGGACAAAGAAGAAGTTATGAACATTTAAAGGAGCATGTATTTTGGCCGAAGATGAAAGACGACGTGATTGAATATGTTCAAACATGCCCGACCTGTCAACTAGTAAGACAGCAGAAGATCAAACCGGCAGGCCTACTCCAACCCATGCCCGTTCCGAACCGTCCTTGGGACATGGTCAGCATGGATTTCATAACAGATCTACCAGCATCCGATGGGCATAATGCAATTATGGCAGTAGTGGATTATTTCTCTAAACAAGCACACTTCATACCGATGAAGCCACCTATGCCTGCAAAGGTGGTAGCACAAACTTTCTTCCAAAAAGTGTTTAAGTATCATGGCCTTCCTTTGGCTATCGTGTCAGACCGGGACACTAGATTCATGAGCGACTTATGGCGGGAACTTTTCTCCATCTTAGGGACTCAGCTTCGATTCTCGTCGGCCTATCACCCCGAGACCGATGGGCAAACAGAAAGAGTCAATCAAACCATAGAAAATTACTTGCGGAGTTACATTCAAGCGGACCAGAAGGATTGGGCCAAGCACCTTGACATTTTAGAATTCCATTATAACAGCTCAATCCATTCCAGTACATCTATGTCACCGTTCGAGGTGGCCACAGGGAAAAGTGTAATCACACCTATGGCACTCATGTCAGATGAAGTGCTAGTGGCAGCAGACCGGGAATGTGGTAATTTTTTACGAGACTGGCAATCTAAACTACGACAGGCGAAAGAGGCTCTTATCAAGAGCAAAGAAAGGATGGTAAGAATTGCTAATCAGAACCGAACAGAGGCGCCAGATTACCAAGTGGGTGACTTAGTTCTAGTAAATGCCAAGAACATCATTTTACCCAGGAATTTCACTCCAAAGTTCAATCATAGGTACTATGGACCGTACAGAATTAGTCACCGCTTCAACCAAGTGACATATCAGCTGGCTCTTCCACCCGAAATTCATATCCACAACTCGTTCCATGTGAGTTTGTTAAAACGCTTCCGCCCTGATACTCGCTTTGGACGTCAAGTTACATTGGTGGAAGACCCAATCGAACAACGACAGGTAGACTTGATCCTCAAGGAGAATAGCTCGCAATTCCTCGTCAAGTGGCGTGGCCGCCCCCTCAAGGAAGCCACATGGGTAAGTAAACAGAGTATGCCACCGACAGCCCAAAGCCTCATTGAGTCGTTCCAATCGACTCATCCTTCGACCTCCCAGGCGCGACTTCCGTAGCTTTACGAGGACGCAAAGCTCTTCGAAGCGGGGGAGAATATGTGACAACCCGTGGGCAAGAGCCCCCCCCCCCCATGTATTTCTATCTAGGCCTTTTTGGTGCTTGTATGGTTTGCCGACCGGCGCCAAATTGTGCGCAACTATAGGGGGACATGGTGAGCCTCCGACCCAAGTGACCAAGTGAACTCAAGCGATCTTAGCGATCAACGTGCGGTAGCCTTCGTGCTAGTCCCCTTCGCACGCACCTCTCGAAAGCGCCGTCGTGCCATCGAGGGGCCGTTGTAACGCGTTTGCCCGCGACGCTTAACGCGGGCCGGCTCACTGTAAACGTTCGCCCGTGACGTTCAACGCGGGCCGGCTTAGGCCGTCTCTTTGTAAGCGTTCTCTTTCAATGCAAGTTGGTTTTTCATTCAAACGGTGATCTTCCGCTTTCAAGTAAGCGAACAAAACACTCAAGTAAGTCACCCTACCGACGGGCCGGTGCGAGTCGCCGAGCGAGCCCGGGGTGCTTGCTTTCGTTTTATCACAGCCCCAAAGGCAAATTTCCAACACTTTGATATGTAGTTGATTGAAACAATCAAAAGCATAGTACACAGTAAGACATCTTAGATTAAACTACCATCAAATATTGTAGAGATGCTATCCTAATTTTTTAGGAGTTCTAGCAATTATATACTTTGAATCATCATGGAAAATATTATTTAGAAGACTTGCATAGAAAAGAAGAGTTCATACACATTTGAGTTTTTGTTCTTCTTTTGATTTGCTATCTTTTGATATGTCATAAGTGAGCATACTAGTGCAAACGAGACACGTGGAGTGCAGATTACTTGGAAATGTTGATTTTATTACTACTTATATCAACAACCAAAATGTTGCCTATTTTTTTCTAGATCTCGTCATAAAAGTGCAATATTATAGAGAAGTGCTTAACTCACAAGAATGGCTCATAATATTTTGCAAATAATTGGGGGGAATCTTAACGAGGATAATTACTATAAATGTCCTTACAAGATAGAGAATTCCCTAATGCATAAAGGACTTTGGGGAGTAGTAAATGGAGATGATGAGTGTCCTAAATTGCTAGAAAACCCAAATGTAGATTATCAAAAAGAAATATGATGTGGATAGAGAAATCTAGAAACATTCTCCATTGGATATCTTCCCAAATGTAGATTATCAAAAAGAAATATGATGTGGATAGAGAAATCTAGAAACATTCTCCATTGGATATCTTTATGCATTTCTGAGAGTGTTATCCCATGCATCATGAAAGGCTAGTACACAAAAAAGAAGCTTGCGATATTATTCAAAAAGTTTGTGGTACATTGACAAAGGCTACAAAAAATCCATGAAAGCAAAAATTTCATAGTGTATGGCACAAAAATAGTTCTATCACTAATTATGTGGTATAGTTTAGAAAGATTACTATTGACCTAGAATTCATATATTGCAAGGTGAAAGATGAAGACATTGCATCTATTATGTTGAGTTGTCTAGGACCACAATATAAGAGCTTAGATACTTCTATTATGGTAAGAGGGACTATTCCTAGTTTTGATGAGCTAGTAACATTTTGTATGATGGAAGAAGAGATGCTTGGAGTTAATGCATCAAACAATGAAAACCCAAGAGATTAGGTATGCTCATGCATTCTTTCAAATGAGAGAAAGAGGTTCTATTTGTGGTCAATCAGGCTCTAGATCAAATTCAAAGAGTTTGTATATGCCAAGAGGAAGAGGTAGATCTAATACAAGTGGTAGAAGTAGATTGAGGGCACTCATAAACTCTTTACATCATGGAAAGTTTGGATATTCTTAGAAACACTCCTATCATAAGGAAAATAGTTAAAGATGAAGAAGTAAAGGTTCTTATGCATCTAATGTCACCTTCTCTACAAAAATTTCATATAGATTATAGCAGAGAGAATATGTTTGCAATGGAGCATGTTCTAAATAGCATGTCTAAACTTGGAAATGATACGAATTGGTACGTAGAATCTATTTGAAAAAATCATATGACAAGCATTGAAGATTGGTTTGAGTCTAAATGTCCTTTGAACACTAAAGAGAAACAAATGATGATACTTTACACTTGATTCACAATGTTGGAAATTTACCAGTCATACAAACGAATAGTATTCAAATTACATTTAGTGATGCTTTACATGTGCCTAATATTAAGAAGAGCTTAGTTTTAGTTGGTAAGCTTGTGGATCAAGATATGCAAGTGATCTTTAATAAGCATGGTTATTTCATACATGACTTCAAGTATGGCAAATGAGGGAAATTTCTTGGTGATTAGGAGCAAATGGGTATACTATTCACTTTTGATATGGGGACGCCTCTTTCTGAGAATATTTATGCCAAGAACAATGTGCACTCTAACATCCTTGAATTAAGGCCGAAGAGAATTGGTGATATAAATTTGAGAAAATTGAAGTCTATGGAGAGCAAACATTAGTGCCTCATCTTGAAAGGATCTTTCATTTAAATTTTGAGAGAATATGTGAAGCATGTTAATTTGAAAAACATTAGGGTATCAAGTTTCCAAGAATAGAAATGGATAGAAAAAGACCTATAGAGTTAATTCATAGTGATCTGTCTACTCTTCCTAGAACCGAATCAATCACTGGCTTGCTTTACTTGTTTATATTGATTGATGACTATAGCTAATACTTTTGAATTAATTTCTTGAAGCATATAAGTGAAGTTTTTGAATGCTTTCTCAAATTCATGAACATATTTGAGAAGAAATTGGGCATGTACATTGAATATTTATGATATGATTTATGGGGAGAGCATATTTCAAAGGAATTTGATCAATATCCTAGTGATCATGGAATCAAAAGGCAATTGACTTGTAGCTACACACCACAACAAAATAATGTAGCTCCAACAAGAATGGTTCAAGATTAAACTCCTTATGAGAGACTATGAAAGCATAAACTAAATGTGAGCTATCTATGATTTTCTAGGTGTATGTGTTATGCACATGTGCATGGTCAATTGAGATAGCATTTTGAGCTTAAATAAAAAACTTGTATATTTGTTGGATACCCAAAAATGCAAAAAAGGATAGAGATGCTATCATCTGATAAAAAAGAATGTTTAGTGAGTTGAGACTTTATATTTGATTAGAATTGTTGGAGTTAGATGTCTGCAGAAGCACGCGAACAACACAAGGAAGAAGAAGAAGAAGCTTGGAGCACAACACACAATACTGAATGTATTACTAGAGAATGTACAAAGATAAGTAGCCCATTAGGGCAATAGGCATATATACAAGCCGGGGGGAAAAAAACCTCCTAAAGAGGGAAAAAAGTGCCCCGGCAGTCCTAGTGTGTTCACACACATCACTACCTAAATATATCAACAAATCCCTCGTGGGAGTGATGCGGTGAACAAGGATCTGGCACTCATGTATAAGGAAGTGCCAAGCTATGTGGAAATCACACCACAAAAGGAAGTAAGCCCAAAGCTTTGCGAAAAGCTTCAAACTTCTCCCTGGGCAGAGCCTTCGTGAAAAGGTCTGCAATGTTCTCCTATGTGGGCACATATGCCAAGCTGATCTCCCCAGCAGAGAACCTCTCCCTGACATAGTGATAATGCACCTCAATGTGCTTAGTGCGGGCATGGAACACAGGGTTCCTCGCAACTGCCAATGGGCTCTGACTGTCAGTGAAGATGGTGGTGGCAGAAGTTTGAACAACACCCAAATCAGCCATAAGGCGTTTGAGCCACACACACTTAACAATAGCTGTGAAAGTTGCCCTATACTCAGCCTCACAACTCCAAGTGGCCATAGTAGGTTGCTTCTTGCTCAACCAAGATATACATGAGCTACCAAGCATGAAGCAAAAACCACTAGTGGACACACGAGTGTCAAAGCAACCAACCCAATCAGAGTCAGAAAAAGTATGCAAATCTGGCGGTAGTGATCCCCCCTTGGGATAAAACAACCCAAGTAGCCGAGTACCACTCAAGTAGTGAAAGATGCGCTTAACCACCTGCCAATGCTTGACCCCTGGGCAATGCATAAACCTATTCATATATGAGACAACAAACTGAATATCTGGCCGAGTAATGCATAAGTAAATCAATCATCCAATAGCGAGCTGAAAGAGAATGGCATCAAATGCATCTCCAGCATCATGAAGACTCAATCATAAAATTGTCTCCATAGGAGTGGCAATCGGCGTAAAGTCTTCAAGGCCAAAATGCTGCAATAATGTGTCAATATATTTTGTTTGACACAAAGCCATTCCACCATCAACTTCCATAAACTGAATGCCCAAATAGTGATGCAAATGCCCCAAATCATACATCTCAAATGAGGCATGCAAATCACCCTTAAAATCAGCAATAATCTTCTCAATAGGACTAGTGAGCAGCATGTCGTCAACATAGACAACAATGATCAAAAGCACATCATTAGCAGGGTTAACATATAAGGTGCTTTCAGTTGGACTGTTCTCAAAACCATTTGCAATCAGATAGGCATGTATCTTCTCATACCAAGCACGTGGTGCTTGCTTTAAACCATATAATGCCTTCTTTAACCTGCACACCTGGTTTTCATGTCCTTTCTGCACAAAGCCATGAGGCTGAAAAACATACACTTCTTCATGCAAGTCACCATTCAGAAATGTTGTTTTAATGTCCAACTAATGCACATTCCAACCATGATGAGCTGCAAGTGCATAGATGCTCCGAACAATAGTCACACGGCATGTAGGTGCAAAGGTCTTATCAAAATCAATGCCTCTTTCCTGTGCATAACCCTTTGCAACAAGCCTAGCCTTATACCTGTCAACTGTACCATCCGGTTTATGCTTGAGCTTGTATACCCACTTAGTGCCAATGGCCTTCTTTCCAGGAGGCAAGTCGCATAAAGAACAAGTACCATTCTTCATTATAGCATCATATTCAGATTGCATAGCAGCCATCCAATTTTTTGAATTTTGTGCTTCATCAAACGAAACAAGCTCATTCGCATCACAGAGACTAGATGTAGCCATAGCATAGCAATCTGATGCAAAAGAGGCACTATGAGAGCCTGAACGAGTATGATATGACAGAGGTGCATCTAATTTGCTATCACGCAAGGTTTGCACCAGTCATTTTGGCATAGTTCTTGCCTGCTCAATATCAGTTCTCTCGTCAATAAGTGCATCATGTACATTTGCATCAGAAATGGAATTATCTGCATCATCACATGAAACCTGCAAAGGCTGAGAAGTTGCCTCATTAGGACCAGTACTAGACGGTCCACCTACAAAAAGAGGCAACAAAGTATCATACATGTCTTTGGAGCTAACAGATGTCTCCTTAGTACATGAAAGCAATGGCTGAATAGCATCGTCCACAAAAACAACATCACGGCTAACCAGAATGCATTTAGTCTATGGATGATACAGGTGATAGCCTTTACTTTCAGAATTGTACCCAACAAAAAATCATTTTACTACTTTATCATCCAATTTTTTGCGATGTTGTTGAGGCACTAATGCATATGCCAAACAACCAAAAACACGCTGATGAGCAACAGATGGCTTGCGGTCATGCCAAGCCTCATATGGAGTGATAGACTGCAGCCCTTTAGTGGGACATCTGTTCAATACATATACTGCACACATGACAACCTCAAGCCAGAAATTATGTGGTAAAGCCTGACTCTTGACCATACACCACGCCATCTCCATGAGTGAGTTGTTCTTTCGTTCAGTACCTCCATTTTGTTGAGGTGTATATGGCATTGTACACTGGTGTTTTATCCCACGTTCAGCTAGAAATGCATTAAAATTAGAAGACATATATTCCCCCTCTCGATTAGAACAGAGGGTGCCCATTTTACATGCTAACATATTTTCAGCCAAAACCAAAAACTGTTTGAAGCACATGAACACTTCGGACTTTGCCTTCAATGGATATACCCATGCATGCCTGGAAAAAACATCGATGAAAGTCACAAAGTAAAGATAATTCCCAAAAGAAGGTGTCTGCATAGGACCACAGACATCACTATATACAACCTGTAATTTCTGAGTAGCCCGAACTGAACCATCTTTTGGAAAGGATGAACGTTGCATTTTTCCCAAAATACAGCCTTCACAAACATGTTTTCCAGGTGCCTCAAGTTTGGGCAAAGAGGACATCATTTCATATTTCTGTAGGCATAGCAAACTAGCAAAATTCAGATGACCAAAGCATGCATGCCAAAGTTTTGCATCTAACATAGCCTGAGAATCATTTACTACACATGCCAAATCATTTACAGATCTTTCATATTCTATGAGCTTATACAACCCACGGCATAAAATGCCAGAAGCAATAATCACATCGCCATTTGATAGATCATGAACTGTGCACCTGTCATCAACAAATTTTACAACCAAGACAATCTTTGCTAATGCAGAAACTGATAACATGTTCTTCTTGATCCCTTGCACAAATAAAGCATCTGACAAAGTGAAAGAACTACCATCAACAGTAGTCAAAATGATCTTACCAACTCCCATAACAGGGTAAGAGGAGTTGTTGGCACATGTAAAAGTATTCCATGTAGGGACAGGCTTGAGTGAAGAGAAGAAATTGCGCTGCGAGGTAATATGTTTGGTCGCCCCACTGTCAAAGTACCAAACATCTGAGTCTACTACAGACATGCACTGCTCATGAGAAGATGGGTCAAAACTGCAAACTGTAGTAAACACCCAGTCTTCTTCCTGCACAAGATTAACAGACTGTTTTTGGTGTAGAGGCCTCTGCAACAACCATTCCAGCCTCTTTCTTCTTTGCTTCTTTAGTAGGCAGTTTTGGACAGTGCTTTATGATATGATCATTCCCTTTACAGTACTTACAAAACAATTTCTGCTTTTTTGATTTCTTCTCATCTTTATCTTCCTTCTTCGAATATGCAGAATTAGCAGATTTTTGCTTACTAGTTGAAGAGCTCCATTTTCCTTTGCCCTTCTGACTAGCCATGAAAGCTTGATCTGCAACTCGCATAATGGACCTGTTTTGCTTGGACTGGTCTTCTTATGTTCGGAGGCCGAAACGAGCACAGATCGCGATTTCGGCACCACATAGCAAAGCAGTTTTGATCTCGAAAACACGTTGAGTACGGTCACCAAAATTCGTGCGATTCTGAGACTGCAAATAGAGGAGTGTCGACGGCACCCTAGATGAAGTAACGACCTACTCTGATACCAATTGTTGGAGTTAGATGTCTGCGGAAGCACGCGAACAACACAAGGAAGAAGAAGAAGAAGCTTGGAGCACAACACACAATACTGAATGTATTACTAGAGAATGTACAAAGATAAGTAGCCCATTAGGGCAATAGGTGTATATACAAGCCGGGGAAGAAAACCTCCTAAAGAGGGAAAAAAAGTGCCCCGGCGGTCCTAGTGTGTTCACACACATCACTACCTAAATATATCAACAAGAACGACTCATTGTACGCATCCAAAGGCATGGATGTGATAGAGAATGACATGAATGATGCTATCCCTAATGTTCGTAATGAGCTAGAGACAAGTCAAAGATATTTCAGTCATGAAGAAAGCCAAGATTATGCTACATATGAGTTTCATATGCGTGAAACATCATGGAGTGAAAATGAAAAAGATTACTCAATAAGAAAGGAGAAGAAAAAAGAGAAGATGAGAGAGGACATGTTTTATACAGATATTCATGATGACATAGTTACACTTGGCATGTTGAAAAATAAGAAAGGAAAAAATGTTCCTCCTCATGCAAGAAGAGAAGCACATTCAATATCGTAAGAACAATGCCTTTGTGATGATCTATGAGTATGTGGCATCCTTTGGATACAGTCAATATATACAATAAGTCTAGGAAGCTTCAATATGTGTACATGACGGAGAGAATCAAGCATGATGAACCAAAGAAAATTCACGAAGCATCACAAAATCAAGACTGGTGCAAAGCAATGGATGATGAGATGAACAAATTGGCAAAGAATGATACATGGAAACTAGTGAAATCTCCATCAAATAGGATAGCTATTGGATGCAGATGGGTGTATAAAGTGAAGTGCAAAATTGATGGTTCTCTTGAGAGATATAAAGCATGCCTAGTTTCCAAATTTGAATTATGGTAAAATGTTCATTTCATTTGTGCTTGATTGAATAATGGAGCATGAAGATATCAAGCATGTTACATGAATTGATGAAGACATAAATGAAGAGCTGATGAACAAAAAGATTTTTTATTTCCAAAAAAAGATCCTTTCATTAGTTTCTAAAAAACACCACAGGGGCTATGAACCATGTTGATAAAAGCCTAAGATAATTGATTAATTTCGTGGGCTACTCTGAGTAGATCATCTCACAAGACATAGTCATATGAACCCATGTTTCTAAAAGTTTAAAGGTTAAAAGATTTGACTTTTCTTGGTCAATTGTAAAAGCTAAAACTAGGAAGAATCGCATCAATCAAGGGAGCCAATATCCACAAGTTTACTTGGGATTAGAACTCAAATCACTCGTATATTTTATATCCCCTTTGAGGATCAATATTCAAATTAAAAAATCACGTATAAATGGAACCCTTTCTAGTCACATGTAGTAGAGTGAGATTTTTGGAGAGATTGAGCTGCTTTTTTGAGCATACTATGTACTCACCTCAAGTAAGGGTAGTCCTCCATATGTCCCTTTTATGATACGTAAAATATCAATACATGATATTCATTCTCTATGTATTGGTTTATTACCTTGAGGTACACGATCAACTTGTGTGGTTGATTTCTCTATGTTTGAGTATCCAATTTTGAAACTTTCACTTGGATCACTTAGATAGGTTTGTTTTGCATTTATGTACAATGGTTCATCAAATTCACATGAGTATATTTCAAGCTATGAAATTTTGAGTGTGACTGTATGTGCACTTCAACTTCTTCCTAAAGAAACCAGAGTGATCCCCAAAACTTGTTATGATTATTTCTTCTTGTGTAGAGAGACTACATTCATTAAAGAATTTGGTTTAGTTAGCTTGATATTATAGTTGAATGTGTGCAAAAGCTCTTTGGTCAATTTGAACCAACTGTGAGCTTTGAGCATTTTAGTGAGACCTTCACTTCCCAAGTAGAAGGTTTTATAAGTCTTGTGAAGAAAAACATTATCTCTATTGATGCAATCATTTGAGGTGGTGTTCTAGAGGACTTAGTGGTTCTATGCATAATGAGGAAGATAAGAAAGTATATTAGACACTGCAAAAGCTATCTTTTTTGGGAGCGGGTTTTTGTCAATACCTACTCATCTCTGTCTACACCCCATCACCTCTCCAGAGTGGTATCACAGGAGAGGTAGAGTCTAAGCATCATGTGTGATGGATTCCCCTCATCTACCGACAAAGGATCAAGGTAATTACTTCACATGGTCACTTGGGATGGAGGTCCGTCTACAAGGAAAGAACCTATATGGTTACATATTTTGAGATGAGATGATATCAATCTTCAAAAGCAAGGATCAACCAACACAAGGAAAGTACGAAAGCTTGAATGAATGGTTCTCAAAGGATGCTTTGGGAAGGTCATACATTCTCAACGTTATCTCATATTTTTCCCTCCCTCACATTAGAAATTGCAAGACATCTCAAGAGACATGGAATGCTCTAGAAGCATTCTTCTCATCTAGGACTAAGACAAGGGTGAAACAACTATGGATCAAGTTTACAACACTAAAGAGGATGCCCAAGAAAAGTGTGACTGATTTTGTCACCAAGATGAAGGACATTCAAGGCCACCTTCTAAGCATTGGAGAAATCATTCATGAGGAACAAATAGTAAGGAAAGTCATCAATGGGATAAAGGCAAACAAAAAATGGGAGACCTTCACCATAGATGAAGACCTTTAAATGAGCATGCAAGTTCTTGACCTTAACACACTTATGGGAGAATTATTCACACATTAAGCAAAGCTTATGAAGACTAAAGACAACAAAAAAGATAATCAATCTTGTACTCTATATACATATAAGATTCAAAGCAAGAATAAAAAAGTCAAAAGTAACAAGTCTGATGATGAAGGAAGTACATCTCAAGGCAACTCTGTAGGTAGAGCTAGAGGCTCAAGATGAAGAGGTAAAGGATATAAAAAAGGCATGGGGAGAGCTCAACGCCCATCACTCTATGTTGAATGTTGTCTATTTTATGAAAAGAGCAAGATTCTGTAATTTTTATGGATATAATGACAATTACCAAGGTGGATACAAAGGAAGGACATATTAAAACAACTATACGGATGATCAAGCTTTAGAAGATTCACTTCTTCTCATGAACATGACTATGAAGGAAGAGAAAGGATAGGAGCAAGTGTTTTATATCAAAGACATAAGTGCAGGAATAAAATATGCCTTAATTCAATGTCAGTTTCAGAATTTTTGTAGCCTCCATGTAAGGCTTCCTAACTAAGTGCATAACTTGACTCAGACACTCAACATATATTTGATATATAATTTACTTAGAGAAGCATAGTTGAGGCTTCCAACATGATTTGATGAATTGATCCCAATAAACTTTACATTTTGAACTTTACAAGCTTAGCTTGATGTGCTTGTTTGAGTAAGTGTTATACTCAAGATATGACTGACAAGAGGTGGTTGAACCACACCCTAAGAGAGAGGATTAGGAAGTAATCCTCAACCATGGCTTTTGGGGCAAGTGGTTAGCCCATCATACTCCTAGCTAGTAGGTCATGAGTTCAAATCCTACAATTGGTATCAGAGCTAAGGAAGTAGACTTGGACAAGGCAGATGGAAGGCACGCGTGTCGATTTCAAAGGTAAGCTTAACAAAGATTTGAGTGTATCTCCCGATCCGTAGGTCGGATTTCGACATGTAATATACCGTTGGAAAGCTCTCCGAACCAGCATTCCAATGCAGACACTAGATTGGGGGATCCAAGATACCTAGCATAGGTGAGAATCAGGTTCAAGAGATCGAGGGTGAGAGCAAGGCAAGTCCGTAGGCTAGTTGCCAAGAAGCGAAAAGGCAAGGTTCAAGATACCAAGGTTGAGAGCAATGCAAGTCCATAGGCAAGTGGACAGGAAGCACAAAGACAAGGCTGAAGACACCAAGGTTGAGAGCAAGGCAAGTTTGTGAGAAAAGTGGCAAAGAAGCGGAAAGACAAGGCTCAAGAGACCAGGGTTGAGGACAAGATGGTTCAAGAGACTATGCGAGGGTGAGGACATCAATCCAAGGGGAGAGCAAGGATTGATCATTGAGGAAAATGATCTTTAGAAGGGGAAGAGAGTGTTATACTCAAGATATGACTGACAAGAGATGGTTGAACCACACCCTAAGAGGGAGGATTAAGAAGTAATCCTCAACCATGGCTTTTGGGGCAAGTGGTTAGGCCATCATACTCGTGAGTTCAAAAAATCCCACAGTAAGGTACATACCATGTTCTTTGTAAATTACTTATACTCCAAGGAACTATGTGAGTTGCACTAAATCGATGATTTTGAATTATTCCTTCATGTGTTGCTTGATCTTTCTTATACCTTCTGTATCAACATATACACTAAGATACGTGTCCTCTCCTTGTGACCTCTTTACAAATAACGAGGGAATTGCTATGCTTATTAGGAATCCTGTTAGGATAACTTCATCAACATATATAGAGAGATAATTTCATCATTACTTGTTAGCATAATTTCATCAGCATGTAGGCAGATTATTCACTCTCCATAAGACCTCTTTATAAATGAAAACGGATCTTCTTTCATCTTGTAGGTAAGTAACCAACCTATGGCTCAAAGTTCTAACGGCTTGCTTCAATCCATATAGTTCTCTTATCAACCTACATACATACTCAAGATAATGTATTTCAAGATAATGCCTTCTCTGAAATTCATCCATTCAAAAAAGCATTCTTGACATCATCATGTATATCTTTTCGGAAATCCGTCCATTCAACAAAGCATTCTTGACATCATCAGGTATATCTTTCCATTTTTGAGAGCGGGAATACTCATCAATAATCTAATTGTACGCATTCATTTAGTGTTCAGTCTTGATGTTTAATCTCCCATCAAGTTTCAAATGATTTACACTCTTTGTTAGCCACGTTGCTTTTAATGCAACTGACTATCGTTAGTTCATTTTTCTTTTTCTTGCTTGTTAAAAACAAACAATAACCTGTCATATGACATTTTGTTATGTCCGTCAAATTAAGGCCTCGAGTATAACATTGTTCGTGGATGCCTGCGCTTTCTCTCTTTTGTGACTGAAGTGGAAGACAAATGCAGTTGTGACGAGTTCAAGACGGAATCCCACATTCTGCGGCGCGTGAGGAGCTATCACTAAGCTCATGAGGTCATGACGTATGGGCGCTCTCTCTCTCTCTCTCATTCTCTCTCATTCTCTCTCTCTCATTCTCTCTCTCTCTGGATTAGATCTTATCTATGGAGGCGCAGAAGAATGGTTCAAGCGAGACATGGCGAAGGGGAAGGAGGACAATCATAGTGAGAGAGGGGAGACTCCAAATGCCTCGAGTATAACATTCACACACTAGAGTATAACATTGTTCGGGGATGCCATCATACCTGCGCATTATCTCTTTTGTGACTGACGTTGATGGCCATTGGCTCTGACGGGCAATTGCAGTTTTGACGAGTCAAGACGGAATCGACTGTGTCGTTTCTCTCTCTCTCTCGACTCTCTCTCTCCCTCTCTCTCCCTCCCCCTCTCTCTCTCTCTCTAACAAGAATGAGATGAACACCATCCGGGGGCATCTTCTCTCTCGCGAATGTCCTCGTGGACGCCAAACGCATTTAATATGCTCTCTCTCTCTCTCTCTCTCTCTCTCTCTCTCTCTCTCTCTCTCGACTAGATCTCATCTATGGAAGCGCATAAGAATGGTTCAAGCCGGACATGGCGGAGGGGAAGCAGGGCAATCATAGTGAGAGAAGGGAGATTCCCAATGCATGATGGTCTAAACATTTGTATAATAAAAAAGCACCTTCTCGACAAGTTCTTGAATTATATCGCTTACGAAAATCTTTGTATATCTCCTTTCTTTTTTAATTCTGGACCTCATTCATAGTAGTGGGTTGGAACGTAGTGGAAGTGACATTTCTTTTGTTGTGAATGAGGATCTCATTCATATTGTCAATGTCATCGACTGATTTGTTTCAATTTTCCATAGAAGATCTAATTGAAAAAGTCTTTTGGGCTAAAGTCTCAATAGGATATATTTTAATAACAACAAAACAAATAAAGCCTTTTTGTCTCACCATGAAAAGCCATCTCTGCTAAGAGCTATCAAGTTCACGCGATCTCACATTGTTCCATACTTTCTATAGAGAGATACAAAATTTTCCCCAAAAAAGAGATTTCAATGTGGAAGAATGAAACGTACAAATGAAATGGTTTTTCTAATGAGGAAAATCAACTTTAAAAGCCTAGGCGGTGTTCGGTTTTAAGGAAAACAAGCTTAAAATCAAGTGGATTTCTCATAAAACAGACAATGGCATATTTACCCTTGTTTGTAACTTTTTATATCTCTCTTGAATTTTCTTCCTTTGGAAGATTTGAAAATAACACCAATAAGCGAGAGGCATTTCTCATTTCTAGAAATTAGTTTTGCACATATAGTGTGTACAAAGCTAATGCCTGTTGGAAGGTTTAGTGATATGAATCTGAATATGAAGTTGAACTTGGGTATGGAGAGGAAAGATATGATTATTTGAGTAATGGAATAGAAATTTATGAATGCAAGGTAGATCCATGAACATGAATGGTGATAATACTAAAATACCATATACATGAATCAATCTTAAAAGGGAGAATGTTCCAAAAGGATCTTGTTATATAGTTTCAAGATCAATACATGCAGATAGATGATGATAATAGGAATAAAAATACATGTGAATCAATCTTAAAAGGAAGAATGGTTTGTAAGGAGTGTCTTAAATACTTTCAAGATTAATACATATGTGTGGGTGCTTGTGGATGGTATGTATGAATGTGGATAAAAAATTATGAATATAAATAGATTTATCCTCATAATATCAATAGAAGATCCTCACTCGATTAATTCAAACTTTTAGATCCTACTTGCACATAGAAATGCTTGAAAGGGGACATGTAAAAGCACTTAAGAGCCAAGAGACATGTAGATAAGCTGAGTTAAAATAAAAGAGATTATAATGCAATACATGTACATGAGTGCCATGGTATGCCAAGCTAGGAAATCTAATGGTCAAAGGTAATTTGCATGACCCTCCTACAATGAGAGTTCAACTAAATGCCTCATGTGACAGAATAGGAACCACTTCATTGATCCTATATTTATCTAGGAATATAACAACTATCTAACGAACTCTAAGAAAAATAAAGCCAAATCTAACTCTCTCACATGCTCCATTGAGGGTGAGCAAAGAGAGAGAAGCCATTGGGCTTATAAGTCTATCCCACCTTGAGTGCTCACAAGCTCAACTAGCCCATACTAGCCCACCTTGGGTGCTCACAAGCTCAGCTGAGGGTAAACAACACAAGGAAAGCATGTGCAAACAAGGCCCTACAGATGCCTAATAACGATCCTCCATGATTTTGGACGGGTTTTTCATAGTTTTCTGAATGAATCTAGGCTGTTGGATCATGGAGAAATCAACTCTCAATCCTAGGTTCAACTACTTTTGATTACAACCATTGGATTCATAAAATGGATGTCTAAGATCGATTCTTCTCTTTTAATCTAGGGAAAAGCAAGAGAGAAAGGGTGCATTCATTCTCCAAACTTGGATCTAGGAAGATATGGACCATCAAATCAATGTTGACATGGATTTGGATAAGATTAAATCCTATTTTTTAAGAGCTTAGCATTATTGCTCTTGGCCATCAAATTATGTCCTCGAGGATGAAAACAAATTATGAATCCTCCTATCTTTAAGCTTTGGTGCATCACCCTGAATGTGTACTCATCTTGATTCTAGAACATGGATCAATCATTTTCTGCCATGTGCAAACCCTTCAAGCCTTAAATTTGCTTAATCTAGAAAACTTTGGTGACCTTGAAAACTAGATGCTGTGCTCATTGACCCTTGACATATGTTTTGGTGAGGATGAAACTTTCTAGGAGTATGTTTTCAAACTCTTTCTTGATGAATATGCAGCAAAAACGCCCATTTCAATCTCCCTTATACAAGTTTGATTTTTTTTGGAAGTTTGTAAGTGACATTAAGGTGTGTAGAAAGCCCTCATAGCCTTTAAACTTTGCAAAAATGTGTAAGCTTATATGACCTTTATACATGCGAGAACATAGGGCTATCTGGGAAGGTCTTGAATTTGCAAATGAGTCTAAACAAGACGTGGTCTTCCTCAAGATCGACTTTGATAAAGCCTACGACAGGCTGGAATGGGACTATATTTTGCAGTGGCTCCAAGATCTTGGATGTAGTAAAAAATTCACCAAGATGATCGCGACCCTTCTCGGTAACACATCAACCCAAATTAACATTAACGTCAAACTTTTGAAGGTGATCAAACTTAGAGGATCTATCAGACAAGGGTGCCCTTTGGCTCCCCTTCTCTTTGCCATTGCCACGGAAGGGCTTAGCAAGCTGGCGGAGCATCAGGTGGAAGCTGGTAATATCAAAGGCCTCTGTTTGCCTCATGACCATAGTCAGATCACCATGAGACTTTTTGCTGATGATATGAACACGTTTGTTCACAATGATAGTACCAGCCTGGAGACGTTCTGGAGGTGTTTGGCTACTTTTTGTGAAGCCTCTAGATCCACAATCAACCACTCTAAGACCACCTTTAGAGCTATTGTTGGGTCACAACCCAACCTTCTCATTGATCATGGCTGTCAAATCATTCCGCAGGGACAAATTTTTCGGCTTCTTGGGATCCCCTTGGGGTTTGGCATCTCTATGGAACAACGGTGGAACTAGGTGCTAGCCAAACTTGAAAACAAGCTTAACTATTGGAGAGGCATGCAAATCAATCTTGCTGGTCATGCTATTGTTATCAACACGTTCCTCCTATCATCTACCATTTATTTCCTTTCTTGTTGGAGACCGAAAGAGCAAGATTTGTCCAAACTGGATAGTATTTGTAGAAACCTCCTTTGGACGGGCGACCACATTAGGAGAGGGGTGCCTAAAATCAAATGGTCCATCTACACCAGCCATAGAGATAGTGGGGGACTTGGTATCTTGGACATTGGGTGTATGGCTAACAAACTGGTGGCCAAATGGATGATTAAGGCTTGGTGCAACGGGGAGTCCTTGTGGGCTGATCTTCAAAAACAAGAACGAGTTGGCTCTCATGGGTTTCCCAAATTGGAAGAATCTTGACATCTTGACCTTGCTGTTTTCCCTGATCCCTGTCTTCCCGAAAGGCTCTAATCTTGTGTGCTCCCTATGGAAGAGTTGGAATAAAGTCAAAAGCTACACAAGAATTAGTGAAGACTGGAAGTGGGCAGCTGGTATCAGACAAAACAACTCTATCTGGTTTTTGATCCATGGCATCCGGAGTGTGGAATCTTGGAACATTCAAAATTCCAAGAAGTTATGGAATAAAGGTTTCAAAAAATGGAAACATCTCTGGAAACAAGATGCCAACCGCTGGATCAACTTCGAGGATATTGATCCTTGCGTCAATATTTCGTATGAAGAATGGAACACTTTGCAAAGCAGATGTCTCGCCTAGGACCGACACAAAATTTGCCTTCTCATGGGACATGACACGTCGAGCTCGCTTGGTCTCAAATGGCACAATGGGAATAGCCTATCAAAAATCTCGAACATCAAAGAAATGATTGACTATCAGGTTAACCTCAACAAGAAGTGGTGCGTGCCTGTCATGGACTTGGCTTCGGTGGGACATGAAGTTCATGGCTATCTGGCACCCCCTCATAGAAATCAAGAAGTCTGTTCTCTTATGGAAAATTCTTCATCATGGAATCTGGACCAACCTTAAGGCTAGCAAATTTTGTGGGATTCCTCCCTGGTGCAAACGCTGCTACTGGTCTATCGAAGATGTTTCACACATCTTCTTTACCTACCCCAACTCCAACAGACTCTGGCAGATGTTTGGAAAGAAAATTAGACTTCAGAAACATCTCAGTTGGTAGCAAGCCCTACTGGGAGAAGGGATCGGTTGCTCTGCGACTCTCTGGAACGCCATCAAAGGGGAGGTCCTATGGAAAATCTGGCGGGAAAGATGTGCTTTCAACTTCGGTTACTCCCCCAAAGGGTGGTCAATTGAGAAATCGGTGTTCCTCCTTGGCAAAAGGATTGTTAACTATAAGAAATCCCCCCCCCCCCTTCAAGCATCATCAAGTACTCCTTTTGATCAATAACAAGCTTAAACCCAAGTGGGCCCCTCATGAGGGTGATGAGAGGGTGATTAAACTTCTTTGTAATACCATCTAAGCTCTGTTAAAGCTTCCCCTGCTTTGTGAGATTTGGGGGGTCCCGTGGGCACTAGTCCCCTTCTCTTGTACTTTTCTTTATTTAATTCAAGTCCGGGAGAGTAGGCTATTGCGGAACTTCCTTTATATTAAAAAAAAAAGCCAAATACACATGACTTGAAGATCGTTGAGATTTTGTGGAATGTTTCACGTCTAATTCATATGTTGTGAAGGGTATTAGTTGGGTGCATTCATATAAAATAACATAAGTTGCAAGCTCATAGACACATTAGTACTATTTTTTTTCCAAAAAACACAAAAAAAAATTAATTTTGTTACTAGCATGTGGAGTTTTACATGGACCCATATGTAGCTTTTTCTAGAAATGTAGAGGTTTTGTTTCAAAAAAGACATTGTTATAGGACGTATAATATACAAGATTTCTAACTAGTGATGTAAGCATCATGTTGGTGCATGAGCGGCTATGTGGCATCTATGGGCTACGTAGGAGATGCATACAAAGACTGAGAAGATTATTTGGATACGAAGCGATAATTTAATGATTAATGAGTGAGGAATGCATTCTTCACATCAAATTGATACATTTTCCTATTTTTTTCTTTTTGCAATTGCGCTTATGGCTCTCATACTATTCATATGAGGCATAGGGCTAAAGGTGTCCTCATTGTCCAATCCGTAACTCTAACCAAATCCCTTGTCTACAAGCCAAGCTTTATATCTAGCAATACTTCCATCCAAATGTTTCCTTACTTTATAAACCCACTTGTTTCCAATTACCTTGATATCTTTCCTTGGTACAAGGGACCAAGTGTTCTTTTTTCCTTCCAGAGCCTTGATCTCCTCTAGCATAGCTTCTTTCCACTCTTTGCATGTTTTAGCTTCTTTAAAACATGTGGGTTCCTCAATAATCTTGCTCATATAAGCACAATGTGTAGCAAAAAATGAATCATAGGTAAGTCTTTAAACTGGATATTGTAGCCCAATCCATAGATCTTCATCCTCTTCTATTTCTATGATATTGGCTTTGTCTTTGCTTCTTGCATCACTTACTAGAATTGATGTAGGGATGATTCTATCCCATGATAGTTAGAACTTGACTCTTTGAGTCTAGTAAAAACCTTGCTCTGTGGCTCATCCCTTGTTGTCTTCTTCTCTTCAATTTACAAAATACATGCATTTATCCCACAATAATGTGTAGTTGTGTATATGTGAATATATGTGTATGTGTAAATGTGTATATGTGAATATGTGTGTATGTGTAAATATATATATGTGAATTTTTTGTGTATGTAGATAATCAAATTATTAATATCAAATACCATTATTTGTAGATTCTGATCAATCAGATGGAACTCCACCACCATCTCCTCATCATGCAACGACTTTATATTGTAAGTATATCAAACATTTAATTTTAAATATATTTGATGGATACATAACTTATATTTTTTTTTGTTTCTTATTATGTGCAGATTCTGATCAATCAGAGGGTACTCCACCACCTCCTACCCATGCAACGACTTCACATGTGTCCTCCGATAGGAATTATGACGAATTTTACTATGAATAGCATATTATATGTTGGTGTAACTCTTGTTATGGCACGTATCGAAGACCACGATTGGAATGTATTGAACATGAGGCAGAGTATGGTACTTTTGAGCATGCATCATCACCTAGTCAACATGATAATGCTTGGGTATGTATTTTCTATATATATTATTGTCATTATTTTATTTAAAAACCATATATAAAATCAAATTATTGTTGATATACAGGAATACTTGCTCGATGATGATGATGATGATAATTTTTCTCATAATGTTAATATACCTCGTACACATCATGGACTTGCTCTTCATCAATTACAAGCAGAGGTTTCTAGAAATCCTATACCTCCTGGTTTAGAGAATGAAACAACTGGAGATTATACATTGCCAGCTCGTGATCGTTCTTTAGTACAAACATATGATAGAAGAAGATATGGAGGATGGAATAGAGGACCACTTCCTTTAGATCGAGAGGTTTCCAACTTTTGGGGTAATCGCTATATGATTGCTCCATCCACTATTACTAATGCTGGTCATGGTTTCTTTATTGTAGAGGATTTGTATGTGCCTCCGAACTTTGAAGTCACTCTTATGTCATTTTGTGGTCCTATATATGGATGGGGAGATTGGCATCGACTTTCACATTATGTTCAAAGCATGAGTACTTATGGAATATGCTTGAATGCAGCATCCCTTACGAGTAGAAGGATTTTACATGCAGAAAATGAAAGATTATATATTGATGGAAGACCTTACACACATGAATAAAAATTTTCTATCCATATTTAATAAGTTATATACTTAATTTCATATTTAAAGTTTACTTTTTATTCATTTATGGAATACTAATGAACTTTATTTATATGTATAGATTCCAACGTGTGATGTTGATGATATTCCTCCAGAGCATTCACAATTACCAATAAGACCTCATTTATCAGAAGCTTCCATGAGGAGGCTATGCAAAACTAATCTTGTGCAATATACAAAGTTGAAAGATCTATATTCAGAAGATGATAAAGTACAAGATTTGTGTGACAATGATGAAGATGATGGCATGGAAGATTTTATTGAGGATTGGTATCAAAATGACAGTGAGAGCATTGTTATTTCTAAAAATGAGAAATATCTTCGAGAGGAATGTCTAAAGCATGTATATGTCCTTTGACACAACTAAGTGCGAGCTTACTTATTCTCAACCTTCAAAATCGTTTTGGGTGGAGTAATGTATCTGTTTCGACACTATTAAGGTATAATTTTCAATTTTCTATCTATTTATATATATATGCATATATATATATATATATATATATATATATATATATATATATATATATATATATATATATATATGTATATATATATATATATATATATATATATATATATATATATATATATATATATATATATATGCAAGTTTTTATTCTTACATTAGATAAGGTAAGAACAAGAACTTGAATTCAATGGACACTTTTTGTCCGCGCATCTTTTAAAACTATTAATGCATCTTTCAAAATATTCGCAAAAAATTTGATTGTTTGGATGGCAGGATACGATTGTTTGTTTTGGAGGATATGAAGTATGTACCTTCATTTCGATTCTATCATATGTTTAGTTTGAAAGTGTGTGAAACAGATTTATAATTGCTATTCAAAGAATTTGGCACTGTTTATAGGCCATACAATGGTACATGACCTAGATGAATCGCATGCATAGAGGTTACTCAAGATAGAGCAATCTGATTATAATGGACTAGTGCCAGTAGGATTCCTAGGGTATGCAGTAAACCTCTTGCATATCAATGATGAGCATCTGAACTTTAGGATACAAAGTGGAAATCATGGTGGCTTGAGAGGATCACTTTTATACAACTTGTTCAAAAAACTTCAGTGTCATAAACTTGAAGTTCTTTGAACAAGCTGTATAAAAGTGATCCTCTCAAGCCACCATGATTTTCACTTTGTATCCTAAAGTTCAGATGCTCATCATTGACATGCAAGAGGTTTACTGCATACCCTTGGAATCCTACTGGTACTAGTTCCTTATAATCAGGTTGCTCTATCTTGAGTAACCTCTGTGCATGCAATTCATCCAGGTCACCATCGTATGGCCTATAAACAATGCCAAATTCTTTGAATAGCAATTATAAACCCGCTTCTCACACTTTCAAACTGAACATATGATAGAATCGACAAATCATTCAATGAAGGTACATACTTCATGTCCTCCAAAACAAACAATCGTATCCTGCCATCCAAAACAATCAAATTTTGTGCGAATATTTTGAAAGATGCACATAAGCATACACATATATATAATTATATGCATATATATATGTACATTTATTTATTTACTTTTTTTAATATATCTTTTTTTGATAAACTTATAGGTTATTATTTGAAAAGTTTTTACCAAGTCAGAATATTCTTCCTACCTCACATTATGAAATGAAGAAGATAATAAACAATCTTGGTATAGATTATCAATGTATACATGCATGTCCTAACGATTGTCTTTTATATAGAGGTGAATATGCAGACTCTTTGACATGTCCCAAATGTCAATTTCCTCGATATAAGGGTGAAGAAGGTAAAATCCCAAAAAAGGTATTGAGACATTTTCCATTGGCTCCACGGATTAGACATATGTTTCAAAGCCCCGAATTATCAAAGCTTGTGACTTGGGGACATGATCACAAAAGTACTGATGGAATAATCAGAATTCCTCATGATAGTGTTGCTTTTCAGCATATTGATTCTACATGGCCTGAATTTGCACAAAATCTACAGAACCTAAAGTTAGGAGTTGCATTAGATCGGGTTAATCCATTCTCCATGAAATCCAATAAATGGTCAACATGGCCACTGGTAGTCATAAACTACAATCTTCTGTCATATCTTAGCATTAAAAAGGAACATTTAATGCTTTCACTTTTAATCCCAAGCAAAAGACAAGTTAAAGATATGAATATATATCTTGCTCCTCTCATTGACGATCTTCAAGAGTTATGGAGAGGTATTAATGTCATTGATGTATCGAAAAGCATCAATGAAAGACATATTATGGTTCGTGGTATTGTGGCTTGGACTATTCACGATTTTCTAGGATATGTTGTTTGTTCAAGTATTGATGTAATTTTTTTATTCAATATGCATGTAAATAAATATGATTTAATCTAATTATAATTTTATCATTTTCCATGATGCAGGAATATCTACTAAGGGTTATAAAGCTTGTCCATATTGTGGTGATTGGTTAAGATCAATCTATAGTAAGAATCTCAACAAAAATATTTATCTTCGACATCAACGATTCTTGCCTGATGATCATCCATTAAGATCTAAAAGAGAAGCGATACATTTTAATGGAAAGCTTGAAACATATCAGTGTCCAAAACCTATGACGCCTATGGATTGGTATAAAAAATGGACAGATGGACCTCTGATAGATCCAGAAGCAGAAATCTTTAGTGATGATTCAGATAATGAGTATGTGAACAGAGGTAAAGGAAAATTGGCACTCGTAGAGAACATATCAATATGGTAGTCTTTGGAGTATTGGAAAGAGTTAAAAGTATGTCAGCTTCTTGATCCTATGCATATATTCAAAAATATTGGTTATTCACTATGGCAACATCTTCTTGGACTAAAAGATACCATAGCATCAAGGAATGATTTGAAAGATCAAAAATCCAAACCAAAGTTATGGCCAATTTTTGATAGACATCGACAAGAAACGACTTATGCACCTGCTCCTTGGGTACTTACAACAAAAGAGATACAGACTATCAACAATAGAATTCAATTGATTAAGACTCATACAGGATATGGAGCATCTTTTCAAAACATGTTTACTATGGATGATAAGAGCTTATTTGGGTTAAAGACCCATGACTGGCATAAATTTTTGAAACATATTTTACCTTTGGTTATCGATGGATGTACAACAAAAGGAGTACGAGATGTGATCTATCGTCTTGGATCACTTATAAGGTAATTATGATACTTTTATATTTAATATGCATGAATATTGGATATCTTTTATTTTTTAATTAAATTCTTTATAATTGTTTTTATGATATGTATAGGTGGATTACATCCAAAGAGATTGACAAAAACTCAATCCCACAAAAAAAAAACGTGAATGCAAAGAGCTACTATGTTTGATGGAGAAAGAACTTCCTTCTTCATTTTTTGATATTCAGGTTCATTTATTAGTCCATCTTGTAGATGAAATAGAGATTGCAGGTGTTGTCAACACTCAATGGATGTTGTGGGTCGAGCGATTTATGGTAGTATTAAAAGGTTATGTGCGACGAAGAGCAAAACCAGAAGGATCGATGGCAAAGAGTTGGATGCTTCAAGAATGCATGTATTACGTTAGTGAGTACCTTGAAAGAGTTCATGAAGAAGCTCCACGTGCATGGACCAATGAGTCTTCTTCAAAAATAATAGATAAGGTATTATCAGGTAAGGGGGTTCCATTATTATTTACATTTCAAGAAAAAAATGATCTTTCTATTTTTGTAGCATATAATAGCGAATGCATGCAAGCATTCCTTAGCGAGTACAAGGAACTTCAAAATCTCCGAAGTAAAAGGCAAAAAAACAAAATATTTAGATGTAATTTCGATAATAATGAGATTACAGATATATCTTCTTTCACGGAGTGGCTATATAGTTGTTTGCAACGCGCCAATGTAAATAATGAAGAAATTTCAGATGAGCAAAGAGAGTTAACGATAGGTTGTGAACGAAAGGTAATTTTATTAAAATTATATTTTATTTTTTTCATATATGTATGTTAGTTTCTATTTACTAATTGAATTTATTTTGCAGGCTCGAATGCTCACTAATATGTGGGCTTTTGGACAGCATATTGGAATCAAAGCCATTGATTCTTTACGTAAAACAGAGGATTCTAGTATTGTTGCTTCTTTCAAGCAACTATCACGAGCTAGCTCAAAAGATACGAACCTTATAGATAGTGAACTTGGTTACGTAGGAACTATTGTTGGTATCTACGAAATTTCATTTCCTACATTCAAATAGGTAGAAAAAAGTTTATATTTTTTTATATAGTTAGTTATTTTCTTAAGAACCTAATGATGGGTTTTTGTTGTTATATATTTTGATAGGTCATTTTGAAGGTTGACTGGTTTCGAGCGGAGTATAAAGGTAGTAATTCCACATTAAGAAACGAATTATCTAGGTTTTGGGCAATTGATTCTTCCAAGGTAATGCGATCTACTAAAGAACCATATATTCTTCCTACGCATATTGAACACGCATTTTTTTATAAAAACCCAGATGCTCATCCTTGGTGGCAAGTCATTCATCTGCAACCTAGAGGTAGGTCATTGTTTGAACAGTTTATTGTTGGAGAGATTGAAGAAAGTCCTCTTGATGATTCAACATCAGATACTAATACATCAACATCTGAAATAGAAATTAGAATCATTATACGTGATAATGATACTAATATTTTTGATGAAGAGGATAATTCTCTACATGCTGATTCTACTGATGAGGAAGAGGAATTACCAGAAATAGATATTAATCCATCAATAGATGATGTGATTCATGAGAACATAGATTTAACAATAGAAGAAATAAATGAAATTAATAAGGATAATGAAGATGAGACTATGTTGATGTCTTACCAAAATGATGGCAATAATGAAAACATATGAGCAGATTAGATAGTAAATTCTACTCTAGCTATCGATCAATAACTTGAAGCTTCTGAATGGATATCAGATAATAGATTTTTTTATTAACTTGAATAACGATGAATCCTACTAGAGAGATGAAATCATGTTCTTCTAAGTTAGAACATGAAGCTCAGGGGTATGCCTAATTATTTTATAGATAGCTTTATCTTCAAGGAGCAAATTTTTATCATGTATGTATGCATATGTGTGTGTATTCATGTGTATTATATGTATACATATGTTAGTATGCATATATATGTATTTCATGTATATGTATGTGTTTGCATGTGTGTGATATATGTATACATGTGTTAAATATGCATGTGTATATATGCATATGCATTTATGTAAATATTCATGTATTCTTGTAATATATGCAAGTGCTTATAATTGTGTAAATATATATATGTATATGTGTCTATGTGTAAATATGTACATGTAAATATGTATGCATGTATATATATGTTTATGTGTGCATGTAGGCATGTATATATGATGTGTACATGTATATATGTATATATGTGTATGTGTAAATGTGTACATGTAAATATGTACATGTAAATATGTTAGTATGTATATATATATTTATGTGTGCATTTAGGCATGTATGTGTGATGCATAATATATCTACTCCATTTTATATTTATGTATCCTATCTACATGATGTGTATATATCTTTATATATATTATGATCCTCGTTGATTCGAGTAGCTATATATAGAGGCATAAGGTTGGGAGGAGAGACATCTCTCTAGTAGGACGTTGGAGGAATAGATGCAATGTGTACATATACTTCAAACATATGGTTAAAAGGTTGAATTAGAGTTTTTAAATTAGGGGTTTTAAAACCCTAATATCAAAATTAGTGTTTTCAATTTAGGATTTTTGAAATAGGATTTATTTGTTTATTTATGCATATGCATGTGTTGTGTATGTATGTGTATCTATATGTGCATATGCATGTGTTGTGTGTGTATATATGCATGTGTATATGTATACATGCATGTAAATATGATTATATGAGTCTATGTGTGTGTACATATGATTATGCATGTGTATGTGTATGTGAGTATGTGTACGTGTATGTGAGTATGTGTATGTGTCTATGTGTATTCATTATATGTGTGTAACTACATGCATGTGTATGTGTGTGTAAAAATGTGCATGTATGTGTGTATGTATAAATGTGCATATATATGTATATATGTGTAAATGTGCATGTATGATGTATATGTGTGTGTATGCATGTATTTATACCTCTAGTCTCACTCTTTTCTCTCTCTCTCTCTCTCATATACATACATACATGCATAAACACACATACTCATATCCACATATATATACATAGAGGCAGTGCATACCGTGCATTATCGTGACGATGAGCCATAAATGTCCGCATCTCTTTTAGACACCACTTAAGCGACCATCTTCTCCCAAACTCTGTCTCAAGTGAACTAAGTACGTATTTTTTATCCCATTCATCGTGCTCACTACAAAAAAAAAAACATAATGTAAATATAACATAAGATATTTATTTCAATTTATATGTAAAATTTTTACTTACTTCCACGATAAGTGGACAAAGCGCAGGTAAGAGTCGCATAGTGCCCGGATCCTTCTCTTGAACTCCAATCCATTCCCTATGTACACAATGTTCCCCTCTGGCTCTATATTGCACTCTAGTCCTAAGGTGCCTATGCATGTCCTCATAGGCAACTCTGCTCTACTATCACGTGTTGGAGGTGGTATAGGTGTCCTAAGAATAGATAGATAAAAATAAATAAAAATATGTATTATAATATCATTAAAAAAGTTTATGAAAAAAAAACATACCTATGAGCAGATTGCTCTCTTCCCGCATGTGGAGCCGCACAAGAGCCCTCCTCTGATTGCTCGGTAAGCATCTGGATCGTATAGTCCTCCTCATCAGACATCTCTGAGTAATCACACATTATGGCCCCTAGAGTATCAGACGGAACTCTTGCTCTCATAAGACTTTATATGAGAGTGAGTTTCGCCTTTCTTTCTCCACTGGGATCCATAATACCTAACATATAAAACAAAATGGTTAGAAATCAATATATATACGTGTACATATGTATGTGTGTATGCATTAAGTATGTGTATGTATGCATGTGTGTGTATGTATGTGCATGTATGTGTGTGTGTATGTGTGTGTGTATGTGTGTATGCATGTGTATGTGTGTGTATGCATCATTATGTGTGTATGTGTGTATGTGTGTATGTGTGTGTGTATGTGTGTGTGTCTATGTGTATGTAAGTGCATCTATGAGTGTGTATGTGTTTATGTGTGTGTATGTGTCTATGTGTGTGTATGTGTCTATGTGTGTACCTGTATGCAAGAATGTATGCATATGTGTGTATGTGTGTATATGCATTATGTATGCATATGTGTGTGTATGCATTATGTATGTGTATGCATTATGTATGTGTATGTATGCATGCATGTATGTATGTATGTATGCATATGCATATACATTATGTATGTATATATGTGCATGCATGTGTCTGTGTGAGTATGTCTCTCTATGTGTGTGTATGCATATATGTGTGTGTGTATGCATATATATGTGTATGTGTGTGTACATGTGTTTGTATGTGTGTATGCATGTGTATGTGTGTGTATGCATCATTATGTGTGTATGTGTCTATGCGTGTTTGTGTGTGTGTATGTGTGTGTGTGTCTATGTGTATGTATGTGTGTCTATGAGTGTGTATGTGTTTATGTGTATGTATGTATCTATGTGTGTGTATGTGTCTATGTGTGTATGGATATGCATGTATGTATGCATATGTGTGAACACTTGTGTACAATGCCATTGGCATGCATATCATTGCCTAATGGTGTAGATAGGTGTGGGCTAGAGTGTAGGCCTCACACACACTCAAAAATGGCAGAGATGAGCTTGGAATATGAGTCTTTTGCCCACGACTTTTCCATGATCATTTTTATAGTAGTTGAGTTAAACTTTGAATTTGAATTCAAACTTTTGGCTCTCTTCAATCATTCTCCTACATCCTAGGAGATATTCCATCAACCAAATCTAACTCTTTTCCACGAGTTCCTTTGGTAGGTGTTTACAAAGATTCCAAAGTCAAAAGTGACTTTTACAAAAGAGTAAAGTGGTAATTAACCACTAGGATTTGTTCCTATGCTTCTCCATATGTACAGTATGGACTTTAAGGTATCCTTCAAGCCAAATGTGTAGGCTTGTGAATTGTACCAACAGTTCCCCCTCAAGCCAAACATTTTGGCTTGGTCTTCATCTTTAGTCTTCATGTATATCCTGCAATCCAATCATTGCTTTGAGCCTGCAAAGTTTGGTTCCATCCAAAGCTTTAGTCAAAAAATCTGCACACTGCATGTTGGTTGATACATAAGTGAGTTGAATGTCCTTGCTTAATAGCTTCTCTCTTACATGATGGTGATGGACCTCTATATGTTTGGTCCTAGCATGATAGATAGGATTAGCTGCAAGGTGAAGTGAGCTTGTATTATCTCCAAAGATCATTGGTGACCTAGTATATATACCCAATTCTGTAAACAATAGCTTGATCCATATGGCTTCTTGTGTGGCATTTTCCAATCCTCTATACTCTACCTTTGTAGAGGATAAAGCAACAGCAGGTTGCTTCTTTGAAGACCATGATATTGGCTTATCACCTGCAAATGAAATGTATCCAGAAGTGCTCCTCCTATCATCCTTGCATGCAGCCCAATCTGCATCTGAATAGATCTTAATATCCAAGTCTGAAGTGTAAGGGAAGTACAAACCATGATGTTGTGTACCCTTGAGATACTTTAATATCCTTTTGGCAGCCTCCAAGTGAGGTTCTCTTGGCTTGTGCATAAACTGAGGTAGCACACTAACTCCATATGCAATATCTATCCTTGTTAAGGTAGCATAGTTCAAGCTACCCACCATGCTTTGATAACTTGTAATGTCATTAATTTCACCACCTTCATGGGCACTTAGTTTAAGATTTACCTCCATTGGAGTACTTGCATCTTTGGCATCCTGCAAATGAAACTTCTTCAACATATCCTATATGTATTTTTTTTTAGTAATGTATATTTCAGAGTTAGTATATACTAACTCAAGCCCAAGAAAATACTTTAGTAGACCAAGATCATTGATCTTGAAGTCCTTCATCATCTGGTTCTTGATTTGCCTGATTCCATTGACATCATTACCTGTAAGTATGATGTCATCAACATAAACACATAGGTATATTACCTCTGAATTACTTCTCTTGATGAACAGAGAAGTGTCTGCCTTGCTCATGACAAAACCTTGATCTTGAAGGTAAGTGGTCAATCTATGATTCCATGCCCTAGGTGCCTGCTTCAATCCATATAAATCTTTATTCAATTTGCACACATATGATACCTTGTTTGGATCCTCATAGCCAAGAGGTTGTGACATATATACCTCCTCTGAAATCCATCCATTCAAGAAAGCATTTTTGACATCCAATTGGTTCATGTTCCAATTTTTTGATGCAGCCACACTTACCAACACTCTAATGGTTGGCATCTTGGCCACATGAGAGAATGTTTCTTCATACTCAATGCCTTGGGTTTGTGCAAAACCTTTGGCTACCAATCTGGCTTTTTACCTGTTAATCAACCCATCAGAATTTCTTTGAAGTTTATAGATCCATCTCGATCCTATTACCTTTATGCATTCCTTCTTTGGTACTAACTCCCATGTATCACTTTCCTTCAGTGCTTCAATCTCATCATCCATAGCTTCTTTCCATTCTTTCTTGGTTATGGTTTCTTCATATGATCCTGGTTCTTCAATTGAAAAATCTTTGGCAAGATAAATCTAGCTTACCTCTTATCTCAGAAGGAATGTGTACATATGCTACACATCCAAATATCCTGCAATGGTCTAGTGAGGGTCTCTTACCATGCCATGCTTCATAGGGTGTCATCCCATCAAGGGACTTAGATGGTAACCTATTTATGAGGTAAGTGGCAGTAGAAACACTCTCTGCCCATAGATAGTTAGGTAACTTTTTCTCATTCAACATAGACCTAGCTGTTTCCACAATCAACCTATTTCTTCTCTCAGCTACCCCATTCTATTCAGGAGTATATCTTGTGGTGATTTCTCTTTTAATGCTTTTGTCCTGCAAGAAGTCTTCAAACTCATTGGAGAAGTACTCACCTCCTCCATCTGACCTTAGCCTCTTTAGATTCTTCCCTATCTGATTCTCAACAAGTGCAAGATCTTTTTTAAAGCAATTAAACACCTCATCCTTGTGCTTCATGAAGTACAATATAGTCCATCTGCTATAATCATCAATAAAAGATACATAGTACGTTGATCCTGAGATTGAGGGGTCTTTGCTTGGTCCCCATACAGCTGTATGGACAAGCTCTAGGTAGTCCTTATGCATGTAGCCTTTCCTTGAGAAGAGTAACCTGTGAGAATTCCCAAATTGACAAGCACTACATTTGTATATCATGTGTTGTTTGGAAACGTTGGGTATTCCAATTACACATTGATCCTTGCATATCTGCTTCAAGGTTCTTTCTCCTACATGCCCTAATCTTTTGTGCCAAATCTCAAGTTCTGAAAG
Source organism: Ceratopteris richardii (assembly GCA_020310875.1). NCBI lineage: Eukaryota > Viridiplantae > Streptophyta > Polypodiopsida > Polypodiales > Pteridaceae > Ceratopteris > Ceratopteris richardii. The sequence continues at coordinate 53,456,985 of CM035443.1, forward strand.
TGTTTGATCTTTATAACTGTAGAGTGCAATATTCTTTGTGTCTTCTAGCTCAAAAGTGAAAAGTCTACCTGATTTTTCTCCTTTAGCAATTCTCTTGAACTCTTGCTTTGGATCCTCCACAAATGCTCCAAATTGGTTGAATCTAATGTGCAAAACTTTCTCCACAATCTGTCCAACACTCATCAAATTTTTGGTAATGGTTGGTACATAGAGTACCCTACTCAACAAGTTTTGATTTCCATCACAAGTCTTAGCATTTCCAACTTTAACTACTAAATGCTCTGTGTCATCACCTTTTTGTACTTGATGGTTACCTTTTGGTTCTTCAAGGTTAGAGAGTAGAGCTACATTGCCAGCCCCATGATTTGAGCATCCTGAGTCAATGTAGAATAGGTGGTCATCATTTGTACTTGGTTTTGAAGTCATGTTCATGATCAGAAGAGAATCATCCTGCTCTTCTGTATAGTTGTTGTAGTCCTTTTTGGTTTTGAATCGTCCTTGGTAGTTGCCATTGTAGTTGTTGTTGTAATTATTGTTGTAGTTGTTGTTGTAGCCTTGGTGATGGTTGAATCTACCTCTTGTCTGTGAGTATCCACCTCTTTGATATCCTCTTCCTCTCTGATTCTTGTAATTCTTGAAACACTCATTTGTTGTATGATTTGATAAACCACAAATGTTGCATGGTGAGGAGTTATAGGATTGCCCCCTACTTGGCTTACCTCCTCTGCCCCTTCCTCTTGATAATCTACCTCTCCTTGCATAGTTGGCTTGGGAGGTAGTGCCTTCATCTTCTCCTTTCTTGTTCTTGCCTTTATCTTTAGCTTTACCTTTATTAGTGTAGAGGGCATAAGAGCTATTACCTTTGGATTGCATACCCCAGGAACCTTGCTGGTACTAGTCCCTTATAATTAGGTTGCTCTATCTTGAGTAACCTTTGTGCATGCAATTCATCCACGTCACCATCGTATGGCCTATAAACAGTGCCAAGTTCTTTGAATAGCAATTATAAACCCACTTCTCACACTTTCAAACTAAACATATGATAGAATCGACAAATCATTCACTGAAGGTACATACTTCATATCCTCCAAAACAAACAATCGTATCCTGCCATCCAAAACAATCATATTTTGCGCGAATATTTTTAAAGATGCACATAAGCATACACATGTATAAAATTATATGCATATATATATATATATATATATATATATATATATATATATATATATATATATATATATATATATATATATATATATATATATATATATATATATATATATATATATATATATATATATATGTGTGTGTATATTTATTTATTTACTTTTTTTAATATATCTTTTTTTGATAAACTTATAGGTTATTATCTCAAAAATTTTGACCAAGTCAGAATATTCTTCCTACCTCACATGATGAAATGAAGAAGATAATCAACAATCTTGGTATAGATTATCAATGTATACATGCATGTCCTAACGATTGTATTTTATATAGAGGTGAATATGCAGACTCTTTGACATGTCCCAACTGTCGATCTCCTCGATATAAGGGTGAAGAAGGTAAAATTCCAAAAAAGGTATTGAGACATTTTCCATTGGCTCCATGGATTAGACATATATTTCAAAGCCCCGAATTATCGAAGCTTTTGACTTGGGGACATGATCACAAAAGTACTGATGGAATAATCAAATTCCTCATGATAGTGTTGCTTTTCAACATATTGATTCTACATTGCTTGAATTTGCACAAAATCCACAAAATCTAAAGTTAGGAGTTGCATTAGATGGGGTTCATCCATTCTCCATGAAATCTAGTAAATGGTCAACATGGCCAGTGGTAGTCATAAACTACAATCTTCCGCCATATCTTAGCATTAAAAAGGAACATTTAATGCTTTCACTTTTAATCCTAGGCAGAAGACAAGTTAAAGATATGAATATATATCTTGCTCCTCTCATTGACGATCGTCAAGAGTTATGGAGAGGTATTAATGTCATTGATGTATCGAAAAGCATCAATGAAAGAAATATTACGGTTCGTGGTATTGTGGCTTGGACTATTCACGATTTTCCAGGATATGGTGTTTGTTCAGGTATTGATGTAATTTTTTTATTCAATATGCATGTAAATAAATATGATTTAATCTAATTATATTTTTATCATTTTCCATGATGCAGGAATATCTACTAAGGGTTATAAAGCTTGTCCATATTGTGGTGATTGGTTGAGATCAATCTATAGTAAGAATCTCAACAAAAATATTTATCTTCGACATCAAAGATTCTTGCCTAGTGATCATCCATTAAGATCTAAAAGAGAAGCGATACATTTTAATGGAAAGCTTGAAACAGATCAGTGTCCAAAACCTATGACGCTTATGGATTGGTATAAAAAATGGATAGATGGACCTCTGATAGATCTAGAAGCAGAAATCTTCAGTGATGATTCAGATAATGGTTATGTGAACAGAGGGAAAGGAAAATTGGCACTCGTAGAGAACATATCAATATGGTATTCTTTGGAGTATTGGAAAGAGTTAAAAGTATGTCATCTTCTTGATCATATGCATATATTAAAAAATATTGGTTATTCACTATGGCAGCATCTTCTTGGACTAAAATATACCACAACATCAAGGAATGATTTGAAAGATCAAAAATTAAAACCAAAGTTATGGCCAGTTTTTGATAGACATCGACAAGAAACGACTTATGCACCTGCTCCTTGGGTACTTGCAACAAAAGAGATACATACTATCAACAATAGAATTCAATTGATTAAGACTCCTACAGGATATGGAGCATCTTTTCAAAACATGTTTACTATGGATGATAAGAGCTTATCTGGGTTAAAGACCCTAACTTTTTGAAACATATTTTACCTTTGGTTATTGATGGATGTACAACGAAAGGAGTACGAGATGTGATCTATCGTCTTGGATCACTTATAAGGTAATTATGATACTTTTATATTTAATATGTATGAATATTGGATATCTTTTATTTGTTAATTAACTTCTTTATAATTGGTTTTATGATATGTATAGGTGGATTACATCCAAAGAGATTGACAAAAACTCAATCCCACAAATAAAACATGAATGCAAAGAGCTACTATGTTTGATGGAGAAAGAACTTCCTACTTCATTTTTTGATATTCAAGTTCATTTATTAGTCCATCTTGTAGATGAAATAGAGATTGCAGGTGTTGTCAACACTCGATGGATGTTTTGGGTCGAGCGATTTATGGGAGTATTAAAAGGTTATGTGCGACAAAGAGCAAAACCAGAAGGATCCATGGCAAAGGGTTGGATGCTTGAAGAGTGCATGTATTACGTTAGTGAGTACCTTGAAAGAGTTCATGAAGAAGCTCCACTTGCATGGACCAACGAGTCTTCTTCAAAAATAAGAGATGAGGTATTATCAGGTAAGGGGGTTCCATTCTTATTTACATTTCAAGAAAAAAATGATGTTTCTACTTTTTTAGCATATAATAGCAAATGCATGCAATCATTCCTTAGCGAGTACGAGGAACTTCAAAATCTCCAAAGTAAAAGGCGAAAAAACAAAAGATGTAGACGTAATCTCCATAATAATGAGATTACAGATATATCTTCTTTCACGGATTGACTATATAGTCGTTTGCAACGCGCCAACGCAAATAATGAAGAAATTTCAGATGAGCAAAGAGAGTTAATGATAGGTTGTGAACAAAAAGTAATTTTATTAAAATTATATTTTATTTTTTTCATATATGTATGTTAGTTTCTATTTACTAATTGAATTTATTTTGCAGGCTTGAATGTTCACTAATATGTGGGCTTTTGGACAACATATTAGAATCAAAGCCATTGATTCTTTACGTAAAACAGAGGATTCTAGTATTGTTGCTTCTTTCAAGAAACTATCATGTGATAGCTCAAAAGACACGAATCTTATAGATAGCGAACTTGGTTACGTAGGAACTATTGTTGGTATCTACGAAATTTCATTTCGTACATTCAAACAGGTAGAAAAAAGTTTATATTTTTTTAATAGAGTTAGTTACTTTTTTAAGCACCTAATAATGGGTTTTTTGTTGTTATATATTTTGATAGGTCATTTTGAAGGTTGACTGGTTTCGAGCGGAGTATAAAGGTAGTAATTCCACATTAAGAAAGGAACTATCTGGGTTTTGGGCAATTGATTCTTCCAAGGTAATGCGATCTACCAAAGAACCATATATTCTTCCTAGGTATATTGAACAAGCATTTTTTTATAAAAACCCAGATGCTCATCCTTGGTGGCAAGTCATTCATGTGCAACATAGAGGTAGGTCATTGTTTGAACAGTTTATTGTTAGAGAGATCAAAGAAATTCCTCTTGATGATTCAACATCAGATACTGATACATCAACATCTGAAATAGAAATTAGAATCATTATACGTGATAATGATACTAATATTTTTGATGAAGAGGATAATTCTCTACATGCTGATTCTACTGATGAGGAAGAGGAATCACTAGAAATAGATATTAATCCATCAATAAATGATGTGATTCATGAGAGCATAGATTTAACAATAGAAGAAATAAATGAAATCAATAAGGATAATGAAGATGAGACTACATTGATGTCTTACCAAAATGATCGCAATAATGAAAACATATGAGGAAATTAGATAGTAAATTCTACTCTAGTTATCGATCAATAACTTGAAGCTTCTGAATGGATATTAGATAATAGATTTTTTTTATTAACTTGAATAACGATGAATCCTACTAGAGAGATGAAATCATGTTCTTCTAAGTTAGAACATGAAGCTCGGGGGTATGCCTAATTATCTTATATGTATAGCTTTATCTTCGAGGAGCAAATTTATATCATGTATGTATGCATATGTGTGTGTATTCATGTGTATTATATGTATACATATGTTAGTATGCATATATATGTATTTCATGTATATGTATGTGTTTGCATGTGTGTGATATATGTATACATGTGTCAGATATGCATATGTGTATATAGCATTTGCATTTATGTAAAATATTCATGTATTCATGTAATATATGAAAGTGTTTATAATTGTGTACATGTATATATGTATATGTGTCTATGTGTAAATATGTACATGTAAATATGTATGCATGTATATATATGCTTATGTGTGCATGTAGTCATGTATATGTGATGTGTACATGTATATATGTATATATGTCTATGTGTAAATGTGTACATGTAAATATGTTAGTATGTATATATATATTTATGTGTGCATTTAGGAATGTATGTGTGATGCATAATATATCTACTCCATTCTATATTTATGTATCCTATCTACATGATGTGTATACATCTTTATATATATTATGATCCTCGTTGATTCGAGTAGATATATATAGAGGCATAAGGTTGGGAGGAGAGACATCTCTCTAGTAGGACGTCAGAGGAATAGATGCAATGTGTACATATACTTCAAACATATGGCTAAAAGGTTGAGTTAGAGTTTTTAAATTAGGGGTTTTAAAACCCTAATATCGAAATTAGTATTTTCAATTTAGGATTTATTTATTTATTTATTCATGCGTATGCATGTGTTGTGTATGTATGTGTATCTATATGTGTGTATGCATGTGTTGTGTGTGTATATATGCATGTGTATATGTATACATGCATGTGAATATGATTATATGAGTCTATGTGTGTGTACATATGATTATGCATGTGTATGTGTATGTGAGTATGTGTACATGTATGTGATTATGTGTATGTGTCTATGTGTATTCATTATATGTGTGTAACTGCATGCATGTGTATGTGTGTGTAAAAATGTGCATGTATATGTGTGTATGTATAAATGTGCATATATATGTATATGTGTGTAAATGTGCATGTATGATGTATGTGTGTGTGTATGCATGTATTTATACCTCTATTCTCACTCTTTTCTCTCTCTCTCTCATATACATACATACATGCATAAACACACATACTCATATCCACATATATATACATAGAAGCAGTGCATACCGTGCATTAGCGTGACGATGAGGCATAAGTGTCCGCATCTCTTTTAGACACCACTTAGGCGACCATCCTCTCCCAAACTCTGTCTCAAGTGAACTAAGTACGTATTTGTTATCCCTCTCATCATGCTCACTAAAAAAAAACATAATGTAAATAAAAAATAAGATATTTATTTCATTTTATATGTAAAAGTTTTACTTACTTCCACGGTAAGTGGACAAAGCGAAGGTAAGAGTCGCATAGTGCCCGCATCCTTCTCTTGAACTCCAATCCATTCCCTATGTACACAATGTTCCCCTCTAGCTCTATATGGAACTCTAGTCCTAAGGTTCCTATGCATGTCCTCATAGGCAACTCTGCTTTGCTATCATGTGTTGGAGGTGGTATAAGTGTCCTGAAAATAGATAGATAAAAGTAAATAAAAATATGTGTTATAATATCATTTAAGAAGTTTATGAAAAAGAACATACCTATGAGCAGATTGCTCTCTTCCTGCATGTGGAGCCGCAGAAGAGCCCTCATCTGATCGCTGGGTAAGCATCTAGATCGTATAGTCCAGCTCCTCATCAGACATCTCTGAGTAGTCACGCATTATGGCCCCTAGAGTATCAGACGGAACTGTTGCTCTCATAAGATTTTTTATGAGAGTGAGTTTCACCTTTCTCTCTCTACTAAGATCCATAATACTTAACATATAAAACAAAATGGTTAGAAATCAATATATATACGTGTACATATGCATGTGTGTATGCATTAAGTATGTGTATGTATGTTTGTGTGTGTATGTATGTGCGTGTATGTGTGTATGCATGTGTATGTGTGTGTATGCATCATTATGTGTGTATGTGTCTATGTGTGTATGTGTCTATATATTTGTGTGTGTATGTGTGTGTGTCTATGTGTATGTGTGTGCATCTATGAGTGTGTATGTGTTTATGTGTGTGTATGTGTCTATGTGTGTGTATATGTCTATGTGTGTATGTGTATGCATGTATGTATGCATATGTGTGTATGTGTGTGTATGCATTATGTATGCATATTATGTGTGTGTATGCATTATGTATGTGTATGTATGCATGTATGTATGTATGTATGTATGCATATGCATATGCATTATGTATGTATATATGTGCATGTATGTGTATGTGTGAGTATGTCTATCTATGTGTGTGTATGCATATATGTGTGTGTGTATGCATATATGTGTGTATGTGTGTATGTGTGTGTGTACATGTGTTTGTATGTGTGTATGCATGTGTATGCATGTGTATGCATGTGTATGCATCATTATGTGTGTATGTGTCTATGTGTGTTTGTGTGTGTGTATATGTGTGTGTGTGTGTGTCTATGTGTATGTATGTGTGTCTATGAGTGTGTATGTGTTTATGTGTATGTATGTATCTATGTATGTGTATGTGTCTATGTGTGTATGTGTATGTATGCATATGTGTGTGTATGAATGTGTATGTGTATGTATGCATCATTATGTGTGTATGTGTCTATGTGTGCATGTGTGTGTATGCGCGTCTATGTGTATGTGTGTGTGTCTATGAGTGTGTATGTATGTATCTATGTATCTATGTGTGTGTATGTGTCTATGTGTGTATGTGTATGCATGTATGTATGCATATGTATGTGTGTGTATAAATCATTATGTGTGTATGCGTCTATGTATGTATGTATGTTTGTGTGTGTGTATATGTGTGTGTGTATGTGTATGTGTCTATGTGTATGTGTCGCTATGCGTCTATGAGTGTGTATTTGTTTATGTGTGTGTATGTGTCTATGTGTGTGTATGTGTCTATGTGTGTATGTGTATGCATGTATGTATGCGTATGTGTGTGTATGCATTATGTATGTGTATGTAAGCATGTGCATTATGTATGCATGTAAGTATGTATGTATGCATATGCATATGCATTATGTATGCATATGTGTGTGTATGCATTATGTATGCATATGTGTGTGTATGCATTATGTATGTGTATGTAAGCATGCGCATTACGTATGCATGTAAGTATGTATGTATGCATATGCATATGCATTATGTATGCATATGTATGCATGTATGTGTATGTGTGTGTATGTCTCTCTATGTGTGTATGCATATATGTGTGTGTATGTGTGTGTATATGTGTATGTATGTGTGTATGCATGTGTAGTATGCATCATTATGTGTGTATGTGTGTATATATGTGTGTGTATGTGTGTGTGTGTCTATGTGTATATGTGTGTATCTATGAGTATGTATGTGTTTATGTGTGTATGTGTCTATGTGTGTGTATGTATCTATGGATGTGCATTATTTATGCATATGTGTGTATGTGTGTGTATGCATTATGTATGCATATGTGTGTGTATGCATTACGTATGTGTATGTAAGCATGTGCATTATGTATGTATGTAAGTATGTATGTATGCATATGCATATGCATTATGTATGCATATGTATGCATGTATGTGTAGTGTGTATGTCTCTCTATGTGTGTGTATGCATATATGTGTGTGTATGTGTGTGTATATGTGTCTGTATGTGTGTATGCATGTGTAGTATGCATCATTATGTGTGTATGTGTGTGTATATGTGTGTGTATGTGTGTGTATGTGTGTGTGTCTATGTGTATATGTGTGTACCTATGAGTATGTATGTGTTTATGTGTGTGTATGTGTCTATGTGTGTATGTGTCTATGTGTGTGTATGTATCTATGCATGTGCATTATGTATGCATGTAAGTATGTATGTACATTGTATGCATATGCATTACCTATGCATATGTATGCATGTATGTGTATATGTGTGTATGTCTCTCTATGTGTGTGTGTATGCATATATGTGTGTGTATATGTGTATGTGTGTGTATATGTGTCTGTATGTGTGTGTATGCATGTGTATGTGTGTATGTGTCTATGTGCGTATGTGTGTGTATGTGTGTGTGTATATGTGTGTGTATGTGTGTGTGTATCTATGAGTGTGTATGTGTTTATGTGTGTATGTGTCTATGTGTGTGTATGTGTCTATGTGTGTATATGTGTCTATGTGTGTATGTGTATGCATGTATGTATGCATATGTATGTGTATGCATGTGTATGTGTGTGTATGCATCATTATGTGTGTATGAGTTTGTGTATATGTGTGTGTATATGTGTGTGTGTCTATGTGTATGTGTCGCTATGCATCTATGAGTGTGTATGTGTTTATGTGTGTGTATGTGTCTATGTGTGTGTATGTGTCTATGTGTGTATGTGTGTATGTGTATGCATGTATGTATGCATAGGTGTGTGTATGCATTATGTATGCATATGTGTGTGTATGCATTATGTATGTGTATGTATGCATGTAAGTATGTATGTATGCATATGCATATGCATTATGTATGCATATGTATGCATGTATGTGTATGTATGTGTATGTCTCTCTATGTGTGTGTGTATGCATATATGTGTGTGTATGTGTGTATGTGTGTGCGTATATGTGTGTCTATGTGTGTATGCATGTGTATGTGTGTGAATGCATCATAATGTGTGTATGTGTGTGCGCGTCTATGTGTATTTGTGTGTGTCTATGAGTGTGTATGTGTTTATGTGTGTGTATGTGTCTATGTGTGTGTATGTGTCTATGTGTGTATGTGTATGCATGTATGTATGCATATGTGTGTGTATGTGTGTGTATGCATTATGTATGCATATATGTGTGTGTATGTGTGTGTATGTGTTTATGTGTGTGTATGTGTCTATGTGTGTGTATGTGTATGCATATGTTTGTGTATGTGTTTGCATGTATGTATGCATATGTGTGTGTATGTGTCTATGTGTGTGTATGTGTCTATGTGTGTATGTGTATATGTGTGTGTATGTGTGTGTATGCATTATGTATGCATATGTGTGTGTATGTGTGTGTATGTGTTTATATGTGTGTATGTGTCTGTGTGTGTATGTGTATGCATATGTGTGTATGTATGCGTATGCATGTATGTATGCATATGTGTGTGTATGTGTTTATGTGTGTGTATGTGTCTATGTGTGTGTATGTGTGTATGTGTGCATATGTGTGTGTATGCATGTAAGTATGTATGTATGTACTCATATGCATATGCATTATGTATGCATATGTGTGTGTATGCATGTAAGTATGTATGGATGTACGCATATGCATATGCATTATGTATGCATGTATGTGTATGTGTGTGCATGTCTCTCTATGTGTGTGTGTATGCATATATGTGTATGTATTTGTGCATATGTGTGTGTATGTGTGTGCATATGTGTCTGTGTATGTGTGTGTGTATGTGTGTATGTGTGTGTATGTGTGTGTATGTGTGTGTATGTGTATGTGTATGTGTGTGTGCATGTGTATGCATTATGTGTGCATGTGTGTATGAAGCATTATTTGTGTATGTGTGTATATGTGTGTGTATTTGTGTGTATGTGTGTGTGTCTATGTGTATGTGTGTGTGTCTCTATGTGTGTATATGTGTGTGTAAGTGTGTGTGTGTGCGCATACCTTGCAAGTAGATGCATCTCTCTCTCTCTCTTGCGTGCTCTCTCTCTCTCTCTCTCTCGGTCTCTTCTTGGTCTCTCGCGTCCAAATCCCGGCACAAATGTGCCAGGAGAAATCAAAATTTTTTTTTACATTCCAGAGCGTCGCATATGCGACGCTCTTCAGTTTGCCAACATCGCAAATATCGTAGCTCACTAGTGAGGGTATTTGCGACGTTGTAATTTAGCGTTGCATAAGCAACACTAGCATCGCTTATCGAGAAATTGACGGTCGCTTATGCGATGCCAGTGTCGCATAAGCGACGGTACCCGTTCTTTTTTCAATTCCGGGGCGTCGCTACCCCCCCCCCCCCATTTCTTGTAGTGACTCTCGACCTCTGCTGGAAAAACCAAATCCAAAATGATTGAACTATGAGACATGGACAACTAAGTTTAACTTTCTTCTCCAAGCTAGATCTATCACATTGAATTATTCTTGCAAAGAAGTAAAATTACTCTTTGAGAAGTTCAAATCATAGTAATGATTCGTTTTAGTATCTTTCTTTTTATGTCTTTTTGCTCTTTCAGTATGCCCAAAGTTGAAGGATATAGATGTGGATGTAGAATTCTTTCAATATCTTTACTTTGAAGACTTCATTATCAAACTCACTCCTTTTGCTCTAATGAAGTTGTAAAGGGAATGGTAGGAATATGTGAGACTTCTTCCCTCTACACAAGTGATGAATCCATGGGTGGAGAGATGCAACATACCTATTTGTCGTAAGTAGGCTCCATGTTAATGAGCAATATTGTGGAAGCATTGCCACATCCACTATAACTTTAGGAGTTCTTAGTTCCTGTATTTGGGCTATCCATGATTGTATAAGTCCTTCTTATGTTTTATTTGATTCAACACCTGTTCTAAAGCTTTTTTTTTTGCATTTATATTCTCTTCAACCATTATCCTCACTTGATGGACATATACATGACACTATTTGATAATTTTTGCTTCCAATTTTGTGATCGTATGCTTCAAAACCTTGTATTTTCTTGATATCCTTCATTTGAAGCTACCCTCATGGTCATTTGATCTTAAATTTGTGCTTTATATGTTAATATATGATCAATGTTTACCCCACATGATTGTATATACAAATACATACTTTGTAAGGCCCCTATTATGATGAGAAGTCAAGCGTACATTACCCAAATGATGGGAATCATGACTTTCATGTTAGATGAAGGTCACAGTGGACAATGTGAGGTATTATAAGGAAAGGGAGTTACCAAGTTCCCCAATTCTAAGGTCCAGGACAATTGGCACTAGCCCCAACTAGGGGGTCCAAGGGGGCCAATGGGCCCCCTGGCTGGGGGGGTGTCAGGAGGCTGGGGGCACTACCCTCGGAGCAATGGTAAACAGAATAGTCCATGGAATATTTTTTTATCAAAATAAAAAATCATTTATATTTTTTAGGTCCATTGACCCGACCTAAGTTGTGCATGGCAACTATGTAGGTAGTGTCCACCCATGCTCCATAGAAGGATACCCATTATCCTATATATACATGACTTCTGCATTACCTTTGACATCGAATTGAGCCAACATACCTCTACCTTGTAGCTCCCTAGCTAGAGTTTCTAGGATCACCATTTAAGCTATACCTTGAGAGTACACAAGTGGACAATGCCATCATCTTTGTACTTCGTGTTGGTAGAAAATTGTTGAGATTCTACTAGACCCAATTAATTGAAATCCCAACAAGCATGTTAGATGAAGGTCAAATTTAACCATGTAAGGTGTTATAAGGAATGGGAGATACCAAGGTCCCCAATTGTGGGGTTCCGCACAGTGGGGATTAGCCTCGAGTGCGGGGTCCAAAGCGGCTTGTGGGCCCCCTAGCTAAGTGTTGAGAAAGATGGATGGACACTCCAAGAGTATAAGTAGGTACAGTCAAATCTTGCTTTGTACCAGCCCTTTGATGCTTCATAGTTGATACGTGGACCTCCTTAGCTTTCCAATGACACCATAAACTGGCCTATGTACTTTGAAAATGATGTATGTACAGATTGAATCAAAACAGACAACTTTGAATCTCAAGCTTCAAGAAAAACCTTCTATTTTTGATATGACACCTATTGGATCTTTTGCTCAGTATGACCAGCACAATGGGAATTGGAAAAATTCCTTTTAGCGGTATCTAATTAGCTTAACAAGCTAACTATTCCAAGTGGAATGATATAAAAAGATTAACTATGCTCAGAGAAATCAATTTAGCAAGTAAATCGTTACCCTCGATTTTTTAGGACTCTTGTAGACACTGACCAGTGATCACTTCGACGAGCTTTTCTCTGAAATGGATGAATAGAATATTTTTCAAATTTTGATAGCATGTAGAGAACTTTGAGCTGGTTCCAACAAGCTTTAGATCTTTGAATGTGGTGGAGAAATGACTAAAATATGCTCTCCACAAGTTGACAGACTTTCAAGTAGTATGACAGAGAACTCTGAAATGAACAATGTAGATATATGTAATAATGAACACTTGTGTACAATGCCATTGGCATGAATATCATTGCCTAATGGTGTACATAGGTGTGGGCTAGAGTGTAGGCCTCACACACACACACACACTCAGAAATGGCAGAGATGAGCTCGGAATATGAGTCTTCTACGCGCAACTTTTCCATGATCATTTTTATAGTAGTTGAGTTAAAGTTTGAATTTGAATTCAAACTATTGGCTCTCCTCAATCATTCTCCTACATCCTAGGAGATATTCCATCAATCAAATCTAACTCTTTTCTACGAGTTCCTTTGGTAGGTGTTTACAAAGATTCCAAAGTCAAAAGTGACTTTTACAAAAGAGTAAAGTGGTAATTAACCACTAGCATTTGTTCCTATGCTTCTCCATATGTGTATGGACTTTAAGGTATCCTTCAAGCCAAATGTGTAGGCTTGTGAACTATACCAATAGATCCCCCTCAAGCCAAACATTTTGGCTTGGTCTTCATCTTCAGTCTTCATGTATATCCTGCAATCCAATCATTGCTTTGAACCTACAAAGTTTGGTTCCATCCAAAGCTTTAGTCAACAAATCTGCAGACTGCATGTTGGTTGATACATAAGTGAGTTGAATGTCCTTGCTTGTTAGCTTCTCTCTCACATGATGGTAATGGACCTCTATATGTTTGGTCCTAGCATGATAGATAGGATTAGCTGCAAGGTGAAGTGAGCTTGTATTATCTCCAAAGATCATTGGTGACCTAGTATATATATACCCAATTCTGTAAATAATAGCTTGATCCATTTGGCTTCTTGTGTGGCATTTTGCAATCCTCTATACTCTACCTCTGTAGAGGATAGTAGATTGCTTCTTTGAAGACCATGATATTGGCTTATCACCTGCAAATGAAATGTATCCAGAAGTGCTCCTCCTATCATCATTGCATCCTGCCCAATCTGCATCTGAATAGATCTTAATATCCAAGTCTGAAGTGTAAGGGAAGTACAAACCATGATGTTGTGTACCCTTGAGATACTTTAATATCCTTTTGGCAGCCTCCAAGTGAGGGTCTCTTGGCTTGTGCATAAACTGACTTAACACACTAACTCCATACGCAATATCTATCCTTGTTAAGGTGGCATAGTTCAGGCTACCCACCATGCTTTGATAACCTGTAATGTCATTAATTTCATCACCTTCATGGGCACTTAGTTTAAGATTTACCTCCATTGGGATACTTGCATCTTTGGCATCCTGCAAATGAAACTTCTTCAACATATCCTGTATGTATTTTTTTTGAGTAATGTATATTCCAAAGTTAGTATATACTAACTCAAGCCCAAGAAAATACTTTAGTAGACCAAGATCATTGATCTTGAACTCCTTAATCATCTGGTTTTTGATTTTCCTGATTCCATTGACATCATTACCTGTAAGTATGATGTCATCAACATAAACACATAGGTATATTACCTTTGAATTAATTCTCTTGATGAATAGAGAAGTGTCTGCCTTGCTCATGACAAAAACTTGATCTTGAAGGTAAGTGGTCAATCTATGATTCCATGCCCTAGGTGCCTGCTTCAATCCATATAAAGCTTTATTCAATTTGCACACATATGATACCTTGTTTGGATCCTCATAGCCATGAGGTTGTGACATATATACCTCTTGTGAAATCCATCCATTCAAGAAAGCATTTTTGACATCCAATTGGTACATGTTCCAATTTTTTGATGCAGCCACACTTACCAACACTCTAATGGTTGGCATCTTGGCCACAGGAGAGAATGTTTCTTCATAGTCAATGCCTTGGGCTTGTGCAAAACCTTTGGCTACCAATCTAGCTTTGTACCTGTTAATCGACCCATCAAAATTTCTTTGAAGTTTATAGATCCATCTGGATCCTATTACCTTCATGGATTCCTTCTTTGGTAGTAACTCCCATGTATGACTTTCCTTGAGTGATTCAATCTCCTCATCGATAGCTTCTTTCCATTCTTTCTTGGTTATGGCTTCTTCATATGATCCTGGTTCTTCAATTGACAAATATTTGGCAAGATAAATAGAGTGTTTAGTAACAAGAGATGTATCATACCCATATCTGATAGGTTTTTTGCTCTCTCTTTGTGATCTTGTGATTGACTGATTTGAAGATTTAGGTATGTCTTCAAGTTTCACCCTTGGACTTCCATGCCTTGAACTCTTCAAGGTTGATAATGTCTTCATCATCTGAATTTGAGTCTTCATTCTGAGTAGGTTCCTCCTTAGCAAGGCTTGGAAACTCCTCTTATAAATCATAGGGTAGTTTAAACTTCCTGCATTCATTCTCATACCAAGAATCATTTTCATCAAAGACAACATCTCTACTAACCATGAATCCCTTATTGGCAGGGTTATAAAACCTGTAACCTTTCTGATTTAGATCATATCCAATAAAGATACACTTCTCAACCTTAGGGTCTAGCTTACCTCTTATCTGAGAAGGAATGTGTACATATGCTACACATCCAAATATCCTGCAATGGTCTAGTGAGGGTCTCTTACCATGCCATGCTTCATAGGGTGTCATCCCATCAAGGGGCTTAGATGGTAACCTGTTTATGAGGTAAGTGGCAGTAGAAACACTCTCTGCCCATAGATAGTTAGGTAACTTTTTCTCATTCAACATAGACCTAGCTATTTCAACAATCAACCTATTTCTTCTCTTAGCTACCCCATTATGTTCAGGAGTATACCTTGTGGTGATTTCTCTTTTAATGCTTCTGTCCTGCAAGAAGTCTTCAAACTCATTGGAGAAGTACTCACCTCCTCCATCTGACCTTAGCCTCTTTAGATTCTTCCCTGTCTGATTCTCAACAAGTGTAAGATTTTTTTTAAAGCAATTAAACACCTCATCCTTGTGCTTCATGAAGTACAATACAGTCCATCTGCTATAATCATCAATAAAAGATACATAGTATGTTGATCCTGAGATTGAGGGGTCTTTGCTTGGTCGCCATACATCTGTATGGACAAGCTCTAGGTAGTCCTCATGCATGTAGCCTTTCCTTGAGAAGGGTAACCTGTGAGACTTCCCAAATTGACAAGCACTACATATGTATATCATGTGTTGTTTGGAAACATTGGATATTCTAATTACACATTGATCCCTACATATCTGCTTCAAGGTTCTTTCTCCTACATGCCCTAATCTTTTGTGCCAAATCTCAAGTTCTGAAAGTGTTTGATCTTTATAACTGTAGAGTGCAATATTCTTTGTGTCTTCTAGGTCAAAAGTGAAAAGTCTACCTGATTTTTCTCCTTTAGCAATTCTCTCGAACCCTTGCTTTGGATCCTCCACAAATGCTCCAAATTGGTTGAATCTAACCTGCAAACCTTTCTCCACAATCTGTCGAACACTCATCAAATTTTTGGTAATGGTTGGTACATAGAGTACCCTAATAAAAAAGTTCTAATTTCCATCACAAGTCTTAACATTTCCAACCTTAACTAATCAATGCTCGGTGTCATCACCTTTTTGTACTTGATGCTTACCTTTTAGTTCTTCAAGGTTAGAGAGTAGAGCTACATTTCCAGCCACATGACTTGAGCATCCTGAGTCAATGTAGAATAGGTGGTCATTATTTGTACCTCCTTTTGAAGTCATGTTCATGATCAGAAGAGAATCATCCTGCTCTTCTGTATAGTTGTTATAGTCCTTTCTGGTTTTGAATCCTCCTTGGTAGTTGCCATTGCAGTTGTTGTTGTAATTATTGCTGTAGTTGTTGTAGCCTTGGTGATGGTTGAATCTACCTCTTGACTATGAGTATGCACCTCTTTGATATCCTCTTCCTCCCTGATTCTTGTAATTCTTGAAACAGTCATCTGTAGTATGATTTGATAAACCACAAATGTTGCATGGTGAGGAGTTATAAGATCGCCCCCTACTTTGCTTACCTCCTCTGCCCCTTCCTCTTGATGATCTACCTCTCCCTGCATAGTTGGCTTGGGAGGTAGTGCCTTCATCTTCTCCTTTCTTGTTCTTGCCTTTATCTTTAGCTTTACCTTTATCAGTGTATAGGGCATAAGAGCTATTACCTTTGGATGTATCTCCATTCTTGTTGAGCTTGGCTTCATGAGTGAACAATTGTCCCATGAGAGTTGTAAGATCTGGAATTTGCATGTCCATGTAAAGGTCCATGGCAGTGGTGAAGCTTTCCCATTTGTCATCAGCTTTTATCCCATTGATCACTTGCCTTGCAATCTGCTCTTCTTCAATCTCTTCTCCTATGCTTGCTAACTGATCTGCTACATCTTTAATCTTGGTCACAACCTCTGAAATAGCTTGCTTAGGTTGCTTCCTTAATATGGTGAATTCAATCCACAACTGATTTTTTCTAGCCCTTGTGTTGGAAGAAAAGTAGGATGACAAGGTTTCCCAAGTCTCTTGGGATGTCTTACAGTTCCTAGTATGTGGCAAAAGAAAATAAGAGATGGAGTTGAGTAAATAAGACCTTGCTAAGGCATCCTTAGCACACCATGTGTTGAGCTTTTCATGTTCTTCCTTTGTTGGAAATCCTCTTGTTTTGAATGAGGGCAATTCCTCATCTCTTGAGATGTATCCATAAAGACTCCTTACTTGTAGGTATGTCTTCATCCTTAGAGACCATGCCTGATAATTGTTCCTGTCCAATTTATCAATAAATGAAGGAAAACCATCTCCCATTTTACCTTAACTTGCTCTGATACCAGTACTGTTGAGAAAGATGGATGGACACTCCAAGAGTATGAGCAATTACAGCCAAATCCTACTTTGTACCAGCCCTTTGATGCTTCAGAGTTGATAAGTGGACCTCCTTAGCTTTCCAATGACACCATAAAATGGCCTATGTACTTTGAAAATGATGTATGTAAAGATTTAATCAAAACAGAGAACTTTGATTCTCAAGTTTCAAGAAAAACCTTCTATTTTTGACTTGACATGTGCTCGATCTTTAGCTCAGTATGACCAGCACAGTAGGAATTGGAAAACTTCCTTTTAGGGGTATCTAATTATCTTAACAAGCTAAATATTCCAAGTGGAATGATATAAAAAGATTAACTATGCTCAGAGAAATCATTTTAGCAAGTAAACCTTTACCCCTGATTTTTTAGGACTGTTGTAGACATTGAACACTGATCACTTCGATGAGGTTTTCTCTGAAATGGCTGAATAGAATCTCTTAAAATTTTGAGAGCACGTAGAAAACTTTGAGCTGGTTCCAACAAGGTTTAGATCTCTGAATTTGGTGGAGAAATGACTGAGATATGCTCTCCACAAGTTGACAGACTTTCAAGTAGTATGACAGAGAACTCAGAAATGAACAATGTAAATATATGTATTAATGAACACTTGTGTACAATGCCATTGGCATGAGTATCATTGCCTAATGGTGTAGATAGGTGTGGGCTAGAGTATAGGCCTCACAGACACTCTGAAATGGCAGAGATGGGCTCGGAATCTGAGTCTTCTACCCGCGACTTTTCCATGATCATTTTTATAGTAGTTGAGTTAAAGTTTGAATTTGAATTCAAACTTTTGGCTCTCTTCAATCATTCTCCTACATCCTAGGAGATATTCCATCAATCAAATCTAAATCTTTTCCACCATTTCCTTTGGTAGGTGTTTACAAAGATTCCAAAGTCAAAAGTGACTTTTACAAAAGAGTAAAGTGGTAACTAACCACTAGCATTTGTTCCTATGCTTCTCCATATGTGTATGGACTTTAAGGTATCCTTCAAGCCAAATGTGTATGCTTGTGAATTGTACCAACACTAAGGGGCCCTAAGGGGCTGTGGACAGTGCCCCCACTACAATAGTTAAGGGAATACTCCATGGAATGTTCCTTGACAAAGTCAAAAATCATCTATATTTGTTAGGTTGATTGAGCCAACCTGAGCCATATATGGCGACTATGCACGTGATGGCCGCCCACATTCTACCACCCATGTATAGCCATCCATGAAAGGCCACCCATTATCCTATATATGCATGATCTATGCACTACCTCAGACATCGAATTGAGCCAACATACCTCTACCTTGTAACTCCCTATCTAGAGTTGTTTGGATCACCATTTAAGCTCCACCTTGAGAGCGCACAGGTGGACAATGCCCTTATCTTTGTACTTGCTGCTAGTAGAAAATTGTTGAGATTCTACTATGTATGTTATCTTCTCTACTATTGCTCCTATGTTATATTTCTTACTTAGCATAATCAAGCCCTTCCAAGATGTCAATGATGGTCTGTAAAATGAACCTAACCTTCACAAATCCTTTCAAATCTTTGTAGAGTATGTTTTTTTTTTTACTTAGCATAATCAAGCCCTTCCGAGATGTCAATGATGGTTTGTAAAATGAACCTAACCTTGGCGAATCCTTTCAAATCTTTGTAGAGAAAATCATGAACGTGGTCTATAATTCAATTTTCAATCATGTTCTTTGTGTCTTTCATATGGATTGATTTGACAACTCCTTTGTTCAAACATAGCAAGAGGGCTCCAACCCTTATAGCAGCTCTCCACACAAGACTTAAGAAACTGGCAAAGGAGTCTTTGAATGCTTTGAGGAATTCATTAGCGAGGCCATCAAGGCTTGATATCCTCCCTGAGATAATGAAAACAATAGCAATCTTTATCTTGCAAATGCATAGTAGATCATCAAGCTGTAGAGTAATAACTTGTAAGATCTTTTCAAATTTACTCCTCAAGTTATTGGCCATGCTTACTACACTACACAAAGACAAGTCAAGGAATCATGACCATCGAGAGGTGAGCATGGAGCCATGGGGACTTCCTTGCTTGAGAAGGGGAACTGAAGGAAGAAGCAGTTAGAAAATTATCCATAACCACAATATTCGTGCTAGCACGCAAAGGAGGTCTGAAGAGGGAAAAAATATTATAAGAAATGTAACATCTTTAAATTTTAGATTTGTGGAGCTCCTCATCACTATATAGGCCAGATGAATTATGACAAGCCTTGGTAGAGCTTCAAACGATTCCATACAGATTTCTCATTACCGTTTATAGGGATACATTTTAGCTCCTAGCGGTCAGCAATCATTTCCACCATTTTGAAATCACTTGAGAGGATCATGTTAGTTTGAAGGGATTCTAGAGAGTCCCATGTTTTTGTTCTTTCTTGGGTCTAGTGAAGGGAAGAGGGTCGGAGATCTTGATTGGATCCCAAACACATCTTAACAAGGACAATGAACCACTATGTATATATCCACCAATAACATCAGCCCCATCTCTACAATGTATCATAGACACCTCACCAGCACCTCACCACGAACTTTGAATAAAAATCTGCTTGAGTCTTTTTGTCAGCACCTCATGAGCACCTCACCACGAACTTTGCCTTCCTGATGCAGATGAAGTTAGGGATAAACCAATTTTCCTTTAGCTATTCACCAATGATTGTTGCCCTCATGGGATTGGTCAACTAACATTGTATGATTGGTCCATCACTAATAACTCCTTAATCTAAAAGGTCCATGCAAGTTTATTTGTTCTCCTAATGATTAAGAAAAAACCCTTGGCGTTTATCTTCTTTCAAAGCCTCACAAGAATAAGTGAGACGATCAATGAAATCACTCCAAACACATCCCCTAGCATTTTGGCTTTCTTAATTTGTTAGAATTGAAGTTTCTTGGAAAGTTTTTTCTTAGTTTAACCATCTCACTAAAATATTTTGAGATAGAATTCTTTGTAGATTTTTTTCCTAAACTCATGCCAAGATAACTCATCATGGGCTTGAAGTTTAGCTATCATAGATCTAGTTGTAAAACTTTCCAAATAAGAAATAAATTTAGTTTCAGAAAATCCATGAAGTTTAGCTAATTGCTTATAAGCATCTAGATATTCCTTTACATTCACGCTATGAATATCCCCTTTTCCTTAAGAATGGTTTCAACTACTTTTTTATCTTGATTTTGAGAGATCATTTTGTTAAATAAATCTTTCATCTTGTGCTGAGGCTCAAATTTGGTGTAAGTGTTTAAAATTTTAAGGAATGTAAAATGAAATGCAAAGTTTGGGAAAGAAAATTATTTTTCAATTTTTATGTATATGAGAATGCGAACAATTTTTATCTTTGTAAAATGTAAATGTGCAAACTTTGAGGTGCAAATATGGAGCATAAGTATGATGTGTATTAAATTTTGAAAGAAAATGTTATTAGGATCTTACTCATGTGCACGCACATGCTACGGATGTTGAAAAGACACAGAACAATAGACACATCAAGTGACGAGAGAGCATGCAGTACTATGTGCAATCTCCTCTCATGCACTCTGTTTCGATATTCCACAGAGTACATGTATTTATAGGAATTTTTGGTTATGTCAAAATAGTGGTTACATGAGAGCGGCTTTAAAACGCACGTGTGAAAGTAAAATTTGATAACTTTTGTAGAACATCTTTGCTTTTAATATCTGAAATTGCAATCTACAATGATCCTTATTGTAACCACTACTTTACTAACTATTTCTCTACACTAGTTTATTTAGAAACTATATTAATTATAAATTAGATTATTGATTTCCACCCTTTCATGCCTTTCACACCTTCACGAACCTTCCGTTGCTATATCAAAAAACACCAAAACACATTAATACATTAATAAATTAAAAGTGCAAGAATTCTTTGTTCAACACATTCCATAATTCATAACATGCCCCTTATTTGAAAAAGCAACTAACCTCAGTTGATAAAAGAAAAATAAACATGGACAGCCAATAACATGTTCCATCACTGAACGAAAATAAGCATGTTCCATGTAAAAACACATGCATGGAAAATGTTCATGGAGAAGTTACATAATGTGCTTGTGTATGATATGAAAAAATTAAGGGGTCATAATGGGATGTTAATTGTGTTTTATGTATCCATTGACATTCTTCAATAGAGTGATTTTTGTACTTCACTAAATATTGATGATATTGAGTACATGTGCATGTACTAGTGACATCATGATGAATTAGTTTCTCAAGAAATAAGATCTCATATTGTTCTGCAATTAAAGAAGGGTCATCGAGAAGTGGAGTGAGTGGTAAAGTTCCTTTAAATGGTTTAAGTAAACTAATATGAAAAGAGTTATGTATGTTCCAATGAGATGGTATATCTAATCTAAATGAATTATCATTGATTTTTTGTATAATAAAAATGGTAGATAATAGCATGGTGCAAGTTTAATTTTAGGATGCTACAAAATATTTTTGAGACATCTTTTAGTGATACAGAACCATCCAAGATCATTTTCCATGAATTGCTTGGCTAATTATTTTGTATTGATATTACATGTATATCGCTTCTAACTTTTTCTAATGTGCTCATGAACATCATGAAGTATAGAAATGTGATCTTGAGCAATAGAATAAGCCCTTGGAATGTCCTTTTATGTGAGTGACATGGGAGTGGGAAGCATTTTACCATAAACAATTTCAAAAGGTGCATGAGCAATAGTGGTGTGTGTGGTGTTATTGTAAGAAAATTAAAGCAATGCGAACTTTTTATCCCAATTAGTGGGACTATATCTTATGAATAACAACACAATAAAACAAGAATAGTACTAGTTGTAACTTCACTTTGTCCATTACTTTCAGGATGAAATGCAGAGCTAAAATCTATTTTAGAACCAAAATGCTGAAATAAGGCAACCCAAAAATGATTGCAGAATTGAATATCATGGTCAGATAACATTACTTTAGGAAATCCATGATGTGGGAAAATGGATTGGATGAATAATTTTGCAGCCTGCGGTGTAGATAAAGTTTTTGGACACAGAATGAAATATGCATATTTACTAAACCTGTCAACTTTTGTCCAAATCATATCACTATGTGATGAAGTGATAGGAAGACTTGTGATAAAATCCATAGAGATTTGTTCCCATGGTTGGTTTGAAATGGGAAGTGGCATTAATAATCCAAATGGTTTACCATGATGACGTTTTACACGTTAACATACAATGCATTGAGAAACATAATGTGCAATATCTTTTTCCATGTGTGACCAAAAAAAGAAATCTTTGCAAGCAAAAATGGTGCTCTATATGCCTCTAAGACCCATGTAAGATGGTTCATGCATTTCTTTGATGACAAAATCTTTAAAATCTGGGTTATGCACAATCTATGTTGTAAATAAAGTAAACCATGATGAAATGTTTATTGTTCATCAGATAAAGGTGCACCATTGTTGAAGTCATGCCATGCACATGAGAATTACAGATCAGATGCATATGTGAGGGTAGTCAAAAAAGCAAGAGAGGAAGGGGATTTCAACAGTTCTACTCTCTTGTACCTATAGATTTCCTGGCATGAAGGGTAATTATTCTTCATCGAGAGCAGACAGTACGCATCGAATTAGGAGAGAGAGGCCCTGAAATGATACAAAAAGGGAGAAAAAATTGAGCTGCTTAATCAAAGGAACGCAAAATTTCGATATGCTTTGCTGTTAAATGTTACTCTAAACAATTGCTATAGATCTTGTTAAGTTTTGTGCAGACAGTAGAACGGATAAGTGTTAAGTTTTGTGCAAGCTTTCTAAAGCTTTATGATTCTTTGCGTTCAAACTTTTTGTATATCTCAGCAAACAATCATATGCTTTGTGTGATATGCTTGTAATTAGAATACAAGCGTGTGATATGCTCTGCTGTTAAATTTAACTGTAATCAATTCGTATATATCTTATTAAGTTTTGTGCAGAGAGTAGGATGTATAAGTATGCCTACTTATACAGAAATGTTCGCATAACGTAATCTTTATATAGTTATTTGCCTTGTGTATTTCTTCTGTGCAAATATTCTAGAGCTTGATCAGTGCTATCAGGCGCTTTGTTTTACGATTCACATGTTATTCAGATTACTGTATGATTGTTTCCGTTAAAATTTGGAAGCCCAGTTAGATTTAGAATATGTTTTACATGTTCTTTTCATTCATATGTGAGCGCTTGTGTGATCAAATTCAAACGTATGAGCTAAGCATGTGAGCACATGCCTATGCATATGTGTTTTTTTTTTTCATTTGTGATTGCACATATGTGTGAGAGAGAGAGAGAGAGAGAGAGAGAGAGAGAGAGAGAGAGAGAGAGAGAGAGAGAGAGAGAGAGAGAGAGAGATTTCTTACGCGCATCTAGTTACATGTTTGAACGACTTAATGTATGCACGTGTATTTCTGTGCGCTAGCATACATGCATGCTTCTGTGCTTGCATGTTAAGGTTTTTTTGTATATTTGTGGCTTTTTCGGATGTGATAAGGAGTGAATATTTAGAGCAAGCATGAGGAAATAAATGAGAGAGAGAGAGAGAAGGTTCTAATTCGATCAAAGTCATTTTATTCTTTCCTCGTTTACGTAGAAAAGACGTAGATGGTCTTTTCTGCTTACCTTAAATCCACACATTGGTAACTAATGATCTCGCCTCTCATTACAATCCTAAGGGATTAGTTTGGAATCCACCATATTGAGGATCAAGTCCTATATCTAGATAAATGAAACCTCAAAGACTAAGAGAATTGCAAGTAGCCTAAAGACTTGGCTTGAGGCAAGCTCACCATATCCTTGCTCAATGAGAAAGTACGGAGGTGGTTGGGAAGCAGACTTGAAAGCAGTCTTAGAATGGTTAATTTTTGAGCCACAGACAGAGCAATAGATATCAATGCATAACCAAAACCTATAGACATTTTTACATTAGTTCAACATGAAGGCATTTGTGTTGTTAGCATGCATCCTAATAACCATCATTCTATCCTTGGACAAAAGGCCTCCAATAGGCCTAGATGAAATGTCACTTTGAAAATTCTACCTCATCAACCTTCTGATGCAAATAGGATATGAAAGACTATTCTTAATATTCATGAAACTGGAGACATTACCTAAGAGGGAGGGAATGATCCTAAGAAACCTAGGGCACAACCCAAATCCTTACGGGATTGAACAATGAATTCATGCTCTAACTACCATAGCCCTTGGCAAGGCCAATCTTAAAAAATAGTAGGCTTCTCTAATCTAGTTAGCATAATCAAGCCCTTTCAAGATGTGCAAAATGCTTTGTAAAATAGACTTACCCTTGAAAAATCCTTTTTGGCCTCTGTAGAGTGAATATGAAGATGGTTTGTATCCTGATTGGGTGAGGCATTGACATTGAACTTGTATCTAGTTTGAAGCATAGTTATCATGCTCCAATTTTCAATCATGTTCTTGGTATCTCTCATATGGTTTGATTTTGAAACTACTTTTTTGAAACATAGCAAGGGACCATGAGGAGAGTCTTTGAATGCTTTCAAGAACTCAATAGTGAGTCCGTCAATACTTGGGATCCTCTACTGCAGAACGAAAATGATAACACTCTTAATCTTGCAAATGTATAATAGATCATCATGCCCTAGAGCAATAACTTGTGAGATCTGTTTAGATCTACATCTCAAGTTATTGGCCATGCTTACTCATGCAGAGAGAGGAATCAAGGATCTCCAAAAAATGTTGTGGAATGTATTCAATATTCTCTTTCTCAGTCGCAAAGTGCATATCATTCTTGTTCATCATACCTCCTAGGATTTTTTTAACCTTCTTTTTATTTCAAAATCTACACATCTCTCTAGTTGACTTGTCCATTTTTCATGCATGCCAATCATTGAGGAAGAAAAAATTCTTCTTTTGTTGAATTTACTATTTCCATTGTAAATTTGCTCCTCATTTTGAAAAGGCCTTTTTTCAAGGTGTAATTTCCATTTGTTCACTTCTTCTTTGAATCATATAAGAATTTTGTAGATTCTTTACCATCTTTCTTTTCTAATTGTTTGGATCTTAGTTTTGGAATTGTGCATGATCTTTTGAGTAGCAATAGATGCTAAAAACCAAGTTTAAGAAGAATAATTATAGACTGGGAATGCTTTGTACCAACATGAACAATATATTGGCAAATAGAAGGAATCATAAGCATTAATGAGTCGGCATTGAACGATGAAGCCTTCCTTCCTTTATAAGGGAAAGTAAAGGATGCAGTAGCCACAAAAAGGTTCAAAACCACAATATCTATGCTAAGAGAAAAACAAGGTAGGTGGTCCGAAGAGGTCAAAAGTATTCTAAGGAATGTAACAACTTTCAAGTTTAGCTCTACAAAGTAGGACATCACTATATAGGTTGGATGAGGAGTAACCTTTTGGTAGAGCTTCAAGCTATCCCATCTAGATTTCTGATTATCATTTATAGGGATGCCTTTTTGCTCCTAGTGATCAACAATCATTTCAACCATGTTCAAATATCTTGAGAGCATCATGTTAATTTGAAGGGAATCTAGATATCCCATGTTATTCTCTTTCTTGGGTCTACTTTAGAGCATATACAAAAAACACTAATAAAGGAAGAGGATTGGAGAACTTGACTACCATCCACTGGTGATTAGGATCACAAGTAGATCTCAAAAATGACATGGAACAACTCTATGTATACCCACCAACAACACCACCACTACCTCTACAATGTATTGTGGAACCCAACCGATGAAAACAAATGGACAAGAATCTTTTTATAAGCCCCTCACCACCATGTTTAACTTCTTTGATGAAAATGCAGTTATGGAGAAGCCAATTTTCCTTTAGCCATTGAACAATGATTCTTGCTCTCATGGGGTTCAAAATCCTAGGAACATTGAAAT
The DNA here is from genome assembly GCA_020310875.1 of Ceratopteris richardii. Classification (NCBI taxonomy): domain Eukaryota; kingdom Viridiplantae; phylum Streptophyta; class Polypodiopsida; order Polypodiales; family Pteridaceae; genus Ceratopteris; species Ceratopteris richardii. The sequence continues at coordinate 53,483,653 of CM035443.1, forward strand.
AGAGGACAATCATTGATCACTTGGATCCTATTTTTAGATCAAGATACCATCTAGAACTAATTGAGATATATCTAATGAACAATTCTCAATACGTCAAGCAATCTAGAGTTCTCACACAAAAATGTGTGTTAGCTATGGCTACAAAAAACCTTATTTAAACTCACCCAAGCAAGCAACCAACAGGATAGCTTAGGTCATGGGGCTGCTAAATTGCTTCCAAAATATCTAGGAGCACACACATGTGAGATCTCTTAAATTTGAGGCTCAATTTTTGTAGATATAGAGATGAAAAGACTCGCTAGAAGTTAGGAATTTCTATTTCTAAATTATAACAGTTACGCACACATGTGTGATTCAAAGTTTGGTTGTTGAGGAGAGGATTCAAACTAAAATCTGATTGGTGATTTCTCTTGCTTGAATGCTTGTTTTATGAGGCTTCAAGTGGCATCCATCTGATTATCCAAATTAGAATAAGCTATAAGCTTGTATTTCGACACTCCCCCTCAAGCTTCAAGCTTCAATTCTTCATTCTAGCTTCAAAAATCCCTTGCCTTTCTTGAACTTTGCTAATTTCATTGAGTCAAAATCAAAGATGTGACTTTCTTGCCATGCATCACTACATATCGAATTGTGCTTCTTTTATCCTCTTTGGATGCAGTCCAATCAACATCTCTATGGACTTTTACCTGCAATTCATCTTCAAAAGGAAAAAATGGACCTTCATTAAGTGTACCCTTGCAATATTTGAGTACTCTCTTTGATGCAAGTAAATGTGCAACTCTACGTGTGTGCATGAATTGAGAAAGCACACCAATTGTATATGCTAGATCTAGAGTAATGGCACAATTTAATAATCTAATCATAGCCATGTATAGAAGTGGATCATGTACTTTTTTACCTTCTATTTAAGTCAATTTTATATTTAGCTCCATAGGATTGTTCAATGGTTTACATCAGCTAAGTCCACACTTCTTCAAAACATCCAAAATGTGCTTCCTCTACATAAGCCAAATGCCATTCTCTTTATATATTGCTTCAATACCGAGAAAGTACCTTAGATCTCCAAAATCTCAGAACTTAAAACTCCTTCATAAGATTTCTTTTCATTTCCTTGATACCTTCTTCATGATTTCCTATAGTGATGAGGTCATGTACATATACACACAACTAGACAAATAGTTCACCTTTCTTCTTATAAAATAATGATGGACCTTCTTTGCTTTGATTGTATCCACAACTCATTAGATACTTCACATTTCTTTGATTCTAAGCCCTTCGGGCTTGCTTGAGGCCATATAATTCTTTATTCAACCTACAAACATAGTCATCCTTCAGTTTATTGACAAACCCTTACAGTTGCCACATGTATAAAACTTCCTTTAGTTCTCCTTTGAGGAATGCATTCTTCACATCAAGTTGATCCATTTTCCTATTTTTTCTTTTTTCAATTGCACTTATGGCTCTCATACTAGTCATCTGAGGCACACGGCTAAAGGTGTCCTCATTGTCCAATCCATAACTCTAACCAAATCCCTTATCTACAAGCCAAGCTTTATATCTAGCAATACTTCCATCCAAATGTTTCCTTACTTTATAAAGCCACTTGTTTCCAATTACCTTGATATCTTTCCTTGGTACAAGGGACCAAGTGTTTTTTTTTTCCTTCCAAAGCCTTGATCTCCTCTAACATAGCTTCTTTCCACTCCTTGCATGTTTTAGCTTCTTTAAAACATGTGGGTTCCTCAATAATCTTGCTCATATAAGCACAATGTCTAGCAAAAAATGAATCATAGGTAATTCTTTAAACTGGATATTGTACAATTATCTCAAAATTCTCTTGATTTGGATATTTATTGATGACCTTTGATCTCTCCCCCTTCGTTTTTTGATTGTATGAGTTGTGCTCAATCCATAGATCTTCATCCTCTTCTATTTCTATGATTTTGGCTTTGTCTTTGCTTCTTGCATCACTTACTAGAATTGATGTAGGGATGCTTCTATCCCATGATAGTTGAGAACTTGACTCTTTGAGTCTAGTAAAATCCATGCTCTTTGGCTCATCCCTTGTTGTCTTCTTCTCTTCAATTTCGTTATTGTGCATAGATACATTCGAGGCATACAAAGGTAACAATTCATCAAATTTGACATCTCTTGATATTTTTAATTCCTTTATTGTAGGGTTATAACACCTATAATATGATGTGTAAAAGGTGGGGGTTTCTTTTTGGAGAATAGGCTAATGTTGAACTTCCTTTTGAAAAGAAAAATATGATTTGAGAGATATAGTCCATGAATGTTGCCCTACTGGGTGTGATTGATAGATCACAATTTCCTGCATAGGTTGATATATTTCTATAAAGAATGAATACTTGCCATGCAAAACTATAAAAATCATGGCCAAAATCTTATTCATTGTCTTAATGTTGATGTTTAGAATTGTAGAATGCACATTTAGCCAATGTTGTATTGTCCAAATCATGTAGCCTTGAGTTGATAAATACCCACGTGGCATACTTTCTGCTCTTTCATTATGCCCAAAGTTGAAGGATATAGATGTGGATGTAGAATTTTTTCAATATCTTAAGACATCACTCCTTTTGCTCTAATGAACTTGTAAAGGCAATGGTAGGAATATGTGAGACTTGTTCTCTCTACACAAGTGATGAATCCATGGGTGGAGAGATGCAAGATACCTATTTCTCGTAAGTAGGCTCCATGTTAATGAGCAATATTGTGGAAGCATTGCCACATCCACTATAACTTTAGGAGTTCTTAGTTCCTGTATTTGGGCTATCCATGATTGTATAAGTCCTTCTAATGTTTTATTTGATTCAACATCTGTTCTAAAGCTTTTTTTTTTTGCATTTATATTCTCTTCAACCATTATCCTCACTTGATGGACATCTACATGACACTATTTGATAATTTTTGCTTCCAATTTTGTGATTCTTTGCTTCAAAACCTTGTATTTTCTTGATATCCTTCATTTGAAGCTACCATCATGGTCATTTGATCTAAAATTTGTGCTTTAAATGTTAGTATATGATCAATGTCTACCCCACATGATTGTATGTACTAATACATATTTTGTAAGGCCCCCATTATGACAATAAGTCAAGTGTACATTACCCAAATAATGGGAATCCTGACTTTCATGCTGGATGAAGGTCACAGTGGACCATGTGAGGTATTATAAGGAAAGGGAGTTATCAAGTTCCCCAATTCTGAGGTCCAGGACAATGTTGGAGAATTCCTCTCCTATTCGCAATGGAAAGTGTAGAAGACCTTCCTAGGATCAAGACTTTTGCCAACAGGAGAACATTCAAATGAAAATTGGTACCAATTGAAAAATGCAATGAACTTGAAACTTTGGTCACTCAAACTAGACACCTATAGCTTTCAAATGCGCTATCAAACACTCAATTTGGAGTAGATTTGGGTTGGAAACTCTTTGATACAAAAGAGGCTACCTATCCACTCAGTTAGGCTGAAAACTAGACTTCACTAAAAACTAAATTACTCACAAAGTATAAAGAATTTCATAAAACTTTTCTAGACCAAAAAATTACTCAAGGTAAACTTTCCAATGAATGTTTAAACACTAAAATTGGATACATATACTGAGAGATATGACTCTCACAAGTAGACTACCCAAAAATGGGTGTGCGACTGGACATACTCTATGAGAGTGAACTGAACGAAATGATTCAAACCAAATGAACTAGCTACAAGGGGACTTCCACGCCTTCTTCCTCCTTCTTTGAGTGTCCTCCCTTGCCTCTTTTATAGCCAAGTGACCAAAATCTCTCATGATGAGTTTGAGAGCTCATCTCCATCATTTCTCCACTACTTTGGACAGCCACTCCTCTTACAGTTCAGTTTTTGGATTTGATTCCCTTTTGATTGATTCTTTTTTTGGCCTCCACTACTTGATGAAGTAAATGCTTCCATTTTTCATTTTTGTATTTTCCTTCTACTTGAAGAAAATCCTTTTTGCAAAAATATATACGATCTTACTTCTTTATTTTTAACACTCCCCCTCAAGCTCACATGTGAGCTTGCACCTTCAGCCATATCCTGCAAGTTGATGTCGTCCTTGAACCTCTTTAGCTTAGAAGCATCTAGGGACTTTGTAAGCATGTCTACAACCTGGTCATTAGTTCCAATGAACTTTATATCCACATCCTTACTCAAAACTTTTTCTCGAACATAATGATAATGCACTTCTATGTGCTTGCTTCGTGCATGAAATATTGGATTGTTCATTAAGTGAATGCTTGACATGTTGTCACCATAAATTGGAATGGTCTCCACATGTACATCAAGATCAGCCAAGAGCTTCTTAATCCACATAGCTTCACAAGTTGCAAAGGCTAATCCTCTATATTCAGCTTCTGTCGATGATAGTGCAATAGTAGGTTGCTTCTTCGAGCTCCATGTGATAGGTTTGCTACCTATCATGAACACATAACCTGAAGTGGATCTTCTATCTTCCTTCGAACCAGCCCAATCAGCATTAGTGAAGCCCTTTACCTGCAATTCTTAATCATATCTATAAAACAAGGCATGATTGACTGTGTGCTTCACATATCTTAGCACTCCAAATGTTCACTTGTTGGAGCTTGTGTAAATTGAGAAAGAACTCCAACAATATAACACAAATTTGGTCTTGTGATTGTAGCATAGATCAATGAACCTATAATACTCCTGTATGTAGTTACATCATGTAAATTCTCTCCATCATTTGAGCATAGCTTCACATTTGTGTCCATAGGTTGAGTGAGTGGTTTGCATTCACTCATTCCAAATCTGAAAAGAACATCCAACAAGTACTTTCTTTGCATCAAGTAAATGCCATATTTCCCCTAGACTATCTCAATGCCTAAAAAGTATTTCAGCTCACCAAGATCTGAAATTTTAAACTCCTTACCGAGTTTCCTTTTGATCTCTTGTATTCCTATAACATTACTTCCTGTTATGATGAGATCATCAACATATATGCAAATATATACCTGTTTGCCTTCTTCTTTCTTCATGTAGAGAGAGGGATCTGCATTAGTTGGACTATACCCACACCTTGTGAGGTACTCGACCAATCTTTGATTCCAAGCACGTGGTGCTTGCTTCATCCCATACAAAGCTTTCTTCAATCTACAAACAAAATTTGGATGCTTTCTATCTTCAAATCCAATCAGTTGACTCATGTATACCTCTTCTTGAAGTTCACCATTGAGAAAAGCATTTTTTATGTCAAGTTGATATAATGGCCATCTCCTTGCTACACTCACTGCAATCAAGGTTCTAATTGTTCCCATCTTTGCAACCGGGCTGAAAGTCTCTTCATAGTCGATGCCATGAGTTTGCTTGAATCCTTTTGCTACTAGTCTAGCTTTATGCCTTGCTATAGAACCATCAACATTTCTCTTTATTTTAAACACCCATTTATTTGGAACAATCTTCATACCTTCAGCCTTTGGAACTAGCTCCCATGTGTGATTATCCTTGAGAGCTTTCATCTCTTCTTGCATAGCTTCTTGCCATTCTTTTTGTGTACATGCTTCTTCATATGCATCCGGTTCTTTGTCTTTGACCACCTGTGTCATATATGCAAAATGCTTTGCAATAAAACTATCATAGCTCAGCCTTTGAATTGGATACCTTGCTCTCGAAGACCTCCTTTCATTTTCTTTTGAATATTTCTTCTTCAACCGGTTCAACTTTACCTTTGGTGTGATCACCTCTTCATACTCTTCTTCACTTGCATTTGAATCACTATTTTGGGCAGCACTTTCAGCTTTAGATCTTTCATAACATGATGTTGGTGATGAGGACTGACTTCTTAGTGTCTCCTTCCATGTTGAGCTTTCTACAAGTGATGTAGAAGCTTCTAGACCTGACATTTGAGTGCTTGTTTGCTGAAATTCTTCTTGGACAGCACCTCCATCATCTTCGCACTTCTTCAAGAATCTTCTCTTTCCCTTTGTCTCCAAACCATGGTGTTAGCTCATCAAATACCACATCTCCTGAGACTCCTAGCTCCTTCGTCACTGGATTGTAGCACCTGTATCCCTTTTGCTCTGATGAATATCCAATGAAAATACATTTTTCTGACTTTGCCTCCATCTTTGTCCTTAGTTCTTGAGGGATGTGTACATAACACACACATCCAAAAACTTTGAGATGTGTAAGGTCAGGTTTCTTACCGGAATAAACCTCCTCGGGAGTTAGATTATGCACTTGAGTTGTTGTGCACTTGTTCATCAAATAAACGGCCGTACTAGTTGCTTCAGCCCAATAGTTTAGTGGCATCTTCATCTCGTTGAGCATGCATCTTGCAACTTCTGTGATATGTCGATTTTTACTTTCAGCTATTCCATTTTGTTGAGGTGTGTACCTACATGTAAATTGTCTCTTGATGCCATTTTCATAAAGAAAATCTGAAAGTTCTTTGGAGAAATATTCTCCTCCTCCATCGGACCTCAAGGTTTTTATGTAGTGTCCTGTTTCCTTTTCTACCTGTGCTTTAAATCTCTTGAACATGGAGAACACATCTAATTTTTGTTTTATGCAAAACATCCATACTTTTCTTGAATGATCATCGATAATTGTGACAAAATATCTATTACCAACCATTGATGGTTATTGTGATGGTCCCCATACATCCGTGTGTATCAAGTCGAGGACATTCCTTGCCACATAGTTGCTCTCCTTGAATGGTTGTCGAGTTTGCTTTTCTAGTTGGCATGCTTCACAAAACTCATGTAGTCCAACATCATTGAATCTTGGAAGACCTCTTACCACTTCATGGTTGCTCATGTCCTTGAGCTTGGGAATGTTGATATGCCCAAACCTTTTGTGCCACAAATCGATTTCAGCAATCCTCTTGTTTCCAAACTGAATATACATCACTTTTCCATGTGGTTGTTGAATGTCCAAAGTGAACATCCTACCTTCTTTCCTTCCTTGAGCAATGATCTTGAATCCTTCTTTTGGATTCTTTATAAAGCAGCCTTTTTCATTGAAGATAATATGATACCCTTTCTGTACCATTTGTCCTATTGAAATCAAATTCTTTGCAATAGTAAGAACATGAAGAACATCAGCCAATACCTTCTTGTCTCCAAGCTTTATATCTCCCACATGCTCAATTGCATGTTGAGTTTCATCCCCGGTCTCCACACATCCTTTTCCACTTGGAGCTTGTAGCTTTGTGAATAAATCTCCTTGGCATGTCATATGGTTGCTACAACCTGAATCTATGAACCATTTTTTATCATCACTTCTCGAGTTGTTGTAGTCATGCTTCATGGCAAGCATGGTTTGCTTGTCTCCTTCACTTGATGTAATCGCATAGTTATTTTAGTTCCTTTGGTTGCCTCCATTCAGCCTTGCATTCTTCTGCCAACAATCATTTGCATAATGTCCTAGTTTACCAAGGTGATAACATGTTATACCTTTATGAGGATTGTATCAACCTCGACCTCTTCCTCTATTTCTTCCTCGACCTCTTCCATGTGTGTTGTCATTTGAGTTGTCCTTGTTGTCCTCCGAGTTGTGTTGGCTGAAATTTGTGTTGTTGTAGCTTCTTCCTCTTCCTCTCAAGCCTCCTCTTGAGTTCCTTCCTCTACCTCATCCTGCATATACCATTTGACTATGGTTATCCTTACCTTTGTTGCCTTCTCCTTGTTGAGCAACCTCTTCAGCCACAAGATTTGGTATAATCTCGTCGAATGTTGGGAGAGGATCTCTATAAAGAATGTTTGTGATGAGGGGTTTCCACTTTTCTTCACTCCTCAAGCCATTGAGGGTTATTTGGACGATGTCTTCCTCTTCTATCTTGCATCCAACTGATGCTAACTAATCTCAAAGCCCCTTGATCCTCAATGTATACTCACTAATGCTTTGGTTTGAGCTTTTCTCCATGTTGTTGAGCTCGTTCTTGAGTTGCATCCTTCAAGACCTTGTTGAGGTAGCATACAACTTCTCCAATGCTTCCCAAACTTCCTTGGCTATTTCTAAGCTTTGCACATGACCAATCATAGTGTTAGAAATAACTTTTGAGATGAGGAACATCACCCTTCAATTCCTTTCTTCCCAATCAGCAAATTGTCTCCATTGTGCCGGAGTAATGTTGGGATCTTCAAGGTCCACTGGTTGTGGATCGTCTCCACTAACTAGACTCCATAAACCTTTACCTTTAAGGTAATTTGTCATTCTATACCTCCAAGATTGAAAGTTGTCTTTTTCTAACATCTAAACTTGTTGTCCTAAATCAGCCATTGAAAACTTCCAAGATTGAAGTTTACCTCAAGTATGTTGTGGCACTCTTTCTTGAATTCATGAAGCTCCCCCTTGATTTGTAGCTTCTCCTTTGCTTTACTTCAGCTCCAATGCTTTGCCTCTTCAAACTCCAATGCTTTGATACCAATTGTTGGAGAATTCCTCTCCTATTCGCAGTGGAAAGTGTAGAAGACCTTCTCAGGATCAAGACTTTTGCCAAGAGCAGAATGCAATGAACTTGAAACTTTGGTCACTCAAACTAGACACCTATAGCTTTCAAATGAGCTATCAAACACTCAATTTAGAAAAGACTTGGGTTGGCAACGCTTTGATACAAAACAGGCTACTTGTCCACTTAGTTAGGCTAAAAACGGGACTTCAGTAAAAACTGAATAACTCAGAGAACATAAAGAATTTCATAAAACTATTCCAGAAAGAGGAAGTACTTGCGATAAGCTTTCCAAATAATGTTTAAACACTAAAATTAGATACATATATTGAGAGATATGACTCTCACAAGTAGACTACCCAAAAATGGGTGTGGGGCTAGACATACTCTATGAGAGTGAACTAAACGAAATGATTCAAACCAAATGAACTAGCTACAAAGGGACTTCCACGCCTTCTTCCTCCTTCCTTGAATGTCCTCCCTTGCCTCTTTTATAGCCACTACTCCAAAATCTCTCATGATGAGTTTGAGAGCTCTTCTCCATCATTTCTCCACTACTTTGGACAACAACTCCTCTTATAGTTCAGTTTTTGGATTTGATTCTCTTTTTGGGCTCCACTACTTGCTGAAGTAAATGCTTCCATTTTTCATTTTTGTATTTTCCTTCTACTTGAAGAAAATCCTTTTTGGAAAAATATATATGAGCTTACTTCTTTATTAACAAACAATTGGCAGTAGCCTCAACTAGGGGGTCCAAGGGGGCCAATGGGCCCCCTGGCTGGGGGGGTGTCAGGAGGCTGGGGGCACTACCCTCGGTGCAATGGTAAACAAAATAGTCCATGTAATATTTTTTTGTCAAAATAAAAAATCATCTATATTTTTTAGGTCCATTGACCCGACCTAAGTTGTGCATGACAACTATGCAGGTAGTGTCCACCCATGCTCCACAGAAGGCTACCCATTATCCTATATATACATGACTTTTGCATTACCTTTGACATCAAATTGAGCCAACATACCTCTACCTTGTAGCTCCCTAGCTAGAGTTTCCTTTATCACCATTTAAGCTATACCTTGAGAGTACACAAGTGGACAAAGCCATCATCTTTGTACTTCCTATTGGTAGAAAATTGTTGAGATTCTACTATACCCAATTAATTGAAATCCCAACTTGCATGTTATATGAAGGTCAAATTGAACCATGTAAGGTGTTATAAGGAATGGGAGTTACCAAGGTCCCCAATTGTGGGGTCCAGGGAAGTGGGGATTAGCCTCAAGTGCAGGGTCCAATGGGGCTTGTGGGCCCCCTAGCTAAGGGGCCCTAGGAGCTGAGGATAGTGCCCCCACTACAATAGTTAAGGGAATACTCCATGGAATGTTCCTTGACAGAGTAAAAAATCATCTATATTTTTTAGGTTGATTGAGCCAACCTAAGTCATGTATGGCGACTATGCACGTGATGGCCGCCCACATTCTACCACCCATGTATAGCCATCCATGAAAGGCCACCCATTATCCTATATATGCATGATCTCTAAACTACCTCAGAAATCAAATTGAGCCAACATACCTCTACCTTGTAACTCCCTATCTAGGGTTGTTTGGATCACCATTTAAGCTCCACCTTGAGAGCGCACAGGTGGACAAGGCCATTATCTTTGTACTTGCTGCTAGTAGATAATTGTTGAGATTCTACTATATATGTTATCTTCTCTACTATTGCTCCTATGTTATATTTCTTACTTAGCATAATCAAGCCCTTCCGAGATGTCAATGATGGTCTGTAACATGAACCTAACCTTGACAAATCCTTTCAAATCTTTGTAGAGTATGTTTTTTTTTACTTCGCATAATCAAGCCCTTCCGAGATGTCAATGATGGTTTGTAAAATGAACCTAACCTTGGTGAATCCTTTCACATCTTTGTAGAGAAAATCATGAACGTGGTCTATAATCCAATTTTCAATCATGTTCTTTGTGTCTTTCATATGGAGTGATTTGACAACTCCTTTGTTCAAACATAGCAAGAGGGCGCCAACCCTTATAGCGTCTCTCCATTCAAGACTTAAGAAACTAGCAAGGGAGTCTTTGAATGCTTTGAGGAATTCATTAGTGAGGCCATCAAGGCTTGAGATCCTCCCTGAGATAATGAAAACAATAGCAATCTTTATCTCGCAAATGCAGAGTAGATCATCAAGCTGTAGAGTAATAACTTGTAAGATCTTTTCAAATTTAGTCCTCAAGTTATTGGCCATGCTTACTACACTGCACAAAGACCAGTCAAGGATCTCCAAAAAAAATGCACAATGTCTTCAAGATTCACTTTCTCAATCGCACACTCCACACTGTTTTAGTTCATCATACTTGGTAGGCTTTCTTTATGGTGCTTTTTCTTTCAAAACCTACACATCTCTTTAGTAGGCTTGTCCGTTTTTCGTGCCACCAATCAATGAAGAAGAAAAAGTTTACTTTACGTTGAGTTTATTATTTCCATTGTCAATTTCGCTCCTAATTTTGAGAAGGCCTTTTTTCAAGCGGAAATTTCCATTTGTTCATTTCCTCTTTGAGGCACATAAAACTTTTATAGAGTCTTTCGTTTGTTTCTTTTCTAGCTCTTTGGATCTTAATTTTGGCATTGTGCATGATATTTCGAGCCATAATTGCTTCGAGCTAAGAATTATAAGGAGAAGCTTCGTGCCACACATTATAAGAAGAAGCTTCGTGCCACACATTAGTCTTGGAATGCTTCGTGCCACACATTAACAATATAGTGGCAAACAGAAGGAATCATGACCACCGACAGGTGAGCATGGAGCCATGGGGACTTCCTTGCTTGAGAAGGGGAACTGAAGGAAGGAGTTAGAAAATTATCCATAACCACAATATTCGTGCTAGCAGACAAAGGAGGTCTGAAGAGGTAAAAAATATTATAAGAAATGTAACATCTTTAAATTTTAGATTTGTGGAGCTCCTCATCACTATATAGGCCGGATGAATTATGACAAGGCTTGGTAGAGCTTCAAACTATTCCATACAGATTTCTCATTACCGTTCATAGGGATACGTTTTAGCTCCTAGCGGTCAGCAATCGTTTCCACCATTTTGAAATCACTTGAGAGGATCATGTTAGTTTGAAGGGATTCTAGAGAGTCCCACGTTTTTGTTCTTTCTTGGGTCTAGTGAAGGGAAGAGGGTCGGAGATCTTGATTGGATCCCAAACAGATCTTAACAAGGACAATGAACCACTATGTATATATCCCCCAATAACATCAGCCCCATCTCTACAATGTATCATAGACACCTCACCAGCACCTCACCACGAACTTTGAATAAAAATCGACTTGAGTCTTTTCATCAGCACCTTACCACGAACTTTGCCTTCCTGATGCAGATGAAGTTAGGGATAAGCCAATTGTCCTTTAGCCATTCACCAATGATTGTTGCCCTCATGGGATCCAAAGGCCCATGAGCATTGAAAGAGGGGACAAGTATTCACGATTAGGAGGTGGATTTTGGATCAAGATTTCATCTATATTCTTGTTGGCGTTTCCCCCAAGATTATGCTTATGCGATGCGCTATCGTTATTGGATAACTTACATTTGATGGTGCACTTCCAAGCAACGCAAAGGGTGAGATAGATGTTGAACAAATCCAAGGGACATATCTGACAAAGGGGTTGTTGAACGATGAAAAGATGGAGTTAATTATGATGTCTTGAGGCAATCAGATGTATAGATTTATGAAGAACTTTGTGAGGTTCATACTGTGGCTTTCTTCTCACCTTACATTTATCTTCAAGTAAATTCTATAAAATGGAATATGGACAAATTCTTATACCTTGCTTCCTCGCCTGTTACATTATATCACATTCTGGTTACATTATATCCACATTCGGTCAAGTAATCATCTCGGCTGTCATCCCAATCGATAACTTAGGCTTCACTGCTATCGGCGCTTTGTCTTACGATTCACATCATTGTTTGCGTTTAAATTTGCAAGCCCAGATGTTAGATTTCGAATATATTTTACATGTTTCTTTTCATTCGTATGTGAGTGCTTGTGTGATCGAATTCAAACATGTGAGTCAAGTATATGAACACATGCCTATGCATGTGTTTTCTTTCTTAATTTCTGATTGCACATGTGAGATAGAGACATTCCTAATGCGCACCTAGTTGCATGTATGCATCACTTAATGTATGCATGTGTATTTCCGTGCACCAGTATCCACGCATGCTTGTGTGCTTGCATGTTAATGTTTTTTGTATGCTCTTGATTTTTTTTTTATGTGATGAAGAGTGAATATGTTATACTTTATAGAATATTAGAACGTTAAAAGAGATTTTAATGTCTTGAGGTTTTTAATGTGTTTTGACAAGTTAGGAGGTGAAGATTCATGAGGGTGCAAACGCACATGGATTTACTTTTGGAGATATTTAGAAGAATATTTAAAAGATAGTATTTTTAGTTATTCTTGTAAAAATAGTAAAAAAACAAATTCAAAAGCAAAAACAAAAGCAAAAGCATGTTTTTTGAAGTGCGCCTTTCATGTATCTTCTATTCAGGACATAATAAGAAATACCTATAAATACACATGCTCCGATAGAGTTGTCCATCAAAGTATGTGGGGACAGATTGTCCCCAATCTGGTGTCATCTATTGTCTCTTTCTATTCTCTGAGTTTTTTTGTAAGATTTCTTTTTGTACTATCCTCTACGTTTGTGCGTCTACAGGATCTCATCGTCAAGAGTGGTATTAGAGCCTGGCATCCGGAGAGTTGATTTCGTTTTTCTTCTTATCATCGTCATTATGTTGGTGCAATTGCTTGAGAGCGTCTTCCACTGCCTTTTGCAGCCGGCTACGGAGCAAGAGAAGTTTTGAGGTAGAGCGCTTAGAGAGGAGCCTTTCATTCCTCGGAGCTTTTCGGTCATCCACCTACTGACACTAGAGCAAAAGGCGAGCTAATGTGAGCTCACAAAATTTATCCCTTAAGCGATCAGCCCATAAAGTTCCTCTTTAAGTGCCCGTGGTCTCACGGCATATCCGCGTGGGATAGTGCACTTAACCTCCCATGTGAGAGAAGTTTCACCGCTACCCGGCTTTGTCAGCTCTTGCCCGCATTGTCTACACTACTAGGCAGAGCACGTTCTCATCTTGACATGAAAAAAAAGGTGTGCCCATATTCTAGGCCTTGCCCAATTCTTCCGCGACTCTTGCTTAGATTTTCCACCCGAGGAGCCAAGAAAGACAGTGCTCACTTTGGTTTTGTTTGGATTGAGGAAACTTCGACTGCATACATAGCCGTGGAGGGCTGAAAGAGAGCATTAAGAATATGCTTTTATTTTGAATGGCAATGTAGAAATTGGATCCAAATATACACTTTCTCATGCTTAATATTCTATATGGAATATACTTCATCATACGCGCGTGCCGTTGGGACAACAGAATGATGACCCCTTTGTAGTGTTTTTTATGAAGAAGACAATCACCAAATTAATCAATTGAAAACCTCTCCTTCCATATCTTTGCCCATAACTTGAGCATATTTTATCCAAATTTAAAGATTCTTTTTGCTATGGATAGCTCTTTAGAGCTTTTGCCATTGCGTGGTTGGAAGACACCTTTTTGGCTTGAATTCCCACCACCTTTATAGCTTGAATTTGTTGTTCATCTTCAATAACGCTTTTTTGAGCATCCTTTTGAAGTACAACTTCTCGGGGAAGACTTGGAAAGCTATTCCAATGGCAGTATGGATCATCATCAGCATTTGCACACACCTGCAAATTATGTTCTGAACATCAAGATAAGTTCCCTATGAATTTATATGCATTGTTGTTCTCTTTTTGCATCAAATTTACATATAGGACATGCAATTTTTCATAGTACGTAGACTACACATGTAGTTTCAACGTGGATTCTTCTTGCATGTATTCTTCTTGTAGGGACAGGTAAGTATTTTAATGCAGGTTAGCAAGGAGAAAAATATAAAGTTTTCAGGATGTGTAATCCCTTTTTGGTCTATTTGTAGATAGATTGTGCCCATTGGCACTGATATCACAAAAATAGCTTGTGATAATTTTTCCAGTTTTCAAAATTACAGCCTTATGCTACCAAAGTTTTTAGAAATTTTGTATGCATATGCATTCAAGTATTCAAGATATATTAAAAGTTTCTTATTTCTTCATATCCCATTGAGAAAAGGCTTGTAATTTGTTTCAACCTGCTACTAATCATTCATGATTTTCCAAAAGTTATCTCATCAAATCGAGATATTCATTATACAAAATCACTTTTGGATTCCATTTAGGTTCCAAAATATACCTTAACCCTGCTTATCATTCACATTCACATGAAATTCTAGTTTTCAAGCTCCATGCATGTGTTTTTACATGGAACATGCTTATGATTATTTAGTGATGGGACATGTGATTGGCCATCCATGTCTATTTTATTCTTATCAATTGAGGTCAGTTGCTCGACAACTAGGAGGCATGTTATACTTTATGGAATATTGGAATGTTAAAAGGCATTTTAATGCCTTGAGGTTTTTAATGTCTTTTGTGTTTTGATTTAGTAGGTGAAGATGCATGAGGGTGTAAACATGCATGGACTTACTTTTATAGATATTTAGAAGAATATTTAAAAGATAGTGCTTTTAGTCATTTTTGTACAAATAGTAAAAAGCAAAATCAAAATCAAGAGCAAGAGCACACTTTTCAAAATGCGTCCCTCATGTATCTTCTATTTAGGACATAATAAGAAATATATTTAAATACATATGCTCTAATATGTTGATGATCGGATCCTGCAGATGCACGAATGGAGGATAGTATAGAAACAAAATCACATAAAAGTATTCAAAGAATAGAAAAAGACGAGACGACAACAGATTGGGTACAATCTCCCCCCACGTACTTTGATGGACAACTCTATTTATAGGTAATTTATTTTACATCTTGAATAGAAGATACATGAGGGCCGTGCATTGAAATTCTAAAGATAACTATCTTTGAAAAGTATTCTTCTAAGTATCTCCAAAAAATTTTGAATAAGTCCATGCACATTCACACCCTCATGGATCTTCACCTACTAAATCAAAACACAAAACACATTAAAATCCTCAAGGCATTAAACCTTCATTCCAATTATTCCATAAAGCATAACATGCCCTCCCAGCTGTCGAGAAACTAACCTTAGTTGATAAAATAAAATAGACATGGATGGCTAGTCACATGTCCCATCACTGAACAATCATAAGCATGTTCCATCACTACAACATATGAGGGGCATACCGACGCTGCATATACCAACGGTCACACTCGGCATCAATATGGGCGTTGGAAAATGTCACTTAGAGATACCCACGATCAAGTGACGTCGGTATGACCGTTTTAAATGGATCGTCGGTGTGGCCCGCAGCCGTTGGTATTAGCGTCGGTATATGCGTCGGTATAAGCGTCGGTAATTTACTAGAAGTTATCGATGCGCATATCGGTGCTCATACCGACGCATATACCGAGGCTGAGTTTTAAACATACCACGAACCTGAGAGCAAAACTTCACATTTTTGTGCATGTTTGAGTACTGTTTGTCTTCTGCCGAACTTGCGCACGCGAACGGAATTGCGACCTGCATTGTCTTGTGCACATACACACACACAGATCTCTCTCTCTACACACACACACACACACTCTCTCGGCTTAGATCTCACATCTTGGTAAGTGTTGCGCGTATTGTTAGCATTTGTGTTTCTCTATGCTTTAGGTTTTATAATTTCTCTTTTCTTTGATTTTGCAGAAGTTCTTTGGCGTCGATTGTTTGGAATTGGACAATAGACGACATACATTACGCTTTGACGACAACGATCCAAAAGAGGGACATACTTGTAAGTGATTGTTTTATTCTATATTGATAGAGAGAGAAGGAGAGAGAGAAAGAGAGAGAGAGAGAGAGAGAGAGAGAGAGAGAGAGAGAGAGAGAGAGAGAGAGAGAGAGAGAGAGAGAAAGAGAGAAATAGAGAGAGGAGAGAGAGACAGAGAGAGAGAGAGAGAGAAAGTGAGAGATAAAGAATAATGAAAGAAAGGAAGACAGAGATAGGAAAATAGAGCATACATACACACACACATACACACATACATGTACACACATGCATGCTTACATACACACACCTGTACACACATGCATGATTACATAGACACACATATACACACATGCATGCATACACACACATACAAATTTACACACATGCATACATACACACACATGCATACACACATACATACACACACATATATACACTTATGCATACATACACATACACACACACATATACACACATACATACACACACACATATATACACACATATACACACATATACACACATGCATGCATACATACACACACATATACACACATGCATGCATACACCCATATACACATATACACACATGCATACATACATACATGCATACATACACACACACATGCATACTCACATACATACACACACATATACACATATGTATACACACATATGTATACACACATACATACACACATATACACACATGCATGCATACATACACACACATACACATACACACACATGCATGCATACATACACACACACACATACACACACATGTACACACATGCATACATACACACACATGTACACATGCATACATACACACATATACACACATGCATGTATACATACACACACACTGTACACACATGCATACATACACACACATATGTACATACATACTTATATACTCACACATGCATACATAGACACACATACACATATACACACATGCATACATTCACACACACACATACATACACACATGCACATATATACACACACATAAGCTAGTGTTTTAATTAAATATATAAATTTTTTAATTTGAAGTTTTTTTACATCAAATATATAAAAATAAGATTAGGGTTTTTAGGCTATTTACACATACATACACATAAACATATAATACATATATACATGTATATACACATGTATACAAAAATATACATATTTTAGGTCTAGATATTTAAGATTAGGGTTTTAGGGTTTAGGCATACATATAACTCAATTATATTTATATTAAGAAAAAATATAGAGAAAAATAAGAAAAAAAATCTGAATATATAAATAAATATATATAAAATATGATTAGGGATTTACATTTTTATAGGTGTTTAAGTATTTAGGTTTTAGTATTTCATAATTAAGTCTAAGTCTTTCTGATTAGGGTTTTAGGGTTTTAATACCTACATAACATATATACACAAACACACATATACATATAATACATACATACATGTAGATACACATGCATACAGAAATATACATATTTTAGGTTTAAATCTTTAAGATTAGGGTTTTACGGTTTTAACACCTACATAACATATATACACACAGACACATACACATATAATACATATATACATGTAGATACACATGCATACAAAAATATACATATTTTAGGTCTAGATCTTTAAGATTAGGGTTTTAGGGTTATGGCATACATATAACTCAATTATATTTATATTAAGAAAAAATATAGAGAAAAAATAAGAAAAAAAATCTGAATATATAAATAAATATATAT
Organism: Ceratopteris richardii; assembly: GCA_020310875.1. Classification (NCBI taxonomy): domain Eukaryota; kingdom Viridiplantae; phylum Streptophyta; class Polypodiopsida; order Polypodiales; family Pteridaceae; genus Ceratopteris; species Ceratopteris richardii. Next base: position 53,501,719 of record CM035443.1, read on the forward strand.
ATAAAATATGATTAGGGTTTTAAGATTATGGGTTTAGATTTTTATAGGTGTTTAAGTGTTTAGGTTTTAGTATTTCAGATTTAAGTCTATGTCTTTCTGATTAGGGTTTTAGGGTTTTAATACCTACATAACATATATACACAAACACACATATACATATAATACATACATACATGTAGATACACATGCATACAGAAATATAGATATTTTAGGTCTAAATCTTTAAGATTAGGGCTTTAGGGTTATAACACCTACATAACATATATACACACATACATATACACATATAATACATATATACATGTAGATACACATGCATACAAAAATATACATATTTTAGGTCTAGATTTTTAAGATTAGGGTTTTTAATTAAATATATATAATTAAATATATATAATGAAATATATAAAAATAGGGTTACGTAAGGAAAAAATCTCAATATATAAATAAAAATATATATAAAATAAGATAATTATATACATAAGTAAATATAAAAAGAATTAGTGTTTTAAATAATTTAATTAAATATATATAGTTAAATATATAAAATTAAATATACAAAAATAGGATTAAGTAAGGAAAAAATCTGAATATATATATATATATATATATATATATATATATATATATATGTATATATATATATATATATATATATATATATATATATATATATATATATATATATATATATATATATATATATATATATATATATAATAGGATAATTATATAGATAAATAAATATAAAAAGAACTAGTGTTTTAAATAATTTAATTAAATATATATAATTAAATAATTATAATTAAATATATAAAAATAGGATTAAGTAAGGAAAAAATTTGAATACATAAATAAATATATATCTAAAATAAGATAATTATATACATAAATAAATATAAAAAGAACTAGTGTTTTAAATAATTTAATTGATTATATATAATAAAATATATAAAAATAGGATTAATTAAGAAAAATATCTGAATATTTAAATTATATATATATATATATATATATATATATATATATATATATATATATATATATATATATATATATATATATATATATATATATATATATATATATATATATATATATATATATGTATATATACATTTATATATATATATATATATAAAGTAGGATAATTATGTAGATAATAAAATATGATAAGAAGTAGTGTTTTAAATAAATAAATGAAATATATATGATTAAATATACAAAAATAGGTTTAATTTTAATCATTTTAAATAGAGTGAATATATATACACATACACATACATATAACTCAATTAAGAGGAGAAAAACCTTAATAAATAAATATATATATATATAAAATAGGACCAATTAAGAAAAAATCCGAATATATAGATAAAATAGGATAGTTATATGGATTAGGGTTTTAAAGTTAGGGTTTTAAGTTTTTATAGGTATTTAAGTATTTAGGTTTAGTATTTCAGATTTAAGTCTTTAAGAGTATGATTTTTAGGTTTAATAAAAAAAAAATGTTCTAAAATGTCCATATTGTAGCAGATGGCTTCTTTGGATCCTGAAGAGAGAATGACATGTCCTTGCACACAGTGCAAGTATCAAATTTATCGGAAACAACGGATTTGTACTACATATGTTAGAGAGTATGGATCCTTTTATAGGATTGGACTGGAAAACCTACAGTATCAGTCGCATGGTCCCCTAGGTGAGCAGATGGACCCAAAGGACTTTGCACCGGTAACCTCTCGTGGAAAAAAGAGATAAAAAAAAAGGACTGAGACGTACAAGCAAGTACTAATAATATCACACAGAATGAACATATGAAAGGGATGCTTGAAGCATTTTATGAGATGGACGAAGATCATGATGGTGGAGAAGGTGTCAAGAGTTTCATGGACACAACAAAAATTCCACGATCAGAAGTCGATGAAGAATATGAAAACATGCGAAGACTAGCTCATTTACCATTTTACAATGGAGCAAAGATATATGTACTACGTGCGTCACTCGCGATGCTCAATCTGCAATCCATTTATGGATGGTCAGATAGTAGTGTCACTGAATTGTTGAGGTAAGTGGAGAACAAATTGGCTTTCATTGTTGTATCACAATAACTTTATTTACTAATATCGTTTTAATTGCTTATTGCAGGCTTCTTAAAGATCAATTTTTGCCAAAGGGCAATGAAATGACTCCAACACGTGGAGATGCAAAAAAACTTTTACAATCCATTGGAATGGATTATACTAAAATTATGCTTGTCCGAATGATTGCATTCTCTTTCCAAATGAGTATGAGCATCTCCACGTATGTCCAAAGTGTGGAGCAAATAGATTTAGAGAAGACATTGTAGACGAAGCAATCCCCGCAAAGGTTCTTCGCCACTTTTCTATCATTCCACGAATTAAGAACATGTTTAGATGCAAATCTATAGCTGAGTTAATGTCATGGCATACAAAGAGCAGGTTTGCGGATAATATAATGTGAGTGCCTGCTAACTCTGATGCTTGGAAGCACATAGATAGTAAGTGGCCAGAGTTTGCTAGTGAGCCTCGGTCCATACGTCTAGGCCTAGCTATGGATGGAGTGAATCCATTTGGATTACATAGTTCTTCATGGAGCACATGGCCTGTATGTTTGATCAATTAATATATCCCACCATGGTTGGCCACAAAGAAAGGTCATTTATTATTAGCTCTTATTGTACCAGATAAGCATAAGGTAAAAAACATGGATGTATATCTTGCATCACTTGTGGAAGAACTGCGCATTTTATGGGATGGGATTACTGTGCGTGACATGTCTCAACCTATAAGAAGACGAGACGCACGAGTGCAAGGCAAAATTATGAGGACAATGCATGATTGGCCTGGTTATGGTGAATGTTCAGCTTTATCGATTTTGGGTTACCATGCTTGTCCTTTATGCAGACCACGACTCAAAGCACGCTATTCCAAAGCACTACGTAAAACTATCTATGAAGGACAGTATAGATATTTGCCTGATGGACATGTTTTACGTGAAGGACAAATTGGTCGACAAGCGCAACGCCAAATGAAAGCTAGCGATTGGAAACCACTATGGGATTCAGAAAATCCATTTGCTGGCATGAAATTATTGTCCATTTTTCTGAACTCTCTTATTGGAGTGAATTATTGATCAATCATTAATAAAGCAAAACACAAAGGGAGGACTTAGAAGAGCAAGGTTATATGTGAGAGTTGTGGATAATTACTAAGCCCAACGGAATAGTATCGTTACCAAGAGCTCCTTGGGTGCTTCGCAGGATGGAAGAGCAACAAGTGAAGAAAACAATTTTAGAGTTTCGAACACCTACTGGATGCATGAGGTGTCTAAAGACTGCTTTCACACGAAACGACGATCTTGCAAGACTCAAGTCTCATGATTGGCACAAGTTTTTACAGTTTTTTCTCCCTATAGCCCTAAAAGATTGTCTTTCAGAGGATGTACGAAGAACCATTTATAAAATTAGTTCTTTAGTACGGTGGATATCTTCTAAAGAGATAAATAGAGATAGCATAGAGAGTGTGAAACTCAATGCTATCTAGGCTCTTTGTATGGTAGAGAAATACTTTCCCACAAGTATTCTCACTATTCAACTTCATTTACTGGTCCTTGTGGTAGATGAAGTTGCAATAGTAGGAACTGTCCATAGTCGATGGATCTTCTTCTTAGAGCGCTTTATGAAGACATTAAAAGGGTTTGTTCGACAGAGAGCACGTCCAGAGGGTAGCATGGCAGAGGGATAGCTTGTACAAGAATCTCTTGTATTCATAACTGAATTTCTACGTATGTCGGATCCCGAAATGCCTCGCTTATGGAGCGATGATGAAGATGTTCGTCTCGTAGGCGATGAACCACAGGGTAAAGGATTGCAAAGAAAAATGGATGCAGCTTTCAGAGAGAAGGCAATGAAGTTTTGCATAGTTAACTCTGAGCCTATGCAGAAGTGGTTAGAAAGGTATGAGCTTGTCAAGGAAACTAACGCAAAGGAAAGAGCTCAGTTTTGAAGAAATCGTTCCACTCAATTTTTGCCTCTTCCAAAAAGTCTTCGACCTCTTCCACCTTTTCCAACGAGCAGATGGCTAGATACAGCGGTTTCACAAGCAAAGGCAGTGGGTGAAGATATCTCTGAAGAAGAAGAAGAAGAACTCACAAAAGGATGTGATTGGGAGTATATTAAATACGGTGCACTATGGTCTCATGGACGACACTTTCGAATCACACAAATCAATCAAAATAGGTCTACTTTTGATAGTGGAGTGATGGTGAACTTTTTGCAAAAAATTAGAGCGAGTGCAAGAGATGATAATGCTCTAGAAGGTGAGCTAGATTATTGTGGTGTGATTCAAGACATCTTGAAACTATATTTCAGAAAGTTTGATTACTTTGTTTTTTATGTGAAATGGTTCAAAGTAGTCACATCTGGAAGAAACGCAACAGTGAGATAGGATAAAAGCAGTTTGCTTGAAGTGGACTCCACAAGATTATGGACAGATGAAAGGGATACATTTGTACTTCCCGAACACTGTGAGCAAGTTGTTTTTATACCAGATTCAAAAGAACCAGAGTGGCTATTTATTTTGCAAGTCACTCCACGTAGTAGAAAAATTTTTGAGAACATAGATGTAGAAGAAAGTCCATCTCTAATGGACTCAGCGATTCATTCGATAGTCGAGGAGGAAGAGATCATTGTTCGAGAAGAAGAGGTCATTGAAGAAGAGGTCATTGTTCAAGAAGACGAAGCAATAGACGATGATCAGGAAGAAACCAGCATAGCAAGCCATTTAGAAGCCATCAATATAGAGATAGATATTCTCGATGCATCGGATCTTCAAGAGGATGCTAGACTACAGGACTTTTGAATAAAACACTTGTACGTACTAATTTTTGTTTTTTTTTTTGTTCTCTATATTACTTTTATTATTGCATGCTAATTATTTGAGTTCTTTTGTTACAGAGCACGATGGGAGAGAGTCCTCCTGTCACTCCACATTCCATGATAGAGGAGCAGTTTTTGGAGTTCATCTCTCAGGTTCCTCCCGCGTATATGGTCGTTGCATCACAATATTGGATCGCTCGTGGTAGCACTCCTCCCGGCCTCACTCTTGGCGGCCTTACTCTTGCCGGCCTCACTCCCGCTGGCCTCACTCTCGCCGGTGTCACTCCTACAGGTGGTGCTACTCCCGTAGGGGGTATGTCTCCTAGCTTTGTGGCTCCACCACGACCATCTTTTCAGCCATCTCCTACTGGGTCTACTAGTAGACATGTGCATTCGACACCTCAGTGCGATACAGGTTCTAACCCGTCTCGTAGATCGAGGTCATGCTCTAGAGCAGGAGGTTCTAAGAGTGGATCTACAGGTAGGTCTGGAGGCGGAGGAGGCGGCTATTATGGAGGCAGTGCGACGAATGTTGTATCGCCCGCTTCTACTCCTAGGACGAGTACCTCAGATGTAGGTATGCCATGTAGTACACCACGTGGAACACCACATACACCTTGGGGTGCTCATGACCATGATGACTCCAAGGTGTATAGTATCCGAGATGGAGCTCCAGTGATGGATGCGGCTGGCAAAGCAATGCGTGCATGCATACAACAGCTTTGCTCCATCTAGTTTGGACACTCTATCATGCTAAAATGGAGTGAAGAAGATAAGGATCGGAAGAATCATATCACACAGATGATTTATTAGGAGTTCCGACCAGCCGATGGACAATCTCTTGTCAATTCAGAGTGGATTTTGCACACCGCATGTGAGGTTATGTTGCATCGACAATCTGAGGCTCGTGATGCTTTCAGAGCAGGCTTACCAAAGCCTGTATGGTTAGATGCTGAGGAGTGGGACATGATTCATGACGAGCAGCAGTAGACTCCTAACCGATATCATTAGCAGCGAGATGCCGCAGCCACACGTTTAGATACGGTTGGATGGTCACATTTGGGAAGTGGCGGATATGACACGATGCGTCATGAGTTTGTAAGTACCATTTCATTTATTGAATTTATTTGTGTTAAATTTCTCATGTATGTTCCTCTAATCTTTTGTATATTTCTTTCAAGAGCTTGCAATGGGTCATCCTCCAACACGAACGGAGGAGTCTTACGGATATCATCATGGGTTGATTGCACTATTGGAGGACTTGGAGGGATGTGGTGTGGTCATTTCATGGGACCGTTTGCGATGAGGTAATTAATTTATAAACTTGGTTTTTACTTGTTGTTTGTAATTTTCATGTGAATTTATCTCATTCCATTAATGTTCTTTGTTGCAGGACTGTTGATATGGAACGTTCTTTGCATGTGTATAGCAATGGAACACCAAAATTTTATATTTGATTTTCATATGGAAATGCATTGCTTTGCCAAATTTTGTAAAAGCGTCATATATGATAGTGGTTTGCCACACTCTTGTACATGCTTCATTATTGAAATATATAACTTCTTTTGTACATGATTCATGGTTCATTCTGATTATCTCTTTTGTGTCCAATAATAGTCTGTTTCATGAAATCATATTTCGGTTGACATTAGAGTACACATCACATGTACTCAGTTTTCTTTTGGGCAGAGTGTATTGTTTTTTGTTAAGCAACATCATGGTAATGTTGCTATAGCAAAAGACAACACACTTTGCCCAAAAAACAATTTGCAGGTATGGTCGTCGGTATACGCGATGGTACTCCCAGTAATGTCATCGGAATAAGCGTCAGTACATCCGGCAAGCCACGGTATACGCGACGGTATACCCAACAGAGGCATCAGTATGGGCGCCGATATTACCGATGCATATACTGACGCATATACCGATTCCATGCGCATACCGACCTTTACACTGACGTCGCGGCAAATAAAGCCGTGTTCATTTCCCTCGGTAAAAACCTCAATATACCATCGATCTGTTGTAGTGCATGTAAAAACACATGCATGGAACTGGAAAACTGTAATTTAATCTGAATGTGAATGATAAAAAGGGTGGAACATAAATGCAATCCAACATGCAATTTGAAACGAGTTACAAGCCTTTGCTCAATGGAATCTAAATGCAATCCAACATGCAATTTGAAATGAGTTACAAGCCTTTGGTCAATGGAATAAGAAACCTTAATGCAATCCAACATGGAATTTGAAACGAGTTACAAATTGTGGAACCTAAATGCAATCCAACATGCAATTTAAAACGAGTTACAAGCCTTTGCTCAATGGAATAAGAAAATTTTAGTATGTCTTGAATGCAAGAATGCAGATGCAAACAAATTTTCTGAAAATTTTGATAGCATAATGGTGTAATTTTGAAAATTGGAAAAATTATGGAAATCAATTTCAATGATATTGGTGCCAACAGGAACAATCCATGTACAAATAGACCGAGAGGGGATTACACACCCTGACAATTTTAGATTCTTTTTTCTCCTTGCTAACCTGCAATAAAAAATATTTTCTTGTCACTGCAAAGAAGAATACATGCACCATACAATACAAACCATGTCTAAAGTTTGTGTATACTCTTGGTTCTTTCTATTCTCTGAGTACTTTTGTAACATTTGTTTGTGTACTATCCTCTACGTTCATGCGTCTCCAGTATCTGATCGTCAACAAAATATTTAGAGAAAGCATGAAGACATAAATGAGAGAGAGAGATGTTTCATTTTGCTCAAATTCATTTCATAGATGGACTTTTTTGGTTGCTTTATGTCCACACATTGAAAAGTAATTATCTCGCCTCTCATTACAATCTGTAGGGGACTAGTTTGGAATCCACCTTATTGAGGATCAAGCCCCATATCTAGATGATTGAAACCTCAAATACTAATAGAATTGTAAGTAGCTTGAGGACTTGACATGAGGCAAGATCTCAACACTCTTGCTCGATGAGAAACTAAGGACGTGATTGGGAAGCTTATAGACATGTCTAGCATAGTTCAAAACAACTTAATAACCATCATTCTCTAGTTATTTGGGCAAAAAGCCTCTCATATACCTATATCAAATGTGACTTTCAACAAGGAAATCAAGGCCATCATCAACAGAAACAAATAACAAAGGAGTGAGAGGGCAACCCTGTCTACTCAACCTTCTTATACAAATAGCAGATGAAAGACAGTTGTTAGTATTAATGAAAGTAGAGCTATTACATTAGAGGCGGGGAATGATCCTAAAAGACCTAGGGCCAAAGCCCAAATCTTTAAGAGATTGCACAATAAATTTGTTCTTGAATTTACCATAGCCCTTGGAAAAGACAATCTTAACAAACATAAGGTTTTCTTAGTCTAGTAAACATAATCAAGCCTTCAGAGATGTCCATAATACTTTGTAAAATGGACCTATCCATGAGAAATCCTTTCAAGACTATATAGAAGGAATCATGAAGGTGTTTTGTAACATGATTAGGCGAGGCCATGAAAATGAGCTTGTACCAAGTTTAAAGCATCGTTATGAAACTCCAATTTTGATTTATGTTCTTGCTATCTTTCATATGGATTGATTTGACAACAAATTTGTTCAAACATAGCAAGAGGTCTTGTGGCCTCCCTCCATAGTAGACTTAAGGGACCAACAAGGAAGTCTTTGAATGCTATGAAGAGCTCAATAGTGATTTCAACAATTCTTGGGATCCTCGATAAGGAAAAAATGATAACACTCTTAATCTTGCAAACATATAGTAGATCATCAAGCCATATGGTGGTAACTTGTTAGAACTTTTAGATCCACCTCTCAAGCATCTCCAAAAACCATTTCACAATGTGTTTAAGATTCTCTTTCTCAGTCGCAAACTCCACATCAATCTAGTTCATTATACTGGATAGGCTTTGGTTAGCCTCCTTTTTCTTTCAAAACCTACACAACTCTTTAGTTGGCTTGCCCATTTTTAATGCCAAACAATCATTGAAGAAGAAAATTTCTTCTTATGTTGAATTTACTATATCTATTCTTAATTCGCTCCTAATTCTCAGAAGTCCTTTTTTTAAGGGTGCGATTTCTAGTTGTTCACTTCTTCTTTGAGGCACATAAGACTTTGATAGAGTCCTTCTCATCTTTCTTTTCTGATTCTTTTAATCTTAGTTTTGGAATTGTGCATGACATTTTGAGTAGCCAAAATTTTTTAGATCCATGGGGCCTTCCTTCCTTGCAAAGGGAAACTAAAGGGAAGTAGTAGCCACAAAAATATTTAAAACCACAATATCCATGATGGGAGAAAAACTTGGAGGTCAGAAAAGGTCAAAAGTATTCTAAGAAACGTAACACCTTTCAAGTTTAGCTTTGTGGAACTACATATCACTATAGAGGTTGGACGAGAAGAAACGTTGCTAGTCTTTGAGTTCTAACAAATTTTTCTAGAGCTTCAAGTGATGCCATCTAGATTTCTCGTTATCCTTTAAAGCGGTTCCTTTTTGCTCCTAGTGGTTAGCAATCATTTCCAACATCTTTAAATCACATCAGACGATCAGGTTAGTTTGAGGATCATGTTCTTTCTTGGATCTAGTTTAGAGCATAGACAAAAACCACTAAGACGGGAAGAGGGTGAGAGAACTTCACTACTACCCACTAGTGATTAGAATCACAAGAAAATCTCAAAAAGGGCAAGGAACAACTAACTCTCTCTCTCTCTCTCTCTCTCTCTATATATATATATATATATATATATATATATATATATATATATATATATATATATATATATATATATATATATATCCAACAACAACACCACCACTTCCTCTACAATGTATCATGGAGGTCAAGTTTTGAACAAAAATGGACTTTAGTCTTTTTATCAGCCCCCCACCACCATCTTTGACTTCTTGGATGCCAATGAAGCTATGGATAAGCTAATTTTCCTTTAGCCATTGACCATTGATCCTTGCTCTGATGGGGTTCAAGATCCCATGAAGATTGAAATAGAGGACGATCATTGATGCGTTGGATGGGGTTTTCGGATCAAGAAATTATCTATATGCTTGTTGGCATGCCCTAAAAAATTCTGTTTATGGGATGGGCCATCGTTATTGATAACTTAGTTTGTTCGTGCAGTTCGAAGGAAGGGAAAAGCCGCCATAGATGTTGAACAACTTGAAGGCACACTGAAGGAGCATCCTTGCACTTTCTAGCACAACGGAGCAGCTATAACCAGCGATTTGTTCAATCATAAAAAGATGGAGTTACTTACGATGATCTCAAAAACACTAAGTCAAAAAAATTTTCCTATTTCAATAATATGGAGACCTTCGATCTCCTTCACAAGTCCAATAATGCATAAGATGCATGGATAGAATATCTTGAGGGAACTTTGTGACGTTCGTAATGTGGTTTTCTTCTCAAGTATCTTCAATTAAACGCTATAAGATGGAATATGGACAAGTTCTCAAAGCTATAAAACGTACACACAAACACGCACGCATACACACACATGTATGTATGTATGTATGTATGTATGTGTATATATATATATCTATATATATATATATATATATATATATATATATATATATATATATATATATATATATATATATATATATTATTCCATCTTATAGCGTGTGTGTGTGTGTGTGCGTGTGTAGATGGGGTACTAGGGTATCCTATTACACAGAAAATGCAAGTGTACCTGCAAACTGTAGAGGGAGGTAATTGGGTCTATGCTTCCAACACTCTTTCTACTCACTCCAAGGTAAACTTGGGCAACTCAACAAAGAGAAGGTACACAAGTGTGAGTCTTCTACACAAACGCTACAAACTCTAGCTTACAAGTGACTATCCCAATATATCCAATATCATTGTCATGTCAACTGCCCTCAACATAGGAGCTCTCACTTTGTATATTCTCCATAGGAAAGCCTCTTCCACAATGGGCAAGATCGCACCAATGAGTAGAGAGTAACCAACGAGTAGCCAAACGAGAACACACCCACAATACCAAAGTAACAAAAATGCTGATTGATCTTCACACATCTCATGAATATCTCCCTCCCAAACAAGTGCACAATTACTTCTTATATAGATCTCCAGGCGAAGAGAGTGGTTTTCATAGAACCCAATCATTCACTAGAACATCATGGCTTACTATACATGCACCACTCCCTATTGAAAAAAAAAGTACTAAAAAGTGGGCTAATTTTGGAGGGGTGACCCAAATCTGGTATTAACAGCCAATTGACTATCTTTGGAATATGGAACTGAATGAGTTCCTTTCCTTTATCATGAATCACCACTTGAGTTTGAACTTCAAGTATCTCCACGAACCCG